>JAVJIF010004736.1:0-100903 GCA_038442645.1 Agave tequilana
TGTAACGGTCCCAGTTTCAAATCAACAAGATTAGGCCTATATCAACATTCATCTCCGTTAATCCTTAAATTAAGGAAAATTTCGGCAGCATCATCCTTAATATATCAGTATTTCTTGTTTACAAAAAATCCAGATTTCGGCTCGAAGGCCTACTTATTTTCCCAATAGTTTCGGCACATCCGGCCTACTTATATCACCAAATAGTTTCGGCACACTCGGCCTACTTATATATCACATAACCAATCCTTAACTACAACATATAACATGACTTGGTTCTTTCCATTGTAAACATAGTCTTTACATCAACAATTCAAGAGTTCCATCTCAACAGTTTGCATTTCCATATTTTACCATCGATTCAAAATTTCAAGGCATACATACGTAAAGGATACACAACCCAGAACATAGTATCACATACAAGACAAAGGTCTCAACTGCTACAAGGATATAATTTACATCAAGTACAACTTAACATATACTCCAATAAAGGTTCCCATAGGGTCCATCCTACACATAAGATCATATAGCAAAATCAAAATGATACAACAATACATCCTGTCATCCATAACTTAGCCTTTCCATTAGAGGGGTCTCTTACCTTTATCCAACCCTGAAAAGATGTAAAGAAATTCCAATGAGCTCGACAGCTCAATGAGTAAACCATATCATAGGGAATTAGTATAATGACTTCATAAGATACACAATTAAGAAGAAGTAATATAGGGTGGGTCTTATAAACAACAGTTTGTTCAAGTTGAATTATTCAATCCAAGCTTCATACAATTATGGCCTACATGTCTACATTACCAAAGATTGCATCTAGCAATATCAAGATACAGAGATATAGTGTATGCGCATGTGTAATGTTTTCATGGGTGAGTCCACTCACAATAACTAGATTCAGTGTATACATAAAGTGATAGCTTAATTTAACACCAGCATTAACCAACATAAATGCAACTTGACAATCAAATATGAATATCGTTCAATCTGCCATGAACTTCCCCGACTTCCACCTCCTACCGGCTCCCGCACGGCCCCTTCCTCCTTATATATATAATGTATGTATATGCATATAAGTTTCCCCGTCTTCCCCCCTCCTACCGGCTCCCGCACGGCCCCTTCCTCCTTATAGATATATATAATGTATAGATATCAATTCCCCGTCTTCCCCCCTCCTACCGGCTCCCGCACGGCCCCTTCCTCCTTAACACAGAATACATCATATAATGGCAATATACAATATGCACAACAAGCAAATGAAACCATTTTACGTGTCATGTCCGAAATAGTATGCAACAATGAAAGAAAGAGTATATGTATCTGGGATTCACCCCACATCATAAGAATATTATAATCACGTCACATTCATTCCACATGAACATATGCATTATTCCATAATTTACCAATACTTAATAACATATTGCATTGTAGAGAGGGGTATTTTCCCCGAGCACCTTAGTGAACAAGGAACATGTGAATCAAGTTGATTTGTCGACTATGGTGGAGTGCTACTCGTACAAGTCCTCGCTTTACATAATGTACCATCCTATACGCTATTATAAAGAACCAAAATTAGGCTATATCCATACTAATTTAACCATCACAATATTGAATAGGAACAACAGCGAATTAAGGTATCAATTTAGTTCACTTAGGCTTACTATTATATTAACACATATCTCTTTACACATGCATTGCATATCTAATTAATATAGCATTATCATTACCATGCAACATCCATTGAATTTCTTTTAACATGAGCATAATTATCAAAAACAGCGAATTATATAGGATAAGTATCCTTATTTAAGTTTACATAGTGAGCTAAACATGTATATTACATATTCCAATTGTCACCGCATGATGTATGGGCATAAAGACTAGATAAAACTCCTTAGATTTCCATCTAGCATGAAGATGTCACAAAAACAGTAGCCACTACCCAAGAACAGGAATTTCTACTATTGAGAATCATCTACAAATTTCAAATATTATTTTTCAACTTTGGATCAAGGATTTTAACCCTAAGAATTAGGTTTACTCACAAGTTACCAAGTTCTGGAACAGGGAACTGGGCGACAAGGGAAAACTGATTTAGGTTGCTAGAGCTTCTCTGCTACTTGTCAGGAAGCCCCTCCTCCAAAATCAGCCTCCTTCTCCTTGGAATTGCCGCGGATTCTCCAGTATTGCCGCGGCTCCGCGGCAAAGTGGCAGAGTCTCGCGTACAGTCGCGGCTCTGCCTGCTGTGAGCCTGAGCTCCTGCTTTCCCTCCCGTGAATTTTGCTTCAGAGCTTGTAAGAATAGAGATTTGAGCTAGAAGAGGTTACCTTAGTTTCAACCCTTAGATTTCTAAGGATGAAATGGAAATGGCGAATTTTTGGCTTAATTTCTTCTCATAACAAGGAAAAATTTCAGGATTTGGGGGGGAATTTTCTCCAGAATTTTGAGTGAAGAAGGTGAAGAGGCAAGCTTGGTCAACCTCTTGGAATTGCAAGACTTAGGTGTTGCATCCTCATGATGCCACAAGGTCAAGGGCTCCTTCTCATGGTGCCACATGGAAGCCCACTTACCAAAGGTCATTAGCCCACCTAATCCCCCCCCTCTAATACACACTTATCTCTAAAAGATTATTAGGATAAGCATGATGGTTACATAGCATTAGCCCCCTTAATTTTCCCCCTAATACATACTTACCACTAAGAGTTATTAGGATAAGCTTGGTGATTAAGGGGGTATGATGGGTTTGGTTTACATTTTCTTTTACCATTACTTAATCAAAATTTTGCCTAATATATATATATGCACAAAGGCTCTCATGTTAAACATTTTGGTCACCCAAAAAAAAAAAAAAATCAAATAACTAGATAAAAACATTCAAAAGGGAAGTGGGTCTATAAATTAAGTTTAATTTGTTGACATAGAATTATTGGGGTGACTAATTCTATATAATGCTTTAACCAAATTTCTTAATATTTAAATTGAGGAGAAATTATGTACCATAAAACTTTGGTTGTTACATTCTCCCCTCCTAAAAGAGAGCTTCGTCCCCGAAGCCTGACGTACCTTGGAAAAGTTGCGGGTAGTTCTGCATCATCTCTTCCTCTGATTCCCAGGTAACTTCCTCAATTTCTTTACTCCTCCATAAAACCTTCACTAAAGGAATTGCTTTATTTCGCAGTTGTTTCTCCTTCCTGTCAAGGATTTGAACCGGCTCCACAGTACATGACAAGTCGTCTCGGAGCTGCAGTGGTGAATATCTAAGAACATGGCTCGGATCTGGCACATACTTCCTCAATTGGGACACATGAAATACGTCATGCATTTTCTCAATCTCTGGTGGTAAAGCTAACCGATATGCCAGAGGTCCAATCCTTTCCAGTATTTCAAAGGGTCCAATATATCGGGGGTCTAACTTATTCCGTTTGCCACCCCGTACCATCCCTTTTATTGGTGATACCTTCAAGAAAACTTTGTCGCCTTCTGCAAACTCCAAAGGTCTTCGGCGCCGATCCGCATATGCCTTCTGTCTACTCTGGGCCGCCTTCATTCTCTTCCTGATCATCCGAATCTTCTCTGTTGTATCTACCACTATATCAGCTCCGAATAATGTTCGGTCTCCAATCTCTTCCCAGCAAATCGGGGATCTACACTTCCTGCCGTACAGGGCTTCGAACGGCGGCATTCCAATAGTAGATTGATAACTATTATTATATGCAAACTCCACTAATGATAGGTATCTTTCCCAATTTTCCCCGAAATCCAACACGCATGCTCTCAGCATGTCTTCCAATATTTGTATAGTTCTTTCTGATTGTCCGTCAGTTTGCGGATGGGCAGCTGTACTTGGGTGTAGCTTGGTACCCAGAGCTTGGGATAGACTGATCCATAGCCTTGACTGAAACCGAGGGTCGCGATCCGACACAATCGTCTCGGGGACTCCATGAATCCTGATTATCTCTCGGAGGTAAATCTGGGCTAATCTATCCATCGAATAGTTTATTCGTATGGGCAGAAAATGAGCGGACTTGGTAAGTCGGTCGACTATCACCCAGATGGCATCATAACCTTGAGGGGATCTAGGGAGTCCTGTCACAAAATCCATAGTAATATCACTCCACTTCCATTCAGGGACTTGCAAGGGCATGAGGAATCCAGGAGGCTTCTTATGTTCAGCCTTAACTTGTTGGCATATCAAACATCTCTGTACAAAATTTGCTATGTCCTTCTTCATTCCTTCCCACCAAAAGTTTGCCTGCAAATCTTGATACATCTTGGTTGTTCCAGGGTGAGCGGTGTAAGGGGTGCAATGGGCTTCAGTTAGAATTTGTTTCTTGAGTTTAAAATCTGGCGGTATAACTATTCGGTTTCCCTTCCTCAGTAACCCCTTGGAAATGATAAATTCTTGGGTTTCACCACTTTGCACCTTTTCAAAATTTTTAGCTGTCTGATCATCCTTCCTTTGAGCTTCCTTGATTTCCTCATAGAGATCGAAACCAATACTAACTTGATTTATATGATTCCCTCCATCCCGGGGCTCTCTTATGTGAAATTCAAGTTGCATTCTTTCCATCTCCTTTATCAACTCCGATTGCTGTGTTAACAGTGCGGCCAAGGATCCCCCAGACTTCCGGCTCAGAGCATCGGCCACCACGTTGGCCTTTCCAGGGTGATAATGAATGTCCAAGTCGTAGTCCTTCATCAACTCCAACCATCTTCTTTGGCGCATATTCAGTTCCTTTTGGGTGAAAATATATTTCAGGCTTTTGTGATCTGTGTAAATATCACATGATACTCCATAAAGGTAGTGTCGCCAAATTTTCAAGGCAAAAATGACTGCAGCCAACTCAAGATCATGGGTAGGGTAATTTTTCTCATGGTTCCTTAGTTGTCTAGAAGCATATGCAATTACTCTCCCATTTTGCATCAGTACACACCCTAGGCCTGACTTTGATGCATCACTGAAAACAACATAACCTTCGTTCCCAATGGGCATGGCTAGGATTGGAGCTGATGTTAACTTATCTTTTAGTTCTTGAAAGCCCTTCTGCTGATCATCTCCCCAATGGAATTTGAGGCCTTTCTTCGTTAACTGGGATAAGGGTGCAGCTATCTTAGAAAATCCCTCTACAAATCTCCGGTAATAACCAGCCAATCCTAGGAAGCTTCGCACCTCAGTGACATTAGTAGGTTGAGGCCATCCCTTTATCGCCTCTATCTTCGCGGGGTCCACTGATATTCCTTCTTTATTTATAATGTGACCCAAGAACCCAACTTCCTTTAGCCAGAACTCACACTTCTTCAGCTTTGCATAAAGTTGCTTCTCCCTCAATAACTGTAATACTATCCTCAAGTGTTTTTCATGATCCTTTTTGCTCTTTGAATAGATCAGTATATCATCAATGAACACCACTACGAACTGATCTAGATATGGCTGAAAAATTCTATTCATCAAATCCATAAATGCTGCTGGAGCATTGGTCAAGCCAAATGGCATTACCAAAAATTCATAATGGCCATATCTGGTCCGAAAGGCAGTCTTAGAAACATCTTCCGGTTTGATCTTTAATTGATGATATCCAGACCTTAGATCTATCTTAGAAAATATGCTGGCACCCTGAAGTTGATCAAATAGGTCATCAATCCTCGGCAATGGATATCGATTCTTGATCGTGACCTTGTTCAACTCTCGATAATCTATACACAGCCTCATGCTCCCGTCCTTCTTCTTAACAAATAATACCGGAGCACCCCAAGGTGATACACTCGGCCGAATGAAACCGAGGCTTAGCAACTCTTGCAATTGGTCCTTCAATTCATTCATTTCTGCGGGTGCCATCCTATAAGGTGCCCTGGATATGGGACTTGTCCCAGGTAGAAGGTTGATGGAAAATTCTACTTCTCTATCTGGGGGTAAGCCGGGTAGATCCTCCGGAAAAACATCAGGATAATCTCTTGCAACTTCTATGTTTTCAATATTAATCTTCATGTCTTCTTCACCAATAAGGGTTGCCAAAAATCCTTGACACCCTTGCCTCAACAACTTAGTGGCCTTTAAGGCAGAAATGACTGGAGTGCTGATTTTATTCTTCATCCCTTCATAAACTCTTTCGGGAGTCCCTTCCAACTTAAAAATTATCTTCTTCTGATAACAATCTACATGAACCCGATATGTGGACAACCAGTCCATTCCTAGAATGATGTCAAACTCCATTTCTCCTAACTTGATCAGGTCTGCCTGTGTATTCATCTCACCTATGATGATTTTACATCCCTTATAACACTCGCTAGTGGTCACTCTGGCGCCTACAGGGGTTGACACCACTAGTTGATAGTTCAAGGGTTCAGATTCCATGTTAATAGTTGCAGTAAAAGACGAAGAGATAAAAGAGTGAGTAGCACCGGGATCAAATAATACTCGAGCAACATTATCGGATACATAGACGGTACCTTCCACTACGGCATTGGATGCTCGAGCCTCCTGCTGAGTGATTGCATTCATCCTTCCCTGAACTCTTGGTTGTTGTACAGATGCTTGTGTCATGGCTGAGCGAGTTCTGTTGAAAGTTTGTCGATAAGCGGTAGCTGGTCCTCCTGTTGTAGGGGCGATTCCCATGGTTGGTCTTCCCGTCCCTCTGCTAACTCCTGGGTTTCCATGTAAGTTCGGGCAGTCCCTCCTCATGTGACCCATTCTTCCGCAGAAAAAGCATTGCTTACCGGTGGCGCAACTACCGGTGTGAATTTGGTTGCACCTCGGACACCGCTGGTTTCCTGCGAAGTTGGAGCGTTGGGAGGGCATTGGTGATGCTAAATGGGGTAATCCCCTATGCTTGGGCCATGTGTTCATCTTGCTTCCCTGGGTGGGCATGATGGAAGATCCCGTGCTTCTGTCGGGCCTCATGGACTGAGCTCCAAAACTCGGTGCATTGCTATACCGGGGGCGCTTCATATAGGGCAGTTCTCTGGTCCTCATCTCTTGATTCTCCTGCATATCCCTTTCAATTTCCATTGCCTTCTCTACAGCTTGACTGTAAACTTGCAGTTGGAAAGGGATCAGCTTACTTCTGATCTCCGGCCTCAAACCTCTAACGAACCTCTTCGTCCTATCTTCCTCCTCGGACACCAACTTCTCGGCATACCTGGACAGCTGAGTGAATTTAGCTTCATAGTTACTTACTGTCCATTGTTCCTGTTTCAACTCTTGGAACTCCATCGCAAGTCGGTCCTTCACTACTCCAGGGATGTACTTTTCATTGAACTTTGCAACTAAGAAGTTCCAGGAGATCTCTCTTCCCAGGTTCTTAGCTCCTCCTTTTACCATCTCCCACCAGCGCTCGGCCTCTCCTTGGAACATGAAAGAAGCAAAAGATACTCGCTGGGTCTCAGTACATTCCATCACATCCAGTATCTTTTCAATTTGTCGGAGCCATTCTTCCGCTTGGATAGGGTCAACTCCTCCTCTGAAAGCTGGTGGGTTGAGCTTTTGAAATTGTTCAAGAGCTCTACGGGGGTTGTTTGCACTTGCCAACTGCAACAGCCAATCTGGGATTCTGTCCGGCACTCCCCGATTAGCATTAGATTGCCTACTCAGAGTTTCTTGACTTGCCGGGGGGTGGACGCTCCCAACTGCGCTATGCGATGGGACGTTGCCCTCCGAGTTGACATCGGATGGAGGAAAATTCAAATCCATCTAATACCTAAAAGAATGATTGCACATATTCAATGGTAACTCAATGATAACAAGTAGAATAGTTCACAAACAAAATACTGATTTCATTTATGCATAAAGCGTTTTCATAGCAACATATACATTAGCATGGCTGCATTCATCCAAACATACCAATGCAGTCAAAAAGGGATACAGGTTCATACATGTAACTATTGGCGACCACTTTCTTTACAAAAAAAAAATATAAACTCATGTAAATCGACATTCCTTTACTTCAAAAGAACAAAAACGACAAAAACAAAAATGTCACCCAACTAAACACCTATCAAGGGGTGATGTTGGACCCCGAGGAGCTCTCCTCCTGGTCTTCCCTCACAGGTTCCTCTTCTGGATCCTCGTCTTCTATTGGCTCTTCTTCTACCGGCTCTTCTTCTTCGGGTCCCTCTTCCATTGGTTCTTCTTCTACTGGTTCTTCTTCCATTGGTCCTTCTTCTACTGGTTCTTCTTCCACTTCCTCCACTACAGTATCCAAATCACATCCCCAATCTTCATTATCATCGTACAGGTCCATATCTTCCACCCAGCAAGAATTCCACCAAATACCCCCAACGAAAATCCTTCCGTCAAGGTTCACCTCCTCATTGGGTAGAACTCCCAAGTCCTCAGCTACTGGTGCATCTCTAATGGCACTTTCTGCCTCATTAATGTCATCTGCCTCATCTTGCCCCATGTGAATCTCTGCATTTAAATTATCTGGGGAACTTTTAAGAATGACCTTTGGATCGGTCTCGTCAGATTCAAACTCCCAGTCCATTGAATCCGCTATCCAGCTCAAACTTTCTGACTCCGGACCGTCCGACGATGATCCAGACATCTCAGAATCTCCCATCTGTAGAAGCAAGACATTTATATTAGCCGATGTGTCTTCCAATTTTCCTCAAAGCAATAATTTGCATGAATATAAAAAATCAAGATAGGATAGTAAGTCACCACTTATATAACCATGCCGATCTTTCATAAATTTCTCTTATGCATAACTATCCTACTAATAGGTTCTGACCCCGACTTATGTGGTATACTGATTGTTCTCCTTTTCCGATGTCCCATAACACTGGAATTTCTTACAGAAGGGCCCGCACCCCTTTGCAAGATCCATTTGAACTAAGGTATGCGGGTACCCATGTTCAAATGTGGAGAACAGTCAAATATCCTACATTTCAGAGCCAGTTAATCCTAAAACTATACCACTATCCACATATCCCACCTCTACTTATTCTAGTACACCTATACCTGACTTCATAGTCAGTCGTACACACTACATCTATCTAGGCTAACCTTGCTTAAACCATGCTCTGATACCAATTGTAACGGTCCCAGTTTCAAATCAACAAGATTAGGCCTATATCAACATTCATCTCCGTTAATCCTTAAATTAAGGAAAATTTCGGCAGCATCATCCTTAATATATCAGTATTTCTTGTTTACAAAAAATCCAGATTTCGGCTCGAAGGCCTACTTATTTTCCCAATAGTTTCGGCACATCCGGCCTACTTATATCACCAAATAGTTTCGGCACACTCGGCCTACTCATATATCACATAACCAATCCTTAACTACAACATATAACATGACTTGGTTCTTTCCATTGTAAACATAGTCTTTACATCAACAATTCAAGAGTTCCATCTCAACAGTTTGCATTTCCATATTTTACCATCGATTCAAAATTTCAAGGCATACATACGTAAAGGATACACAACCCAGAACATAGTATCACATACAAGACAAAGGTCTCAACTGCTACAAGGATATAATTTACATCAAGTACAACTTAACATATACTCCAATAAAGGTTCCCATAGGGTCCATCCTACACATAAGATCATATAGCAAAATCAAAATGATACAACAATACATCCTGTCATCCATAACTTAGCCTTTCCATTAGAGGGGTCTCTTACCTTTATCCAACCCTGAAAAGATGTAAAGAAATTCCAATGAGCTCGACAGCTCAATGAGTAAACCATATCATAGGGAATTAGTATAATGACTTCATAAGATACACAATTAAGAAGAAGTAATATAGGGTGGGTCTTATAAACAACAGTTTGTTCAAGTTGAATTATTCAATCCAAGCTTCATACAATTATGGCCTACATGTCTACATTACCAAAGATTGCATCTAGCAATATCAAGATACAGAGATATAGTGTATGCGCATGTGTAATGTTTTCATGGGTGAGTCCACTCACAATAACTAGATTCAGTGTATACATAAAGTGATAGCTTAATTTAACACCAGCATTAACCAACATAAATGCAACTTGACAATCAAATATGAATATCGTTCAATCTGCCATGAACTTCCCCGACTTCCACCTCCTACCGGCTCCCGCACGGCCCCTTCCTCCTTATATATATAATGTATGTATATGCATATAAGTTTCCCCGTCTTCCCCCCTCCTACCGGCTCCCGCACGGCCCCTTCCTCCTTATAGATATATATAATGTATAGATATCAATTCCCCGTCTTCCCCCCTCCTACCGGCTCCCGCACGGCCCCTTCCTCCTTAACACAGAATACATCATATAATGGCAATATACAATATGCACAACAAGCAAATGAAACCATTTTACGTGTCATGTCCGAAATAGTATGCAACAATGAAAGAAAGAGTATATGTATCTGGGATTCACCCCACATCATAAGAATATTATAATCACGTCACATTCATTCCACATGAACATATGCATTATTCCATAATTTACCAATACTTAATAACATATTGCATTGTAGAGAGGGGTATTTTCCCCGAGCACCTTAGTGAACAAGGAACATGTGAATCAAGTTGATTTGTCGACTATGGTGGAGTGCTACTCGTACAAGTCCTCGCTTTACATAATGTACCATCCTATACGCTATTATAAAGAACCAAAATTAGGCTATATCCATACTAATTTAACCATCACAATATTGAATAGGAACAACAGCGAATTAAGGTATCAATTTAGTTCACTTAGGCTTACTATTATATTAACACATATCTCTTTACACATGCATTGCATATCTAATTAATATAGCATTATCATTACCATGCAACATCCATTGAATTTCTTTTAACATGAGCATAATTATCAAAAAACAGCGAATTGTATAGGATAAGTATCCTTATTTAAGTTTACATAGTGAGCTAAACATGTATATTACATATTCCAATTGTCACCGCATGATGTATGGGCATAAAGACTAGATAAAAACTCCTTAGATTTCCATCTAGCATGAAGATGTCACAAAAACAGTAGCCACTACCCAAGAACAGGAATTTCTACTATTGAGAATCATCTACAAATTTCAAATTATTATTTTTCAACTTTGGATCAAGGATTTTAACCCTAAGAATTAGGTTTACTCACAAGTTACCAAGTTCTGGAACAGGGAACTGGGCGACAAGGGAAAACTGATTTAGGTTGCTAGAGCTTCTCTGCTACTTGTCAGGAAGCCCCTCCTCCAAAATCAGCCTCCTTCTCCTTGGAATTGCCGCGGATTCTCCAGTATTGCCGCGGCTCCGCGGCAAAGTGGCAGAGTCTCGCGTACAGTCGCGGCTCTGCCTGCTGTGAGCCTGAGCTCCTGCTTTCCCTCCCGTGAATTTTGCTTCAGAGCTTGTAAGAATAGAGATTTGAGCTAGAAGAGGTTACCTTAGTTTCAACCCTTAGATTTCTAAGGATGAAATGGAAATGGCGAATTTTTGGCTTAATTTCTTCTCATAACAAGGAAAAATTTCAGGATTTGGGGGGAAATTTTCTCCAGAATTTTTGAGTGAAGAAGGTGAAGAGGCAAGCTTGGTCAACCTCTTGGAATTGCAAGACTTAGGTGTTGCATCCTCATGATGCCACAAGGTCAAGGGCTCCTTCTCATGGTGCCACATGGAAGCCCACTTACCAAAGGTCATTAGCCCACCTAATCCCCCCCTCTAATACACACTTATCTCTAAAAGATTATTAGGATAAGCATGATGGTTACATAGCATTAGCCCCCTTAATTTTCCCCCTAATACATACTTACCACTAAGAGTTATTAGGATAAGCTTGGTGATTAAGGGGGTATGATGGGTTTGGTTTACATTTTCTTTTACCATTACTTAATCAAAATTTTGCCTAATATATATATATGCACAAAGGCTCTCATGTTAAACATTTTGGTCACCCAAAAAAAAAAAAAAAAAATCAAATAACTAGATAAAAACATTCAAAAGGGAGTGGGTCTATAAATTAAGTTTAATTTGTTGACATAGAATTATTGGGGTGACTAATTCTATATAATGCTTTAACCAAATTTCTTAATATTTAAATTGAGGAGAAATTATGTACCATAAAACTTTGGTTGTTACACCTGCCCCCTCTCCTTTTAACTCTCCTCCACTCCTTTCTCTCTCTCTTTCTCCCCCCTCTTTGTGTGACCACCACCGGCGGCTAGACTCGCCGCCGGCGAGTCTTGATCGTCGCCGGCCAGCTGAGCTGGCCGGCCGGCCCGCATAGGAGCGCGGCAGCAGCAGGCTGCTGCTGTCTTTGTTGGGTTCGGGTGTAAACCCGAACCCATAGCCCTATTGGGTTGGTACCCATTAACCTTAACTACCCAAAACCATTTAACTTAAGTTATGGGTTTGGGTATTGGATCCAAACCCGACCCGAGAGCTACCCAAACCCGCTTCGAAACCCAATAAAGATAATATTACAGAAAACCCCCTGCTAATTTTTATTATTTGCATTTAAGATATTTTTATTACATATTTAACCCGTTTATATGGATTCTAGTATTCGGGCGATATCTGGAGCACCCGGACTCCGATTTGGATGATTCTAAATCCGTTGCGATCGTGAAAAAGAGAGCTATCTTTCCATGGCCAGTGTTATGAGTGTTTTCCTTTTCTAAGTTATATGTATTCATGCTTAATAAAGTGAGTGATTGCTTTAGTTACGAAATCGTAATTATGGGTTCATCACTATAAATGTTCATTAATAACTTAACTAGAGAAAAGTCATGTTTTGTAATAAGAATCTGCATATTATGTTAGTAAAACATAAACAATAAACTAATGCTTTCATCTACTATGAAATATAAGTGATAGATGGTCAATTAAAGGATCACTGGACACTGTCACTTCATGGACATCTACTATGGTTACACAATACTGTTACATGTACACTGATACACGCATAATCCATTATACCAGATATTGTCACTAGTACACTGTCACCATTACCGACCCACCGGTACACTGAACATTGTATTGCATGTAAATATCCGTCATACTAGATACCGTTATTTCATGTTGTTTCATGTACATGTCTCACTATTATAGAGATACTGAGAGTCACGACACGATTACTGCATGTTGGTGAACTACTGATATATGGATACGCTATTACACGGGATACCGCTACACGGATACTCTGTGCGCAGTTACTTCATGTCTTACACCACTGTTACATAGACTCACTGGTTTACATGCATTGATTGTCTATATATTCTTGTTGCATGGATCATAGTTTATATTATTGCTCTATGGCTATTCTTGTATTCCCGTTATATTGACCACTGTTTCTGTTACAAGGATTATTGTTACCGTGCTGTCCTATATTCTCGTTACTGGACATGAGAGCTGTTGATATGCGATGTGTGAAACTAAGTGCCACGTGGATCCAAGCCACGGGGGCCACCTCTAGAATCTCACATCTATTGTTTCTCGTTTCCCGTTATCTTGTTCTACGCTATCAACAGAGCTCAGGTCCTGTTATCATGTTGCATGTATCATGCACTGTATTTGTTCTTGCTACACTGTGTACTTTAAATATCATAAATATAACTTGGGGATGGGGGAGACTTGACGGTTGATTAGATCTTATCGGGTGGATGAACTAGATCCATATTGTTAGTCCCACTACAGGGGACGGTAGTGCTGCCTACCGATTGTATAGCTCCATGAGCTCCCGTTACTTGATTCGTGCTCCCCTCTTAGCGGAGGGCCCTGGTCTCAGCAGTCAGGGGTCTGTTTAAGGCCGTGATCCTGGGTATGCACGGGATACACCTACCCGATAAGAGCTCCTTGATCATTGGGTTTCCAATTAATATAAGAAAACAGTATAAACAATAGCGACATCGGGAACACTTGTTATTTGGTCACTCTCTCGTTTGGATAATGGTACCCGTATGCCATGTCCGGATGGTTCGACTGGAGTGCGGGCTCCAGTATGAACTGCCAGTGGTATGGGACACTGGAAGAGATTGATTAAAATACCAGGTGGTACTGATTGTTATTATTTTATAAATAACATGACTTGCCTGATACATGTATGCTATTATGTAGTTGTACTTGTTACTATTCCTGATATTTTATCCATTATCATGTTACCTGTAGACTTTGCTACATTACCTGATACTTGTTACACTTCATGTGTTGACACACTCTTCATGTACACGTATACTTTGCATTGCATGCCTTTAGTTCCTGTATATCTTATAGACACTATTCCCGTATGCTCACATCGCTGTAGAATGGTTGCATACGTCACCTACATGTTCACATACACCACGTCAACAATGTTTATTATATACAAACATGAGACTACTGTAGACATGACCCGATGATAACATGATAGCTGGTGATGGTATTAAAATATGACATTGTTATATTTCTACTGATTATTAAATTTCTATTATATGGTATCACTATGACATAAACATGTATTATATATTAGTATCGTGCTTGTATTACTATAGTACATATTACTGTCTCCTTCATTTTACCACTCACTAGGTCGCTTTTTGACGACCCTGGGTTTGCGTGCTCAGGTTGGAAATTCGAGATATCATACTGTCAGATATGTCATTGGATTCACATAGGGGACCTGTCACCCCTACGATTCATAGGTATCTTGATTCTTTTATCATACTTCCTTATTTGTCCATGTTTCTTTATCTATCATGCTCACTGATCTTTTCTGCAGGTATTCTTGTACTTATTTAATGCTGGAACTCTTGTGTATATGGAGGCTATTTCCTGTACTGAGGCTTAACGTACGCGCGAGGGTGTTTTCACCCTGCGTATGTACGTCGCCATAACATCTCCGTATCATTGGGATCGGGGCGTTACAACTATCACCATAAATTTGATGAGAATAAGATAATCGAGGATAAGACATAATAAAAATCAGAAGTTACCACTTTTGATTCGAGTTTTCTAAGCCTGTTGAAGGGTTGTTTGATTCTACTATGAGTTTGAGAACCACTTGGTTGCGTAGAAAAGTCTCAGGATTTCAACGCCTCAAATATGGCTCGAATCAGACTCCGAACAACTGAGAAATGGCCGAAAAATCAAATCTGTCAGCTCAGACTAGTTCAGGCTGGTTTGGTTCAGTCAGCTTGAACTGACTTGGTTTGGGTTAGGGAACTCGAATCAGACCAGGTCGCGGTTAGAACATGACAGGAGGTGTTGATCTGATCAAGTTTGGCCGAGCGCGATGGTGATTGGGTGCTGTTGAGGTCTTGATCTCAAGATCTGGATGATGCAGTGGTGAAGGTTGAAGGTTGGATTGTAGATGCGACCTCGGACTTGAAGTCGGAGAGGAGATCAAGTTCGATTCGAATTCACACTCGAGGTTTAATTGAGATGGTGCGGAGGGACCGAGGTGACGGAGCCTTGATAATGACGCCGACGAGTCAGCCCTCTCAAGTAGGCGAGGCTCGGTGGTGATGACAACGACGTGGATCAGCGAGGGTAAGAGAGGAGATGAGTGAAGATGGTTTTGATTCAATGGAGAGGAATAAGATGAACAATACTTTTTGGATTTTTTAGATGTTTTTTAGCTATTTTGGAATTTGAACAATATTTTTTTTACTGATCAAAGAAATCTATTTGGAAAAGGGGGAAAGAAGGAAAGATCTTTTATTTTTTCCAAAGAAAAACTACAAAAGGAGAAGAAAGAATTCGAAATCTAACCTAGGGTTTTGAGTTTTTTTTTGGAGAAGAACAGAAAATTTTGCTCTGTTACCAGTATGACACAAGACGGAAAGGGAAAAGTAAGGGAAAAGGTAGGGTTTTGAAATTGGGAAGGAAATTAAGGTTTGTGGTGGAATTATGGATAAATTAATATAGAATTTGGAAGATTAGAGAAAAGATAAAAATTGACTCGAACCTCTCACCCATATGATTGCTCACTCACTTCATACATCATATACAAAGTTTTAGAATTAGTGCTTCGTACCAATGAGAATTACTTCCCCCACTTTATACTTTGCATACAAAAATTCAAGAACACCATTTAAGATTTCAAATTTTGTAATTGCTCATTCATTGATCTCAAAGCATAATCATAAAAGATTATATATAGACTCATAAAAGAACTCCTACTCTTACTAAAAGACTACTACTAATCATAAAAGAACTCTTAAAAGAAATAAAAAAGGAAAACTAATAAAAGAAATACTAATCCTACTCCTAATCAAATACAATCTCAGATTTTCTTTCGTTTTTCCCCTTGTTTGAATAGGTCTTCCAATAACTCATTTGGTCCTCTATGTCCTCATCATAAAGTCTCTTTATAGTCAGCAGAAGGTGTGGGTTCAACTCGCGTGCACTAGATACAACCTATTTTTCAAAAATTTAAAAAATAAAAAATACAAATACAAATACAAATAAAAAAACCATGTTAATTCCCATTATTCATTTTAACTTAATCTCAACTGCATTTATGATATGCTTGGGAGTTAGGATACATTATTGTCAAAAAGAGTATCCAACATGTATTCTCCAAGTACCAGAGAATCTAAGCATCAGATACATATTTGATATGGGTACATAACCCCCCGCCAACAAAACACGCCCCCCCCCCCCCCCCCCCCCCCACACCCCCCACCCACCCACCCACCCACCCCACACACACACACACACACACCCCACACGGTTCCACCCTTAAACCAAGAGTCTAGGACACTGCATGGCCATTGTCTACTACTCTCTCAAAGAAGTGCAAAGCTAAAAATCTTGTCATTGTAGTTCACGACAAGGGTGATAATTATGTTTTGTTGCATCAGTACTGTATAGCAACGAGAAAAATGTGAGGTAACAAACATGTAAGTTGACTAGTTGGAATATTTTATATGTCGTTTACTTGTTTCCCTTTATGAAGTTGATTGGGATACTTCAGTTAACCTATGAATAAACTAGGATAAATTTTAAGAACCTCAAGTAGCACAGAAGAAAGATGGCCATGCATTTATCTTGAAGAGTAAGGAGACTGGTGAAAAGTGCCCAGCTTTAAAAAATATATTCCATTCTTAGTTTATATTCTTAAGAGTAAGAAGACTGGTGGTGTAGAGTCATATAAATCCTTTTAAGTTTTCTTTTTGGTTTCTTTTTCCCACTAATTAAAAGTCCCTGGTGCTAAAATAGGGCATGTAAAAGAAAAAGAAAATTTGCACATAACTTGCACATTTTCTAACTGTAATAATAAGTTTTAAAGGATGGACACCCTTCAATATTATTTCAAACAATGTTCAAAACATCACAATTCATGTGGTGTGTACATTAAGCAGTGGTTGAGGCAGAAAGCTACAATTGATGAGGAGACCTTTTAGGTTTGAGAAAAAGGTTTATGACAAGGATCATGCTCAGTTAGACTAAGGCTTGTGATGTTCAAAAAAATTCTACACAACTAAATAATTTTCAGCTTGTTTAGTGAATTAAAGATACTCTTGTGGGTTCTATTTCTAGAGAAACGTGCAAGTTAATGATGACAAACACATATCAGGCTTCTTTGTCAATCTACAATTAAAGAAGTATCTTAAAACCTGCTAAAAAAATATCAGTTTATTACACCTTGCTGTAATTGATAGTCTCAAATTCATTTAACCTTAATGGATGATTCACTTTTTTGAAGATCCTAAAGAATTTAGGGAATTTTCCATCCTTGGTATTTAAAGTGTTACATATGGTACCAGCAATTCATGTTATATCAGTTAGACTGTAGACCTAGATTGATAAAGGATTGTCATCTTGCAGTCTTCCTGTTCAAATTAATTTTTTTCTGTAGACATACAATATTTTCTGTTTAAGAAGCATAACTAGTGAGATTTTCTTAAAGGATATGATTGATTCTAGTTTCCTATACCCTATTTGATTTGGTTCAGTTTAATACACACGCTGTTGACTACGTTCTTTTAGATACCATAACTTGTTTCCCTGAACATGACATAGTGTGAGAAGTAGTAGCGGTAGTTTCTGTTGTTGTTGTTGTTCTTCTTCTTCTAATTATTATTATTATTATTTTGGTTTTGTAGCCTCACTGGCACTTATTTTTTGCACATTGCAGGTTGAATCATGCACGATCATAGTCCTATTTGGTATTTAGAAAGAGTAGTTCGACAATTCAAATTAGGCTTTCTATATTCTGTTAATTGATTTTGTTTAGATTTCTAGGATAGTAGAAGTTAAGGGAAAGATAAACTTTAGAAGCTTATGGTTATTTTTGTAGTTGTTTTAGCCTATTTAGAAGTCTTTCATAGGAAACCATATTTTTGGACCATCATTTTTATCTCACTTGAGAGCTTATTGTCTTTGATGTTGTACTTAGCATGTCAATTTCCACCCCCCTTCCCCTTGTTGATTTTTGAACAACAATTCAGATCGAATATGTTATTCCTTGTGCTTTATACAAGCTAGGCCAAAGGCTTTCAGAGTCTTCACCAAATCATCAGCAATACAAGGTTGTTGATTCCCTTCAATAGTCTAAGCAAATCCTTATCATTCCCTTCTGTGTCACTGTCCAGCTGTTCTCTAATTATTGAATACCATAACTGAAACTGCTAGGAATTGAAAAAAAACAGGAACACGAAGAAATTCCTCCAAAACCTTTGGCACATATTTATTCTTCTAAGACTGATAATTTAAAGGAGACAGGCATCCTTGAGAACATGAGGGACAAGTACTGCCCATTCTTCTTTTGGGCTAAATAGGACTAGGTTCTCCATAGCAAAGCATGGGGTGCTTAATTGCTGGAGTTAAATGGTTGTAAGAAAGGGTTTTTATACGAAAGCAATGGAGCAATCCATTATGGAACCTGTCATTTGCTCCTGACTTGCACTAGTGTCATGCCTTCTAGTGGCACTCCAATACTTGTCACCATTTATAGAGATTATCCAGCTTGGATATATATAAAGGGGGAGGAGGCCATGGCCTCCGAGCCCGTAGAATGAGACATTTTCAGTGGTTAATAGGCTGTTGACAAGTAGAGCAATAAGAGAAAGAAAAAGATGCTCAAATGAAAAGGACTCGCGTGAAGGAGATGTTAGAAGCTGGGCAATCTTCTTGAGGACAAAGGGAACCATAATTTTCCTTTTAAAAGCAACAAAGAAGAAGAAGAAGAAGAACGAGATGCTGTAACTTTTATTTAAAAGGAAATTTTTTGGTCTTAATGGACAGAAACAATGGGAGCATCTATCTACTAATGGGAGCACAGCACACATTGTGGACAGCATAATATCAATGTTGTGGGTAAAAACTATCATGGGGCTCTGCCTAGCAACTCTTGTCATTTTACTTGGCATATTTTTAAGAATTGATAAGCATATTAATTTTAGTGCCATTCTATTAACAAAAAAGATATGGAGCAATTACATCTACTTCCAACACCAACAATCAGCAGGTCATGTTGTTATCACTACCATTTAAGGAGGAAATAAAATGTGGACAAAGGTAAATTGAAAGGAGGGTAAATTCAAACTTTACCTAGAGGCAACACATCAGAGACCATATAACTGTTGTCTATGGAGAGGCTTCTTTTTACTCATCAGAAATTCTAAATTGTGCACTGAGAAAGAAAAATGTTCTAATCAAGATGAAAGTGGCTATGA
This sequence comes from Agave tequilana, assembly GCA_038442645.1. Lineage (NCBI taxonomy): Eukaryota > Viridiplantae > Streptophyta > Magnoliopsida > Asparagales > Asparagaceae > Agave > Agave tequilana. The sequence goes on from JAVJIF010004736.1 coordinate 19,578, forward strand.
TTAACAAATTTTGCATTTTGAATATCAATGTTTAGGCATAAAAGATCAATATTGTCTAATTCAAATTTATTTCACTGAGATGCAAATAACAAATTGGTCTACAAGCCTCATTATCAGATTTGGTCAGACTAACTAGAGCCCTCTGTTCATAGTTCAAATGCAATATTTTCACAAGCAAGAACATAGGGTGTGTTTGGTTAAGGGTGGAAGTGAGGAAATGGGGAAGTAGTAATAGTTTCCTTTGAAACTTGAGAATTGGTTAGTAAGTTTTCCGGTATTTGAATGTTGTTGGGAAGTGTGGTTTGAAAAATGTTATGTCTTTCTAGTGTTTGGATGATAATGTGGAAATAGAAGTGAAAAAGTTGGCCATAAAGTTGACCACAAAATAATATTAAAATAAAAATTAATTAAGAAAAATAAAAATATACTATAATTAGAATGTAAGTGAGATTTATATGATCAAAAAAATAACTATATTGTGTTACAACTTATTACAAATGAGATTTATATAACCACAAAATTAATTATAGCATCCTGAAAGTGAGGAAATGATTGTGTAAAAGAGAAAAGGAAAAAGAATTTTCTTATTTTTCTTTTCCGGTACTTAGATAGATAGAGAAGTGAGCAATTATACTTCACCATTCCTTACTTCCGTCCACTTCCTTCCAATAATAGAAATAGGAGAGCTTGCAGCATGACAAAGTGCTAGTAACTTAGGACAGTCCATGGCTCTATTGTCTCAAGCGTACATGGTTCAAAGTTAAGGGTCCGCAATAGGCATGATTAACAAACCCCACATCACCTTTCACTGCTTCTTGATGACAGAGCAGGCTCCAATGTCAAGAATCATGATGAAAGGAACCTAAATAATTAGGGCCCTCACCACCCTTGCGACTCTATCAAGATTCAAGAATAGATGTGGACTTCTTGCTTGTGGCAGTTTTTGTTGTCACCACTCAAGTCCATTCAATCTAGTCCGGTGTGCTCCTGGAGTTTAAAACATGATTTCTTGAGACAAACATAAGAACCCCTGAAATGACATCTGGCTTTTCTAAATTGTTTCCTCTCTCTATTGTGATCTAGAAACTTGAATGAAGGTGTACAATCCCACCTGTTTCATCAAATGACTAAACAATGAAAGAACACTCTGATATTTTGAAAGAGTACTCTGATGAAACAATGTTGGTTAATTATTAAAAAAAAAAGCATTATCATGTAATATGAGGTGGCAAATGAAATCCGCCAATAGTAATCAAGGAAAAAAAATTTACATATTCTTCAATTTCATGTTAACAGTGTTAAGGGATTTGAACATGTCGGCGGGTTTAGATGATATGAGAAACACTTTAGGGAGGTAGTTTGATTCCAAAGCAAACTTCGCCCTTTGAGCTAGAGATCTTAAGTATAGATTATAAATTACTATTGTTTTAACTTTTCATATACCTATAGGTGCACCAACTAAATGTCTTTGCCCTTGCACTTAATCCCCATAGAAAGTTGATGTGCAAAGCCGAAGAAAAGTTGGTGCATTAAATGTAATATTTACCTAATTCGCTAGTCTAGTTTCTCTTCAATCAGCAGTGTTCCATGAAAATTAACAGGCAATTTGCCTTGGTTTCTTGTTATAACCTCTACTATCCATAGAAAGTAATGAACTTTGATTTGTCTGCTTCTTTCCAAATCAGGTCACAAACACAATTTACTAAAATTTCTCTATGCTTAACTACAAAATACGTGTTCCTTTTCTTCTGATTTCTTTTATTATTCTTTATCTTTTTTTTAGCAATCTCTAGCTGTCTAATTGTCAATTATTTTAACTCTAGTGTAGAGACAGCTAATATTATCTGAACAATAACAAAGCCATTTCTTTTCCCAATTTGCCATCATGTCCTGAGCCTTGTTGTCCTATATTATGGGCTCAATTTGCACCTGTGAGTTACCAAAATTTACGTGGAAGAAACTGTGTAACAGTAAAATTAGGTTATGTATCTGTCATTATGTATTTGGTGTCCAAATATTTTGTCATATCATATACTTTATGTTATGGCCCTTTTTTAACACACTTAAAAGATGCACCTTTTTCTCGAAAGGAAAATCATTGTATATATCTGTAGGTGAAAATCTTTTTGCGCGTTAATTAATTTCTAGTGCATTTCAACCAAGTGTCCCTCAGATGGTAACCTTGGCTAGATGACACTTTGAATTTTTTAATAAATAATAGGGTTCTGCATGCATGCAAATTCTCATTTCTACTATAGTTAGTTGCTACTTGTTACAAAGTATTGTTGTTTTATTGCTTTCTATCTTCACTCACTTACAATCCTCCTCTCTTTTTGACCATCTCAGTTTGTATGGATGGCCTTGTAGATCGAATAGAAGGGGAAAAAAAATGATATGGCATAAAATTATGATGATTCAATCGTGAATCAGATGGCATGAGCTAGTCATGGGAAAAGAGAGAGATGAAGAGGAGCTCAAGACCATGAAGCATAGGGTTTTATCATATCCTTGGCACTTTGAGGAGAGGCTGAATTAGCTGTGAGCCTAACGGCTACTGAAATTGAATGACAGTTGAATGTTAACAAGAGGCATTCTAATTGTCATGAAAGACAAAAAGGAAAAAAGAAATATTCTAGAATGAATAAAAGGAGTAATGGTAGTTTAAGAACAAACCATTTGTTGCACTTCTGTATGAAATTGATTGACTTGATGTTCTCCCTTGGTTTCATTTATTCCTTTAAATTATAGGCAATTTTCATATTTTGCTCGTAACAGTAGCAAATGCCTGGATTGGTTCTACTTTGACTGGATTTTAATTCTGAAAAGACAAGATTTTATTGGAACCCCTGTTGATTTGATTGCCAGTATCAATAATGCAGTGGCCGTATACTTGCATCAATGAGCTACATTAACAGAACCTGATTTGATCATAGCATGTTACTTGACTCTCGAGCAGTAGTCAGCCGTATCATCATTAAATAACTCGAATTACTTTTTAGCAGTAGTGGCTGACATTAGGGCCCTTGGATAATTAATCTTATGTCACTATCTCTGTTCTCCCCTATTCTTTTATTTTCTTCACCATGATCTACCCAACTAGAGAAGTGAAATCATTTGATTCTTTGCAGCTATGGCCAACTGACAACAGAGATTTTATTTCAGGTAAATCTTTGCTGTGCATAATGTAATGCTTGCAATTTTGTCTTCTAAATTTTCCCTGCAGGAGTAGAAACTGCAACCACCAAGAAGAAAAAAAAAGGAGCTGGAAACTGGCCAGATTAAGGCTGCATTGCTGTAAAATGATTCTAAACCGAATATTCTGATTTTGTTGCATTCCATTTTATATTATGGAGATGATCTGTCTTGAAATGGATTGTTACATTTTAGTCTCTTAATGTCTGACATGACTTTATTTTATGTTTATTCTTACATCCTTTTTAACATGGTCTGGCCTTTTTCATCAAAAAATGATGAGAATCACCAAAAGGAGAATTTTTTTCCCCTGATATAAAACATAATGTGACCATGAAATACAGAAAAAAGTCGTATTTTGCAATGGTGGAACATTCAAATATATTGTGAGGGTGCTTGTCCACTACTCCTTTTGTTTTCTGGTAATAATTCTATACAATTTTTAGCATCATATGATTATTATTGTTATAGGACTCAATATTTTCTAATGTATAGAATTTAAGTTATCAGATTTTTTACTGTAAGACTTTGTTCTGGTTGTGACTACATACAAGACTGGGGTTTCCTAACAGCAAAGGTCTCCAGTCCTGCTAGCCTGCTATAGATCTGAGAATGTGAAATCACTCACTTGTTGACCCCTTTGCAAGCTAACAGAACCTTTGATTGATAGTTATATCCATGATGATCATACTTGGATAACACAAATGTATAAACAAATATCTACCCTAGCTAATATGGTGTATATTTTTTTTTTCAGCATCAGATACCTAATCCTTGGCCTAGATTTTTGGATCAATACTAACTAGTGTCTGCAAGCTTACTCTTCCATTATATATGGACCAAGTGGCAACCAAACCTCTAAGCGTTATCCTAAAATTCTGAATGGAGTGCCGTCTTCGGTCTTATATAATAACACCGAGTGGTAAATAAAGTACCAACCTTTGGCAAAGCTTAGGAGTACAGGTAACCAGTGCCAACATACAGGGTGAAGCTTGAATTGTACTCTTCACATACCCATGAAGAAAAAGATCTGTGAATATTCTTCCTGAGAGTACAATTTAACATGCACTAAGGATAAAATGCAGTGGAAGGGTGTAGTATCTGCTGGCCTCAGTCTATCAAAAAGATGAAAGAACCTCTTGTCTGCTGGCTGTTACATTTCAATGGCCACTTCTCTTTTTCGCGTAATGGATGAGTTAGGAATAAGAAACATGCACAGAACAAATGGAAGTGGGGTGAGTGAAGAATGAAAAGTAAATTTCAACTTTGTAAAGTGTATACTTTAGGGAGTGGCTAAACTTCCATTGTTTCTTTCTTGATTTTATCATCCTTTTGCTGTGTCAGCATGGAATTCTCTTTTATTTCTCCGTAACCATGGGCCACCTTACTTTATGATGCCATCTTATTCCTAGATGTTGATGGATTATTCGTGCAATGATCATTGTTGGACCTCATTATATTAATCTTTTCTAAGCTAATTGCGTCTTGATTTTGATTAACAAGTATGGACCTATGTATTGCGTCATTGCAGTATTGAATATCATAATATAACACCTATATTTTAAAATTGCATGAGGTTAGTTGCATAATTGTTGACATTGGAATCAAAGTCCTGCGTTAGGTGAAGGCTGGTCCTTAATATTTAATTACTGGCAATCAACAATTAGCATTGCTAATCACATCCTTAAGATAAGTTTGAGCTAAGAAATATTGACATTGTTAATCACATCCTTAATAAACATGTAAAGTTGGTCCACTATATAATTTACCATGTCAAATAATAATATGCTGAGAATTTTGTTTTTTTTGGCTAATTAAAAACAAATTAAAACAAGCAATCTCTATATTCTAAGAATTTTGTTGTTGTCATTTTCTTCATGTATTAGCTGTTTTGAAGATTTTAATAATGTTTTCATTTTCATATTCAACCACATTATATCGCATCACACACTCCTTTGAGCGAGCGAGCGAGCGCTTGGATTTCATATATGTATTTGGTTACTTGTGTGTATTGATTATTTGGTTAAGTATATTCATCTTCACATTATAAATAGATGGCTATTATAGATATCCATATTTGTTAAAATATGGAATCATGTATATTTTCATTATACATCCCTAATTCCAACTCATAAACTGTTTAAGGATTTGCAAGTAACAATGGACAAACTTTCTTTTACAAAACCATGAACAGAGTCTTTCCACTCCCCTTAATTGTTCAAACATCAATTATTGAAAGGAAAATGGTATCTTTGAAAGCACAAAACCTGCCCCATATTTTCCCCTTCTCATCCACTCTTTAGCTTTAGTAGGTCCCATGAGATAGTGTCATTAGTGAATTTATGGACTATTTGTCTGTATTGATCTACCAAGCCTGGTAGTTTGCCTCTGAGTTCTGTCATGACACATGGAGGTGTGCAAAGCTTCTTTCTCCACAGTGAAGTTACAACTTAAGAGCAGCCCCAAAAGTCCAAAATTCCTCTGCAGTGATCATGGGCCCCTTTCCCTGCTGTGTAAAATCTAAAATCTGATGCTGGGAACAAAGCATTAGGCCCAATCAAAGTGAGGTGTGCATGGGAGTGATGCCTTGCTTCCAATGGCACCCAAACACTGACCATCTCTGACAAAGACACTCATTTTGTAGTTATAGAGAGAGGGGACTAAGTGACCTCTTAGTGATGAATTTGAGGACAGAGAGGTTTTGAATTGATGTTGGTGATGAAAGGTAGAGTCTAATGAAGGTGATTGGAGAAGCTAATGCATTAGCCGCTGAAGGAATAGGGAACCTCACACTGATGACTTTATTTTCCTTGGGAAAAACTGATGTGATCACTGGGAGAAAAAGAAATGGTAGCATCTCTATGCTTTCTTAGAAAAAGAAAAAGGACACAATCAAAGATAGAGACCTTGCATTGTTTGGAGATCATGCCATAAATGACATGTTGGAGAGAGAATTGATGAGCAGAGGCTCTTTTGTTTTGAAGGGGATTGTGAAAAATTCTTTAGATTTTCCCATTCTTTTTTTTTGGACAAATTGAAGAAATGGCATCTGTTGAATACTCTAACTTCTCTAGGAAGCTGTATGCACAGAAGTGGCAATGGGCAGTAGGATCCAGTTCACTGACCAGCAGAGCTTTTTATCACTACTATCTGGAGGAAGAGAGGATAAAAAAGCAGATGAGGCTTTTTAATCTTGTAAAGAAGGAAAATGCAAGCACGAGACGAGCCTGCAAATGTGAACTACGAGAATATAAAATCAAATTAGCATGAAAAAGGAAATGAGAATAGTATATAAAGCTAGACATATTGTTCAAAATTTTACTGAGTACATTTCTCAAAATATATAAGTTCATGAGGGAGTTCTTTAAGATGGCATTATTATCAATATTAGCATTAATTCATTGACTTTTGTGTTGCGTGTAAGATTTGATCTCATATATTACCAATCCACCTTCCTATACAAGCAAACATATTGACATACACAAATAAATATCTATGCAAACATCTGAGATAGAGTTTACCAATTCAGTGCAATTTATTCCAAAAGTGTAGTTAAAAAAAAATCTGTGAGGCAAAATTGTTAAAGTAACCAGTAGATGGGTATTTCTTCCTAAATACCTTCACTTCATATTTGTTGGCAAGCCTAATTTTCCCGAGCATCACGCACAGAGAGCATGCTCTCTGCTCTTGGGTGTTTGAATGTAATTCCTGGTGCTTGTCCAATCCAAGCACCCTTGCTATCATCAACCATCCATCCCATCATGAATTGTGGTGACATGGCACAAACCCTTAAATCAACATTGGGAACGATGTTTTCAACCCAAAAAAAATAAGGAAGTCACCTCACAAATTATTACAAGTGTGTTTTTAATTTTTTTGATATTTTTACTCTTGATAAAAAATTTAAAACACCCATTTCGCCTTCCCCCAACCCACCCACCCCAAAAAAAAAAAAAAAAAAAACCAACGACCACCATGATCTAGCCTGTTTGGCCAGACCGTACATGCCAAATCACGGTGGAGGGGTGGGGGGGGGGGTGAAGGGGGATTAGGGGTTGTGGGTGAAGGGGATGGGGGAAGGGGGGAGGCGGTGGCCACCGGCAAGGGAGGGGCGGAGGCCGAAGAAGGTGGTAGAGGAGGAGAAGAAGACGACATTTTGATTTTTTTTTGCGGTATCTTTATCATATTTGTGGGTGCCTTAGTCATTGAGTGCCTTCATAATTTTATGAGGTGGAAATATCTGCTCCCATCAACATTTTGTGGACCATGATGTGAGCCACATGTGCCTGATTAACTTACCCACCCCCATCAAGCCCATCACCCTATCCTCCTACAATTGAATGAGCAAGCATAGATTGCTTTCCATGAACCATGATGAAATAAAACCCAAAAAAAGAAGGGGGCTTCACCAACTTTTCCACCCCCATCAAGATGTGGTCCTCTTCCTCATAGTTATATGTTCTCACTCACCAAAGTTTGTGAGGGCCCAGACAAAATTCTTTTATCCATTTCCTCTAATTAAGGGCTTATCAATGGAGGCTGCCCCCCTTAGTAAACATGATATCATGCCTAAATCCCAATTCAGAGGAAAAAAAAGCGAAAGCAGGACTCCAAATGAGATCAGTGAGCAATAAAAATTGGGAGCCTAGATGATGATGACATTCAATTAGTTTTTGATTAAACATTTTCCACTTCCTCTTCTATGCATCTTAGCTTGTGGTTTTATTTGACTAATAATAAAAAAAAGTTAGGGTTTCATTTTCCCTTGCAATAGTTGAGATGTTGTCATGGCAAGACCCACACTCTCATTTTTCTACCTTCTTTGTTGAATGGCCATGTTGGGTTAAGTTAACCCACCCCTAGGTCCTGACCACTTGCTCCAGATGGGGCTTGGCCCTACACTTTCGATTGGGGACATACACGCACACTACTGACCATGTAGAACCAATCAAAGGTTTTTGAGGATATCAAGTGCATCTTGCATTCCTTAATTAATTAGTCAAGGACCTTTTAATTATTTTGTCAGTATTATTAGCAAGCAAACCTAGAGCAGTATCTTTTTGGTTAACTTATTTAATCAAGGAACAAAAAAATGGGAATTGCTTAAACGTTTCTTGAAGTTATTCGTGCAAGTGGTGAATAGTTATTGCAGATATCCTTGAACATCCTTTTCATATTCTGTTAATTTCTTTTCAAATTAACCATCATTATCAATTTGTAGTTTTAGTTTTGACCAGGCCAATATATTTGCTCTGCTCTATAGTGATGCTTTATTTAATATTTAAAGTCTATTATTGAATTTCAAGTTACTCTTTGCTAGTTAAGTACTCACAAATAATTCGGTTCGGTGCAACATGTTATTCTTGTAAAGGACTAGAGCTGTCCATGGGCATAGTTTTCCTGATGTTGAGACTGATTTTATCCAGTCTTATTTTAGATTTTGCTAAAATTGGTCCTTGAAATTTCCACTGACAATACTAAAAGCACAATTGTACAGCAGAGTGTGTACATAATAGGAACATTTTCTTTTGATCACATCGAAATGTTCCATAATTATACGGGGTTCGAACTAGTGACTCGTAGGGAGCTTATGCTCTAACCGTCTCAGGCCAACCGATTGAACCAGCCGCAGGAGATTTAAGTCTTGTGCTATTCCGATAAGACTTCAAGGCTTTTTTTTTTGGTGTTAGGCTTGTAGGCTTACATCAACTAGTAGGAAAATTTAGGAGATTTCTCAGACAACCTCCATTATAGAGGAGCGTCCTGAGTAATTTGAGCATACTACTATTAGATATTGCAAGTGCTCATCGCAATCACAATATATACTCCAGGCTCTGTGTTTATAAAGAGCTTGCAATAATGTGTCCTTTTTTAAAAAAAAAAAATTGTGGATCATTGCAATAACATATCCTTTTCTCAATTGAAATCCATTTTATTGTTACAGTGAGATTTGCATCTATTTGTTTTGTTGGTACTAGGCTTGAAACTGTACGTAGGCTAATATGCAATTTTACTTGCTGTACAGCTGAGCAACAAGTATATAGCTACAAAACATGACAATGTTATCTAGTTGCCCAATTTGACCATCTGCAAACTTGCAAAATAAACTGATATTATGCTCAAAAAGTTGCCATTCTAAAAGAACAACAAAAAGAAATTAAAAAGGAACCTTCTAGTCTGAAAAGATAATTAACTCATAATAAAAAACAAAACCATACAGCCAATTACTTTGGCCTGCTAGGCAGTATGATAAGATGCATCCAAAATGTTAATCATAGACCAAACTTTATCTCCAATCAAGGCATAAATGAAATAAAAGAAAAAACAAATCCCACCCACCCCTCATCTTAACCATGGTTAAATCTTTTTCTTCCACCTCCTTTTGCTAGTTAAACATCCTCACTGCTGCACTTTTAAATAGACTAGTGTAGTGTCATCATCCCCACAAAAAGTTACAATCCCCTATATTTAATAATTTTTAATTAATATTATGAATCATCACATCTCTACTAATAACATATCTCTCTCTCCTTTATTGCCACCATAATGGCATGGCCGTGGCCATGGCCATGCCCGACAAGCTAACTAGTAGATGGCATCATTACCAACCCTTTGTGGCCCTACAGTAGATCATTTAATTGTATGACTACAAAAATTAATCAAGCTAAAGGTAAACTGAAATAAATTAAAGGGCCATGAGATGATTTACTTGTCATGCATAATAAATATTTCCCATATTGTTTGTTAAAAAAAGAAAAGGTTTAGATAAATAAATAAAGGGGCTTTATTGGCTGTCTGAAGGATGGAGACCATTTTCCCGTCCTTTGAATGCAGCCATTACACTCTACACTACCCTTGTTCCTCTGAAAACCCCCGGACCAAAGGAACAGTGATCAGGTTCATCATCTCAACACAGAGCACTGTATGAGTCCATTTAAAAACTGACACGTAAGCAATTTATTGTTTGTGTCGAACTTCGTTATACGTGGCATGTATCTAGTGGAGGGTTTTGGTAGGATTTTTAGGGAACTCAGAAAGGTGCAGAAGCCCGAGAGGACGTCCGTGCGGTAGGCCCCAGCCTGCCGTCGTCGCGCTCCGGGTATGCGCTGACAGCGCACACGTGTACAGCGAGATGGCGCGTGGTCGCGAGCGGGAACACCGTATCCCTCGAATCGCCACCGTCGGTTCTGGAAGGCACGTGGGCTGAAGTTCCGGCACAGGGCGGCGGGCATCCCGTTATTGTTACGCTCTGCAATTTGTTTACATCCATTTTGAAAGTGTACGTACATATACACACATATATACATAGAGAGAAACTCGTGTTGTTTTGAAAAGGTGCGAGCTCAAATTCTTCCCACTTAAATATAACCGTACATCATTCGAATATAAGATCCATTTCCGTTGAACTGAATCTATATTATTTTAAGTATTTCTAAATCAAAAATCAAATATTTTAAATAATTTTTTCCCATGCATCAAGTAGGGAAAAAATAAAATGTCTAAATAGTGAGTGGGTTAGTTTAACGGTGCAGAACATTAAAAACCTAACAAAAATTGGTTTGTAAAGTTTTTAAATATTTAGATCATGATTAAATGGCCGAATCGAGAATTTGTATGTCTAAAGACATAAATCTAACAAACTCACTACTTTCGGCCGTCCATTTTACACTGCTTGATGAATATGAAAAAAACATTCAAAACACTTGATTTTTTTAATTTTTAGCTACTTTAAATAATATAGATCAACTTCAACGGGGAAGATCTTATATTTGAATGTTAGATTTTGGTATTTGAGTGGGAAGGATTCGGGCTCAAATCCTTCCGTAACTACACAATTCTCTCTCTCTCTCTCTCTCTCTCTCTCTCTCTCTCTCTCTCTCTCTCTGTGGAACTATTCCGGAGAGGATCGGTTCTCACTAGAGCTTCGTGTGAACTCCACGACCGGCCACCCCAGGGATGATTCAAACCGTTCATGATTTACATACTCTAATTAGGCTATTAATGAAAATTTCTCTCTCTGTGGAACTATTCCGGAGAGGATCGGTTCTCACTAGAGCTTCGTGTGAACTCCACAACCGGCCACCCCAGGGATGATTCAAACCGTTCATGATTTACATACTCTAATTAGGCTATTAATGAAAATTCACGCGTTTCCAAGCTTTTTTACTCATGCATTGAGCGGTTATATTAGCCGTAGAATAAAGATGTTATTTGATGCATTAGTAAAAAAACTCGGAATCACGTAATTTTACATTTGTAGCCTAATTAGAGTATGTAATTAAGATGACCGGTTCAGATTATCCATGAGGTGGTCGGTCGTGGAATTCGCATGAAGCTCCAGTGAGAACCAGTTCTCTCTCGAATATATATATATATATATATATATATATATATATATATATATATATATATATATATATATGGGCTTACTGTACCTCAGCCTGCGGGCTGAGAGAGTTTCTCAGCCTGCGGGACGTGGCTGAATATAGGCCACACATCGGTCGCAGAGTGTGGGCGCCACAAAAAATCAAAAAATCCCGCCTAAACAATCGTGAATCAAAATGACAAAAATACCTCTTTTAAATGACGACTGCGACTTCTAGCATTCAAAAGTAAAAAACATTCCATGGTCGCAGACTTAATACAGAATAAAGAATACAAGACAAAAAATGCTATCGCATAGCAATGCGACCTCCTTCGGTACTGCGACCAAATTCGCAATCTTCTTTCTCATGCCTTATGTAAAAGAAGTAATTAATATTATATCTACCGTGATACAACACCAGTCTAGAAAAAAAGAGATGCACTAATGTTAATCTCGAGAAAGAAAAGATGTGCACCATACGTAATCTAAAGATATAGCCAAACAATTCTATAAAAAGTTAATTTGTACTTCGGATTCTCCAGCAATAAATCTTCAATTAAATATTTAATTTTTTTTACCACTTCCTACCATACTCAACCCTCACCTGTAACAATTATTATTACTATTCATGTTCTTCCACAATATTGACCTTTATATAATGCTTGTAACTAATATATTACCTCATACCTAAAAAACTATAATTTTGCTCTTCCTTTTCAATTTGATTTCAAAAACTTTCAAAAAAAAATTCATTCTTGAATCATGTCTTCCCCATCTTCTTCCTCTGAACACTCAGAATTCAACTTCAATCAATCCCCCACCGGTCCTTTGTCTTTAGGATATTCTAGTGAATCTCATACCAGTCTGGACTTCACTCCTTTTGACTATCTCACTACATCAAATAATGTATTAACTGATCCTCCTATTCATGATGATAATGAATTTTTCATGTGCGTTAGTGAAGAAGACATTATTCCTCTGCCACTTGACGGAGACATGCTTGATGAAAGCATGTCCTCTGATGCTGTAGGCTCGCTTCCTAGCAACGGGTCAGACGAAGAGCTTGATAGAGACGATCCATTCTGGGAGTTCATCGGTGAAACAAAAAAACCTCAAGATGATGAGGAAATAAGTGATGAAGAGGAAGAGCAGAAGAATGAAGACGATGAATCTGCTTATGATGGTGATAATGACGAGGATTAGGATTTCCTGATCTTCTGATATTCAATTATATTTTGTCTTCTTTTAAAAGCTTTTAATTCTATTTTTTTTGTAAGGTCTCTTTCTCACTATATTAACTTATAAGCTCTTTTAATTACATATCCAAACTGCGACTGCTGCTCTTAAACACTGCGACCATAGTCGCAACCCTACTACGGATGCAATTTATGGTCGCAGTTAATCATTTATCAGTTCCCAATGCGACTTTGGTCGCAATAATGTACTGAACAGTCACCTAGAAAGTATACAATTTTTGAGAAAAGATAGAAAATATATTTGAGAGATATTCACGTGGTCCGAGAGTTTAAACCTTTTGGAATTCCGGGATTAAATACATATAAAGGGTCATGAGCAAAGGATTAAAAACATACTAAGTTATTTTTTGCTCAAACTCGTTACTCTCACTGTTCCGAAAATACATTCAAAAAATGTCTTCACCATCACCACCGTCTTCACCGGAAAGAAGCCAATCATCAAATGATGATTTTATGTTTAGTTCTGAAACAATGTCTCGCTATGGGTCAGAATCTGAGCTTGATACAGACGACCCTTTCTGGGAGTTCATTGATGAACCAAAACACAAACATGAAGAGGAAGAAAGCGACGATGAGACTGTACCTGAAGAGGAGGACGAGACAGAAGACGAAAGCGATACAGAAGACGAAAGCATGACTCTTGACGACGAATCTGATTACTATGGTGATGACGACGATTAGAAGTTAAAAAATTGTATTTTGTTTTTCTTTTTAAATATATATAAATCTGTTTTCTAAAGTTATTTGTGTGAATTACATTTTTTACTACTATGTATTGGTTGAAATACTGCGACCATGGACGCAGACTTAATAAATACAATGCGACCAAGGTCGCGGTTGCTGGTCTTTAATCTTAATCAACAACAACACTGCTACCTTGGTCGCAGTTTCTGACCGTAGTCTTTATAATATAAACTGCGACCTTGATCGCAATTGTTGGTGTTTAGTCGTAATAAAATACACAGCGAACTTGGTCGCAGTTGCTGATCTTTACTCTTAATCAACAACATCACTGCGACCTTGGTCGCAGTTGGTGGTATTTATAAATAATCAACAACACTGCGACTTTGGTCGCAGTTGATGAACGCAGTCTTAAAAAAAATAATCTGCAACCTTGGTCACAGTTTTTTGGTCGCAATGTCGACCCTGGTCGCAGTTGTTTCTGTTTGCACTGTAGTCTTATGCGACCTTGGTCGCAGTGTGGTCTCTGGTCCAAGTTGTTTTGTTTGCAATGCATGACTGCGACCAAAGGTCGTAGTTTATTAAAAAACAAATATGCTTTTTATTTATTTTCACGCATTTATCTCCAAGCATGTGAAAATGATAAAAAAAACGATCTCTTATACAATAAGATTGAGTGTTACAATATAGCAGTAGAAAGAAAACTAAACATCAAAAAGAGCCATTGTTGACTAAGAGCAGTGTTGTTATTGAGGTCTTTTTATTTATGTCCAGGCATTTATCTCCAGGCATGTGAAAATGATACAAAACGCTCTCTTATACAATAAGATTGAGTGTTACAATATAGCAGTACAAAGAAGACTAAACATCAAAAGAACCAAGAAGACTAAACATCAAAAGAGCCCTTGTTAAATAAGAGCAGTGGTGTTATTGACGTCCCCGTGTACTAAAAAACTGTGGACGTCGAGGACCATGACTTCTTCCCTTGTGGACGAATATCGATCAAGTTTACCGGCCAAAATATTCTCCCACAGGCCCAGCGAACCTGAAAAAGGACAATCAAGCTCTGGGTCTTCTTCGTGCATAGGGTCATCTTCATCCATGGAGGCAGGCCCCTGTTAGAGACTCTGAAGAAGGCGAAAATTCTCAGAGCAATTGCTCTCAAATGAACACAGTCTAATTATGGGCTGTTAAAGGGAGAGGGTGAGCCCTATTTATGGGCAGCCCATAATAACAGCTTCGGGAAATAGCGAATGGTGCGGGTTCATCAACGTAGACTTGACGTTAAAAAGATCTCATAAAATCTTTATGACAGGTCGTGTCTCACGGAGTCGGTCCAAGTCGCATCAGACAACAGACAACTTTTCATTTTTCATTTAGATTCAAAAAAATGACTTAATCCAAAACAACACTTAATAAAACAAGAACACGGCGACCTTGGTCGCTATGCATGTTAATCTAAAGGAAAATACTTACTTAACGTACTGCGACTAAGGTCGCAGTCCATGTAAAGCGACCTAAGACTGCAGTTGCTGGCCATCTTTATCAATAACAACACTGCGACCTTGGTCGCATTTAATAATGTACACTGCGACCATCTTTATCCTTAACAACACTGCGACCTTGGTCGCAGTTAATAATTATATTACTTCACCCTTAAAAATTTTTAAATGAAAGGTTGCGACATTGGTTGCAGTTGCTGGTCGCAGACTTAATAAATACACTGCGACCTTGGTCGCAGTTGCTGGACTTTAGTCTTACTCAACAACAACACTGCTACCTTGGTCGCAATTTCTGACCGTAGTCTTAATAAAATAAACTGCGACCTTGATCGCAGTTGTTGCTGTTTAGTCTTAATAAAATACACAGCGACCTTGGTCGCAGTTGCTGTTCTTTACTCTTAATCAACAACATCACTGCGACCTTGGTCGCAGTTGGTGGTCTTTATAAATAATCAACAACAACACTGCGACTTTGGTCGCAGTTGATGGCCGCAGTCTTAAAAAAATAATCTCCAATCTTGGTCGCTATTGTTGGTTTTTAGTCTTAATCAATAACAACACTGCGACGATGTGACACGTCACCGCAACAGTTGCTTAGTCGCAGTCTTTGGTCGCAGTGTCGACCCTGGTCACAATAGTTACTGTTTGCAATGTATCTTATGCGACCTTGGTCGCAGTGTCATCTATGATCATAGTTGTTTTGTTTGCAATGCATGGCTGCGAAAAAGTTCGTAGTTTATTAAAAAAAACAAATATGCTTTTTATTTATGTCCAGGCATTTATCTCCAGGCATGTGCAAATGATACAAAACGATCTCTTATACAATAAGATTGAGTGTTACAAATACAGCAGTACAAAAGAAGACTAAAACATCAAAAAAATCCCTTGTTGACTAAGAGCAATCTTCTTCTTGAGGTCTGGTGGCAGCAGAATCAATAAGATTGAGTGTTACAAAGAAGACTAAAAATCAAAGTAGCCAAGAAGACTAAACATCAAAAAATCCCTTGTTGACTAAGAGAAATCTTCTTCTTGAGGTCTGGTGGCAGCAGAATCAATAAGATTGAGTGTTACAAAGAAGACTAAACATCAAAGTATCCAAGAAGACAAAATATCAAAAGAGCCAAGAAGAGCCCTTGTTGACTACTAAGAGCAATCTTCTCCTGGAGGTCTGGTGGCAGCAGAATCTTTCGTTTATGAACATCTCTTCACCAGAAGGTTATCCAGTGAGCATGGAGTTTCCTCGATGTCACTTCTGGGGTAAGAGAGGAGGTTTTGAGACCTCACAGGGAATGCTACCCACCACTATATCCACCACATCCCCCGCCGCCATACCCACTCTGACCATCCGTTACCAGCAAGCTTGACTGGTGCATCAAGTCAGAGAAGATCTCGGTGAGGATTAAGTCCTCGTCAGGGATCATGACTTCTTCCCTTGTGAACGACGAGGACCATGACTTCTTCCCTTGTGGACGATGAGGTCTATGACTTCTTTCCTTGTGGACGAACATCGATCAAGTTCGTCAATAGGGTCATCTTCATCCATGGAGGCAGGCCCCTGTTAGAGACTCTGAAGAAGACGGAAATTCTCAGAGCAATTGCTCTCGAAAGAAAACAGTCTAATTATGGACTGTTAAAGGGAGAGCGTGAGCCCTATTTATAGGCAGCCCATAATAACCATAATTAATGGTTCATTAATCAGAATCATCGGCATTAATGGTCTCCAACCGCCAGCGCCGGTTTGGCATTAAAAGACATTAGCGCCTAAACCCAATGAAGAACCGACGCGTAGACAACCGCTTCGGGAAACAACGAATGGTGCGGGGTTCGTCAACATAGACTTGACGCTAAAAGATCTCATAAAATCTTTATGACAGGTCGCGTCTCACGAACTGACTCCAAGTCGCATCAGACAACAGACAACTTTTCATTTTTCATTTAGATTCAAAAAATGACTTAATCCAAAAAACAACACTTAATAAAACAACACTTACTTAACGTACTGCGACCAAAGTCGCAGTCCACGTAATGCAACCCTAGATTGCAGTTGCTGGCCATCTTCATCAATAACAACACTGCGACCTTGGTCGCATTTAACCATGTACACTGCGACAAAAGACTTTGGCTAAGGTCGCAGTTTAAATGTACAATGCGACCAAAGACTCTGACTACATTATATTCAAAAAAAATAATTACTTAACGTACTGCGACCAAAGTCGCAGTCCATGTAATACAACCCTAGATTGCAGTTGCTGGCTATCTTTATCAATAACAACGCTGCGACCTTGGTCGCATTTCACCATGTACACTGCGACCAAAGACTTTGACTAAGGTCGCAGTTTAAATGTACAATGCGACCAAAGACTCTGACTACATTATATACAAAAAAATTAAACTATAAAGTAGAATTTTATCGCAGGCTGAAAACATTGATCTGAAAAGATTTTATATTTTCAAAAAAAAATTATCCCAGGCTGAAAAGGAGAAACTACATCTTTCAAAAAAGAGGTAAAGAAATAAGGCGAAAAGTAATTTATATCCTATAAAGAGCGGCAAAATAAAAGGGGGGAAAAATAATAATAAACAATAAGGAAAAGTTATCATAAGGGGTATTTGGTAATTTAACTTCTCCCTAAAAGCGGGCCGCAAGTCAGTGAGGTGACAAATCGAGCCACGTCACCTCAGGCTGAGAGAGTACTCTCAGCCCGCGGGTTGATATACATTTCTCTCTCTCTCTCTCTCTCTCTATATATATATATATATATATATATATAGAGATCTTCCATTGTTATATATATAGAGTGATCTTCCATTGCGAAATTTTTGCACCGGTTATGTGCGAAATTGCTTCTCAGCCGCTGGATCCGATCTCTATTCCAGCGGCTGTGATCTTTTGCGTGGAATAAAAAAATAGTGGGGCCCAATAGTTGAGATCAGAAGAAAGGTTCATCTCTCCCTTTCTCCTAAAAAACCCCTCGCCTCTTTCCTCTTTCATCTCGAGAACGAGCCCCCCCTCTCCGGACAAGATCTCGAGCTCCCCCCTCACCGCAACCTCATGGAGGTTGCCACCGCCGTGGACAGTGATAGCACAAGCTCTTTCATCTCGAGCACGAGCCCCCCTTCTCACCTGAACCCTCCCTCTCTCCCCCCACTCCCGGACTGATCTTGAGCTCCCCTCCCTCATCAGCGCCTTATTGAGGTTGTGGCCGCCATGGATTGGACCCGAGGACTGTTGTCTGTGATCTATTCCCTCTCAGGCAAGGTAAAAATCTTTACTTTTGCTAGAAATGGCTATTATTGGCTGATTTTTATCCAATTTCGAGAGCTTCTAGTACCAATTATTGAGAAATATGAATTGTCTAGTGAATTTTTAGATTTTTTCTCATATTTACTGGTTATTTTTTTATGACCTGCAAAAAGAATTGAACTTTATTGTAAGATTTATAGCTAGTGTAATGTGCTTTGTTATGTGTGTATTGTTGGAAATGGCTGCCGTTTGGTGATTTCTCTTTAAAATTTGGAGAACTATCTTTAATTCAAGCTTAATCTGATAAACTTAGGCTAATAATAGTAGAATGCTGCCTGATTTCGTAATTTGTGTTGCAAGCTTATTCTATTGTTTCAAAAAAATTGAGTTGTTTCTTGCTCCAGTAAATATTTGCATAATTTATTGTAAAATGCATAATCAGTTTAGTTTTTTTCCTCTGAAATAGAAGTGTTCTTTAGGGAATTTGGTGATGCACTGTTTCTCTACTTCTATTTACTAGTTGTCTATGTTGAATTCTTTTATAGATGTTGAATGTTCTTTTATAGGATGGAAAGTAAAGGGGGATGTTCTCATGTGGTTGATCATGTTTTGATTGAAATGAATGACTTGGTAATATATTATTTGTTGGAAAAATACACTACTTTCTTGTTTGATCTTTTATTTTCCTTTTGCAATGCATTTTTTTTTTATTAACATTTGATTTTCTTACATCTACTCAGTGACCTCAAAGCATAAGTGTTCATGACAGGTGATGTATCTTCGTTTTCGGCGGAATATTCGAATGAAGGTAATTGTTTATACATAAATAATTTTGGTTTTATTTTCTATGTATATATTTAGTCTAGACTCTTTTTTATGTGTTATTATTTTGCAGACGATGTTAGTGTCATTACACAAAGTTGATGCTAGTGATAATGGGTCTCCAAGTGATAATGACTGCAAATGGAGAAAATTATTCTTGGTGCTATCAGTTTGTATTTAATTTGCTACCACTTTGTACTATCAACTTGTATTCTTGTTGCAATCAGTTTGTGCTATTAGTTTGTATACTTGGTGCTATTGGGTTTGTATGTTTAATTTCTATACTTGGTGCTAACTGATTTGTGCTATCAGTTTGTGTACTTGGTGCTCTCAGTTTGTGCTATCAGTTTTGTACTCAGTTTGTGCTTCGTGCTACCAGTTTGGTTGAGCCATGAAGTGTAGCAAGCAGGCAGTGATTTTTATATATTTTTTATTTTTTATTTTGACGTGAATCTGGGAGGAGTGAAGCAGTGATTTTGGGCCAGAAGAGTAAAAGATATATATATATATATATATATATATATATATATATATATATATATATATATATATATATATATAGAAAATCTTCAAATGAAAAACTTTCTCAAAATAAGATTTGTGAGAAAATCATATGGAAGCGATTTCGTGGATGATCCGAACTGTTCATCTCGATCAACATACTTTACTTAGGCTACCAATGAAAAATCATGTGATTCCGAACTTTTTACCTATACAACAAATGACATCTTTATTCTATGATAAATATAACGTATGTTTTATAACCATCGGCTCGAAATCGCTTGATTTTTTATTTGTAGCCTAATTAAAGTATGTAGATCAAAATAAACGGTTCAGATCATCCACATGATCGATCCTATGTGATATTCTCACGGTGTTCATATGAGAAAGTTTCTCACACAAAAAACCTCTCTCTGTGTGTGTATGAGAAATATGTATATCTGATGTCATCTAACGGGATCATGTCAGATGACGACTAATTTTTCCTCTTTTCCACAATTTTTTTGATTCAATCTAACTAATTTGTAATCCATCTTCTAAGATGTATATTTATAAATCAAAAAATCAAGTGTTTTGAATATTTTTTGCCCATGCATCAAGTAGGGAAAAACGGACAGCCTAAATAGTGAGTTGGTTAGTTTAATGGTGTAGAACATTTGAAACCTAACAAAAATTGGTTGTAGGGGCTTTTAAATGTTTATTCATAATCAAATGGCCGGATTGAGAATTTTTATGTCTAAAGACAAATATCTAACCAACTCACTACTTTCGGCCGTCCATTTTACGCCGCTAGAGGATGGGCGAAAAGTATTCAAAACACTTGATTTTTTTTTTATAGATACTTGAAATAATATAGATCAACTTCAACGGAGTGGATATTGTATTCGAATGTCGGAGGGTTGAATTTGAGTGAGAAAGATTCAAGTTCAAATTCTTTTGGAAGAACACAAGTATATATTTTCCAAACCACACTATCTAACAACATCCAAACACCAGAAAACTTACTAATCAATTCTCAAGTTTCAAAGAGAACTATTATCACTTCCTCACTCTTCTTTTTTTTTTTTTTTTTTTTTTTTTTGAAGATAGAGGCGGAGATATTGCAAGTTTTTTTTTTTTTTTTTTTGCAGTGTTCCCTTTTCTAAAATCCTTGAAAAAAACTATCACCCTTTTGGTTTATTGTAATTGGTGAAAGTTTAATACAAGCATAATTGCAGTTTCATTTTTCTATTTCGAATTAGGACCTGTTAGTTATCCGAAAATACATTGAGAATACCTCTGTTCCATCTGACAATCGAGGCCAGATAGGATTCTTGCTGTTTATTTGGCGCCCAAAAAAAAAAAAAAAATTGCCCTCTGTGAACTCGAGATGGGAGGAAACCCTTGGATTCCTAATGCCTCAAGCTCCACACGAGCGAAAGCTGCAATTATTGTTGAATTTTCAATTTTGAGTTTTACCAAACATCCCCTTTGATTCATGAAAGTGGACGGAAAATGAGAAAACCCATTTCCCACTTTCTTTGCCCGTTTTGAACCGAAATTAAGAAATAAAAAAATTCTTTTTTTTTTCACTTTTACGCCTCTTGTTTACACTACAAATTTTTTGCTTTTAGGGTGCAACAGTTAATTTTATGGTCATGTAAATCTTACTTGTAATAAGTTATAATTTAATGCATTAAATTTTGATGTTATGTAAATCTTACTTGTAATTTAATTACAGTTAACTTCACTTCAGAAATAATATTTAATTTAATATTATTTTGTGTTCAATTTTTCACTTCTATTTTCAAATTATTAATCAAATATCGAAAAAATAATATATTTTTTCACTTACACTTTCATGTTCCAATCAAATACTCAAATTTTTTTCCTACAAATTCTAATTTTTCAGTGTATTTTCACATTTGTCTCTCCTACTTTTAACTTCTCATTTTCTCCTCACTTTCCTGAATCCAAACAGGCTCGGAGAGACCTAAAGAGAACTGCCGACTTATAAGTTGCAACTAATCAAAATAGCAACGACATTTTTAATTTCGCAGAAAAGGTAAATTTGATTTATTTTTTTTTGAGAAAATGGAAAATTTGTTTTAATTTTGTACAAATCTCTAGCAAAAGGCCTACTCAGGTTCAAAACAACAGCAGATGAAGCCATGGTGTCGTCACCGCTCTGTTCTTCTGCCACCTGTACCTTTTAAAACGGACAGGCCCGATTGTCGCAACCGCCGGTTAGACTAAGCCGACGACAATAACACCTCCAAACTCGGGCACAAAAGTCCAAAAATGGAGGGTAATCTCACCGCAATCCGTGATGAGACAGTAAAAAAAGAACAGAAGAGAAATTTACCAAATCAGCCAATTTCACTGTTAGTGAGCGAGACCCTTTTCCGTCTTTTTCTGTCAGAAAAAACCGCTCTCTTTTGAGTCTTTTCTCAAAACAGCCCGTATCCAATGCCCGAATTGGCGGTTTTGGGGGTAACTAACCAAAATTGAACCGAAACCTGACTGAACCGGACTGAACCGGAGCCCTGAACATGCCGACTCTCTCTTTAAATTAAGCCCCCTCCCCATCTTACCTTCATCTCGCCTGCATCCAAACTGTTTTTTTCTCCTCTTTCCATGCAGTCTGAGCGATCCAGGAGGAGGGGAAGAGCGGAAAGGATTGATCTTTGTGGTGTTTTGGTGTTGTTTGTGGGGTGTTTTAGATTTAGCCTAGTTTTGCTGTTGTTGTTGTTGTTTTGTTCATGGGTTGTGAGTTTTTGAACTAGTGAAGCATTGAGTTTGTTTGTATGTGGGTTTTGATTCGTTGGTTAGGTCTTGAAGGAAGAGATAGAGGCTGTGAGAGGAAAAGTTTTTTTTTCCTGATCAAAATTGGTTCTTTTTTGGTGGTTTGTTTTGTTTGATGTTTAGTTTGATCTTGGCTTTTGTTTGTTGGTGAGTCTTAGCCTTGAGGAAGATAACCCATCACATGAATATTGAGATAGAGCCAAAAATGAGAGTTTTTTGCTATTATTAGCCTTTGTAGTTGGTAAAATCTCATTTTTGTTGTGAAAGAATCAAGTTTTGTTGGTGTTTGAGTTGTGTTTGTTGGTGGAAAGAAGAGGAGAGACTACTGCATAAAGGGAAGTCATTCACCTATGATTCCCTTTTTCTGGGTATTAATATCGGAGGTGCATCCTAAAACCAGAACAGGTGAGCTCTTTTTTATATATTTGTTTAATGTTAGGTAATATTCGTTCCTGTCTGCAAAAATCTTTTTCACAGTCTGTAGCAGTTGCTAATCCTTGTTTTAACTTAATTTTATATAAAATTTGTTTGAAAAAATGTAGGACAAAAGTTAAGGGGGGAGAATCATCTTGCCTTCTTCTCTTTCTCTGACACCCTTTTCTTTATTGTTTTTTTCCCCTTTAAAGTTTCCTTCTTCCTTTAGCTTTGCATGTCCTTTTGTTCTCCATTGTGAGATATAGCCTTTTCTCTTTCTTTCCATTTTCAGTGGCCTTTCAAAGATTCTGAGGTGAAGGAGTTTTCATTAACTAGCATGCTGAAGAAGAGCTCAAGGCCAGTGAGCAGCAAGCAAGGTCTAATGGCTGATCCCTTCTCTCTTCCCTCTCCCACTGCAAGTTACAACAAGCCCCAACTTCACCTCACTTCCCTTTGTCCCCAAGGGTCTTTGTGGGCTTCTTACCAAAAGACATTGATGCCGCAATGAGCCCAACTTCCATTCTTGAGACCAAGCCCTTCACTGCTGCAACTGCAAACCCATTCTTCACTGAGAAACCCCCGAGAAAACCCGTGACAGAACCAGCACAAGAGACCATTCACCACCGCCAACCTGTTGGACTCGGCATCGTGGACGCATTGAAGAAGCCGGCGATGCCGGAGAGCAGGATGGTTCTGTTCGGATCACAGCTTAAAATACAAATCCCCTCAATGTCACCAAATGGTCTGGTTGAGTCCCTGCAATCCCCTATTGAGTTTGGGGTCAAGAACAAGGAATCCCAGCTAGCTTTGCTCTCTCCCGCAGCGCAGAGAACTCCGATGGGGTCGACATGTTTGGTGTCTGGTTGCCTCTCGGCTAGTGAGATGGAGATGTCTGAGGACTACACTTGTGTGATTGCTCATGGGCCGAACCCGAGGACTACTCATATTTTCGATAACTGTATCGTGGAGAGCTGCGGCGATGGGTTTGCTGCAGTCACTCCGAGGAAAGAGAGCACAGTCTCGGATGATTTCCTCACCTGTTACCATGCATGCAAGAAGACGCTTGGGCAGGGGAAGGACATTTTCATGAATAGGTAATTTAGCTTTCAGTATTGACGACATATCTAGTTCTTATGTTGTTGTTCATTGCTAAATTTAGCCAATTATGCTTCTAATGGAAAAGCTAGTAAATTGATCATACATGTTGCATCTTGATCATCTTGTAAAACTTCATGTTAACTCTAATACAAGCATTAACAAAATCAATTTCCAACCAATACGTCAGAGTTCTAATTTAGGATGTTATGTTTGCATATTCTCTGATTCTTTCAGAGGGGAGAAAGCCTTCTGCAGCAGCGAGTGTCGTTACCAAGAGGTGCCCTTCGATGATGAAGGGATGGAAGATTGCTCGCAGCCGGACCCCTCTGCTACTACTCTCTAGCACAAGCTCTATCATATTTTGCTTCCCCCCATTGCGGATGGCTGGAAAAAAAAAAAGAAATTTTAGAAATCAGCCCCTGGGTGAGTGTTTTTGTTACCAATATGTTGTAAATTCTCTTGGGGTGGTTGTTGTTGTCGTCGTCGCCGCTGCTGATGATGATTTCCATCAAATTGGACAAAGAAGATGCTGCTGCATGCTAGCTGTTGCTATGTTTGCTTATAGTTTGTGTTTTCACCAGTTTGCTGTTGGGCTTCTCCACAATTTTTGGCTCTGAGAGTGATGTATGAATCTTAAAAAGGCCTACGACTTTTTTTCTAAATTTCTCTTATCTCATCTTTCAATTCTTGAGTGAAAACTGTGAACTGTACCCACTATCATCTACTTTCATTAATGCTGGTCTCTGATGAAACAAACAACCAAGTGGAGTTGGAGCTTATGAAATAATTTGCTTCTTGTGATTATAGTAATCACGAACGTTAATTGTTTATTGAGTATTCAATCTACTACTGATGTGTACTGGTCATTTGTTGATTAATCTACCAAGATTAGGATAATTTTTTTGCGTATATCAGTGCGACATCTCACGTACTCTTTTATACGCCATTTTTATTTAATTGGTCTTGCTTGTTATCTTTATGTAGACCTACCATATGTAAGCATATCAGGGAGAGATTTGATTAAATTATATTCAGTATGGGCCTGTGGTTAAAGCGAATCATTAAGTATTATTCATTGAATTGGTAGCAGTAAACATAAACAATGCAGTCTCTTTATTGGTGAAGGGGAGTTCTTGTGTGTTGGTTTTTTTAAAGGAGTTTGATAAATAATGATCAGTTTTTCAATTTGACCATGTTGTTGGAAGTCATGCATTTCTATTTTACTTCTGATTATCATTTTCTTGAGATTTTGTAATAGAAAGCTTTGGTAGCTAGGTTTATGTATCCAATCAGCTATTCTCATGAACTCTGTTGTTTCAGGAGATTTTGTGCGGCTAAAATTCATTAAAAAAGGCCATGTATTTTTAGCATTTTTTTTAAAGAAAATTTTGAGAACTTTTGAAAATGTAAGAAAATATCACGAATTTGGGCACTTTCAATAAAATACCACACGGTTGTTAACATTAAAAAGTGAAAAACAAATTTAGAGAGAGAGAGAGGGGGGGGGGGGGGGGGGAGGCGGAGGAGGGCGCGGATGGCGGGGGCGGAGTGGGTGGCGGCGGGGCGGGGGAAGGGGGCGAGAGATGGGGGGCTGCATGGGCCGGGGGGATTCGTTTCTTTTTCCTTTTTTGTAATGAAATTTAGTAGTGGGAGAGGTGAAATAGGTATTAATGAAATTTAGTCACGGATTGTATTTTTTTTTTTTTTTTTTTTGAAAAATTAAGGGATAGTTTGTGGTATTTTGTTGCGCTTTTCAACGTTAGTGTTATTTTTTTAAAAAGTGCAGAAAGTTTACGAAATTTTTTTGAATTTTAGCAAGATTTTGGTAATAGATTTAGACGCAAGTATGCTGGGCTGTGAGTTTGGATCGGGCAGAGCGATTGTGAGGCGGGCCTAAATCCCTTAACTGGCCCACGGAAAACCGATTTGGATTTGGGCCTCTTAATCTCCGAGCCAGCTATGCTTAACTTAGTTTGGGTCGGTGAGATGCAATATTTAAGAAAAATACTGAATCTCTGAGTCTCTCTGCTCTCTAGTATAGAGTGTCTTAGGACATATCCTCAGATGATGTTATTGTTGCGTATTTACTGGGTTATACACCATATTTGATATTTAGAGATGGTTGAAATGCTGCGATTTATGCTGCGGTGTCACTGGCAGCTAGGCTTGAATTGTTCTGGGCCTCCGTCCTACTTGGGCCTTTTTTGGGCCTGCTGGGGTGCGGTACAGGTCACATCAGTGCATGCCCATTGGCCCGGGTTTATGAATTCCTCCCATGAGCTCAGAATTGCCTTGCTCAGTGACACACAAACGCAATTAGGTTTTGTGGGCAATTGAGGACTTGGGTCTTAAGAATATTTTTGTGCAATGCCTTCTCTTTAATAGTGGGGATTACTTTTTACGTGGCCCATTTGTCCTGATTGCCCAACAGTAAAGCACTCTGCATACAAGGCCCAAATCAATGGTAACGGAGCATTTCCTGACAAATATTTCATCCAAAGACGTTGCTGGTGATTTTGATGGCCAAGCAGGGCCATGGCTAGCAATAATTACACTAGTGCAAGTTGAATATTTTAGAGCCTTGATTGATCAACCGTCAAATCAAGAGCCAACGCTCCATAATGCCCGAATCAAATTAAATGCCATAAAAGTTAAAATAAAAAATTAAAGCCAATGGAGATGCCATAAGCTATCAATCAACCAGAGAATCACTAGAGAGAAAACTGTACATGACCACATCCGCACTCTCTCCTAACACAATGTACTTCCTCAGGAACCTCTCTTTGAGAAACCCAGACATTTGTAGCGCCCGCTGTGACCCTTTATTCCCAACCTCAACCAAAGCCTCGAGCCTCTCCAACTGAGGCCATTCCTTGAAAACTGCAGCCACAGCCATCTTCACTGCTGCCGTCGCGATCCCCCAGCCCCAGTAGTCGTAGGGCAGGCCGTACCTGATCGAGGCCTTGCGCCCGTGTTCGTCACCAGGCGCTTCTGGCGCAACGGGCTTGACTGCAATGGAGCTGATGGACCGGTTTTCGATGCAGATGGCATGGTACCAAGGGTGAGGGAGAATGTAGCCGTTGAGCAAGTCCAGGGCCTGTGCCTTGGTGGTGCACGGGCCTCGAGGGTGCACGCGCACCACCCGGTCGTCGGAGGCCCATGCCATGATGTCGTCGATGTCGGATAGATTGAATGGACGGAGTGTGAGGCTGTGGAGGAGGAGGGAGTTTGGCCTATCTTGTTCTTGATTTGGTTGAGGATTGGTTTTGTGGTCTTCTTCCATATTCTTGCGACTTCCAGCCAGTCGTTTGCTGTCTCCACTTATTTTGCAGGCTTCTCGACTACTGTGTACATATATAGATTTTTAAGAATGAGAAATTAGATGGTTGTTTCCTTAAACAAGGGGATGTAGCTCAGATGGTAGAGCGCTCGCTTAGCATGCCGATCACCGTCGTGGTTGGTTATTGTTGCCGACTGACTGTTGCAACAATATATTTACTCGGCAAAAATATAATCAGAAATGTCATATTTGTAGATCATCTAATTGTATCAAATACAACAATACTTTATTGACTGAAATATTTTAATTATAACAGCCCAAATACAGTACAATAGGATCACACACACTAAAGTGGCTGCTTGCCCTCATTCCACGAAAGGATCCGTGGACAGAAAACTAAACATGAACATGTATCAACTCTGCCCTTTAAACTTAGCAAACTTCCTCAACAAACCCTCTCTCTTAAGCCCGACATTCTCCTTAACTCTTTGAGACGCCACACTCCCAATCTCGCAAGCGCCTCGAGCCTCTCCAGCTCCGGACAGTCCTCAACCGCTTCCCCCACCGCCTTCTTCGCCGCCGCGGTCGCAATTCCTCTCCCCCAGTGGTCGTAACGCAAGCTATACGCGAAATACGCCTTGCGTCTGTCTTCCGCCTGCATGGCGAGACCGATCGATATGGAGCCGACAGCGCGGTCGTCGGTGCAGATTGCACTGTTGGGTTTATTATTCTATTTCACAAAATTTTCTTATCTAAAATTATTTTAATTTTAAGACAAAAATTTCTGCTATTAAATCTAGTACAATAATATAATGAAAATAAAATAAAAGAAGAGAAAAACTTATATGTGAGAGCAGCCTTAACAAGCCAATGTCTTAGAAAACTGAGGGTCCCTCATGTATCGGCCGCCATTCATTGGATGTAAAAGCTCTGAAAACATGAGCACATTGTTAATCTCATATAAAGGTGGTCCACTTAACCTTGATTATTTGCATTGGATTCCTATTAAAGTTGACTGATATTAAGGATGCCCATATTATAATCACATTTATATAGTTATATGGTCTCTTGAAATATAAAGGGTACCATGATGGAAAGGTTTATTTCAAGGGACTTATGTGCAAATGTGCGACCCACTTTTCTCCTCCTGTAAAGAAAACAAAACTCACGCTCATATTTTTTTGAGACTCTCCATCAGAAAAGAAAAGAGGGGTTTTGTGAATAGAAAAGGAGATAGAGAAAAGAGGATCCTTTGCATTAGGTCTTGCAGGAATCAAAGCGAAGGACAAGGGTCTACTTCTTCCATACATCACAAGGATCTTCAACCTTCATCTCAATCAATGGCTTCAGGTATGTATCATGTATTAAGTTAATTACATGAATTTGATTCCCTTGAGATGTATTTGATTCTTGATTCATGGCCATTATTCCGCATTAAATCAATTTAATTTCCAACATTTGGTATCAGAGCCGTGTTTAAAGAATCAATACATCTTGGATTTAGGGATTAAGGAAAGTTAGGGTTTTGATTATCGATTCATAAAATCGAATTTTTGATCTGTTAATTGTAGAATTTAATAGAGGATTTAATAGCCCTAAAATCATGTTCATATTCCTCTAATTATGCAATTAAAAAGGATCAAAATTCAGGATTAAGAAACCCTAATTTTCCCTAATTTTTGATTAATTCGTCGGAACAGGAACTGCAATTAGATAACTGTTTCGTCGACTATTAGTCGACTAGTAATATGTTATAGTCGACTAATTCTCTTTTCCAGAGAGTTTGAAAGTCTCTGTTTGCTGCAGGAGTCGACTAGATTTTTAGTTGATTTTATGACTAGTCGACTAATTAGGTTATAGTCGACTAATCATATTTTCCAAGTCGACTAATTCAGTGACCCGAAAGTTGAGAACTCTCTGTTGGATTCAGGAGTCGACTAATAATATTTGTAGTCGACTGATAAATTTTATAGTCGACTAATTATAGGGTATAGTCGACTAACTTTCCTTACCCTAGTCGACTAGACCTAAACCTATAGTCGACTTAACTTGACCTTAGTCGACTAGTACTTCCTTGTAGTCGACTAATGGTCTAATATAATCAATCATTAAAGTATGTTACACATTTAAGTTGTTGTGTTAATATTGATTGATGCTTGGTCAAGTAATGTATTGAGGTATTATGGCTTTACTCAAATAAAAGATTAGAGAATATTATTGGTTAGTTTTGTATTCATAAGGCTTATTGATTTAGTAGTTGTCAAAGTGACCTATGTTAGTAAACCTTATGAATATACAACTACATAAAAGACTTGTCAATGAGGAAGACATAAAGACAATAATATTCTCGATGGCGGTTCTAGTTAGGAGATTGGGACTGGCCCAAAGGAAAGTCTCTTTCAAATAATTATGAACCGGGGTAGGATAGTGTAATTTATGTAACTTAGTGGTGTGGAATTGGATACCCAAAAGTAACATGACTTACTAACTAAGTGACATAAATTATATTAGACCTACATAGGTGATAAGAGTTCTCACCTAAAGAGTGAACACTAGATATGCTTAGGTTTCGCCCAAAGGAGAAATCAAAGTGATATCAATAGTTCATCTTAATTAATTAAAGTTAATGTATTGATTAGTGGCCCTAATGTGAGCAATGTCCTATTATGTTTCAGTGAACGTCCCTACTTCCCTTCACACTCATGCCACCAGCATTCCGGCCTTGGATGGTACAAACTTCTCAGAGTAGTTTGAACATGTACAGTTTACACTGGGTGTTTTGGACCTAGACATGGCTTTAATAGTTGATAAACCTGATGAAGTAAACTGCTGAGAGTACAGCAGAACAGGTCAGCCATGCCAAAGCTTGGGAAAGGTCTAATAGACTCAGTCTCATGTTCATAAAGATGACCATAGCTAATAACATCAAGACTTCACTCCCTCCTACAACTATAGCATCTGAACTATTAAGTGCGGTTAAAGACCGATTTAAGTCTGCAGATAAGTCATTAGCTGGCACCCTTATGGCTGAACTTACCACCATGAAATATGATGGTAATAGAGGAGTTCAACAACACATTCTAAATATGTCTGATAAGGCTGCTAAGCTAGGATCACTGGGAATGAAAGTGGATGAGTCCTTCTTGGTACAGTTCATCCTCAACTCGCTTCCTTCTCAGTTTGGGCCATTCAAGATCCACTACAATACTCATAAGGATAAGTGGAACTTGAATGAGCTAACTGGTATGTGTGTTCAAGAGGAAGTGAGACTGAGGCAAGAAGGACAGCACTCAGTGTTGGCAGTAACTTCAGGAGGTATCCATAAGAAAAGTAAATATGGAAGAGGTAAGAGATTTCCATCAAAGAAAGGAAATGACCATGGGAAAGTAGCCAAGGTCATAGAAAAGCTTTCACTGTCAAATGCTACTTCTGTGGCAGAAAAAGGACATGTGAAGAAGGACTGCAACAAGAGGAAAGTTTGGTTCGAAAAGAAAGGTACAAATCTTTCTTTTGTATGTTATGAATCAAATCTTGCTGAAGTTCCTTCTAATACTTGGTGGATAGACTCTGGAGCCACAACTCATATAACTAATTCAATGCAGGGATTCCTTACAACCAGGAAACCGAAGGAAAGCGAGAGATTCGTCTTTATGGGGAACCGTCTCAAAGTGGAGGTCGAATATGTTGGTGTTTATCGACTACTCTTGGAGACGGGTCATCAGATGGATCTTGAGGATACTTTTTATGTACCTTCGATTTCAAGAACTTAATGTCATTATCCAAATTAGATGTTTTTGGATATTCTGTTTTGTTTAGTTGTGGAAAACTCTCTTTAATGTATAATTCAATTCCGATTGGACATGGAATTTTATGTGATGGTTTATATAAAATTTCATTGAATGATGAGTTTGCACAATCTTTATTATCTCTGCATTCGAATGTTGGTATAAAACGTGGCTTAATAAATGAAAAATCCTCAATCTTGTGGCATAGACGACTGGGGCATATCTCCAGGGATAGAATTATAAGATTAGTGAAGACTGGGATTTTGGATAACCTAGACTTCACTGATTTTGATGTGCGTGTGGATTGCATAAAAGGAAAGCAAACCAAACACACTAAGAAATGTGCCACAAGAAGTAAAGAACTCCTGAAAATAATTCATACAGATATTTGCGGATCACTCTCCATTCCATATTTTACTGGAGAGAGATATTTCATTACCTTTATAGATGATCTGTCACGTTATGATTATGTGTATCTAATTAATGAAAAGTCTCAGGCTGTTGACATCCTAAAGGTGTTCATTACAGAAGTCGAGAGACAATTAGATAGAAAGGTTAAAATCATAAGATCAGATCGAGGTGGTGAATTTTATGGTAGATATGACGAGTCAGGACAACATCCTGGTCCATTTGCCAAATTTCTAGAAAAGCATGGCATTTGTTCTCAATACACAATGCCAGGTACGCCTCAGCAGAACGGTGTGCTGCTGAAAGGCGGAACCGAACACTTATGGATATGGTTAGGAGCATGATGAGCTTCTCTAATGTACCCAATTCATTGTGGAATAAAGCCTTAAAGACTGCTATGTATATCTTAAACAGAGTTCCTAGTAAGGCTGTCCCAACAACTCCTTTTGAGTTGTGGACTGGTAGGAAACCCAGTTTAAGACATTTACATGTTTGGGGTTGTCCAGCAGAGGCTAGAATATATAATCCACAAGAAAAGAAATTAGACTTAAAAACAATATCTGGGTATTTCATTGGTTATCCAGATAAGTCTAAGGGATACAAATTTTATTGTCCTAACCATAGTATAAGAATAGTTGAAACTGGTAATGCCAGATTCCTGGAGAATGGTGAAATTAGTGGGAGTGCTGAACCAAGAAAGGTAGATCTTGAAGTGGTAAGGGTAAATATCCCAATACCCTTTCTTTCAAGAGAAATTGTTGTCCCTCAGCTTGATCATCAAGTTGAGATACCAGAACAACAAGTTAATGTTGGTTCACCACTCCATGAGGATATTCCCATTGAAAATATTGTAGAACCACCACAACCGGCAGCTTTGAGAAGATCTCAAAGGGAAAGAAGATCTGCCATTTCAGATGATTATGTGGTATATCTACAGGAATCTGACTATGATATTGGGATTAATAAAGATCCAGTTTCATTTTCACAAGTCATAGAATGCAATGATTCTAGTAAATGGGTTGATGCTATGAAAGATGAGTTGAAATCTATGGACCAAAACCAAGTTTGGGATCTCGTTGAATTGCCTTATAACTGTAAGAAAGTCGGGTGTAAATGGGTCTTTAAGACCAAGCGCGACTCTAAAGGCAATATCGAACGATATAAGGCTAGACTTGTGGCCAAAGGTTTCACTCAAAAAGAAGGCATTGACTATACAGAGACCTTCTCTCCAGTATCAAAGAAGGATTCTCTTAGAATCATTATGGCACTTGTAGCTCATTATGATTTGGAGTTACATCAAATGGATGTAAAAACTGCTTTTCTAAATGAAAATTTGGATGAGGATATCTACATGGAGCAACCTGAAGGGTTCACAATTAAAGAACAAGAACACTTGGCTTGCAAATTAAAGAAATCTATATATGGACTTAAACAAGCTTCCAGGCAATGGTATATAAAGTTTAACGATACCATTACCTCTTTGGATTTACAGAAAACACTGTTGATCAGTGTATATATCTAAAGATCAGTGGGAGTAAGTTTATTTTTCTGGTTCTGTATGTAGATGACATCTTGTTAGCCAGTAGTGATCTTGGTTTGCTGTATGAAACTAAAAGCTATCTTACCAAGAATTTTCAGATGGTTGATATGGGTGAGGCAAATTATGTTATTGGCATAGAGATCTTCAGGGATAGATCTCAAGGATTGCTAGGATTGTCTCAGAAAGGGTATATCAATCGAGTCTTGGAAAGATTTCATATGGAAATGTGTTCAGTCAGTCCTGCACCCATTCAGAAGGGTGACAGATTAAGTGGTAGCCAGTGTCCCAGAAATGACTTAGAAAAGGGTCAAATGCAGAAAGTTCCGTATGCATCAGCTGTTGGGAGCTTGATGTATGCAAGCACTTGTACCAGGCCAGATATCAGTTTTGCTGTTGGGATGTTGGGAAGATACCAAAGCAATCCAGGAATGGAGCACTGGAAGTTGGCTAAGAAGGTTATGCGGTATCTTCAAGGGACAAAGGACTATATGCTCACATACAGGAAATCAGATCAGTTGGAGGTGATCGGCTATTCAGACTCAGATTTTGGTGGTTTCCCAGATAGCAGGAAGTCTACCTCAGGATTTATTTTTGCTAGCAGGTGGGGCAATCTCGTGGAAGAGTGTGAAGCAGTCCATTATTGCTTCATCCACGATGGAGGCTGAGTTCATAGCTTGTTTTGAGGCCACAAATCATGCATTATGGCTAAGGAATTTATCTCAGCACTTGGTGTAGTTGACTCTATTGCCAGGCCGCTGACGATATATTGTGACAATACAGCAGCCGTATTCTTCTCTAAGAATGGTAAGTACTCTAATGGTTCTAGACATATAGAACTTAAGTACTTGGTGGTTAGAGAAAGAGTTGAGAAATAGAAAGTGTCAATTGTAAGTTTAAGTACCACTTTAATGGTTGCTGATCCAATGACAAAGGGATTGCCTCCAAAGACATTCAAGGAACATGTTGTAAGAATGGGTCTTTTGGGCAATCTGTAAATGTGTATTTTGGTACTTATGTAATTGACATTATTGTACAAATAAAAGTTCTGTTTCTGTGTTTCCTGTTATCCAATTATGTGTGCACATATTATGTATGGATGTTTGTTAAACAGGAAATGTCTTTACAAGACAATTACAGGGGTCATTTTGGTTATGGACTCAATTAGTAAGGGTTATCAATGTTGTGGTACATAGAAGGGAGTATGACGTGGATGTTGTATAACCGCTATGACTCGCATTGGTAGTCCAAACTAATTGCAGTATTACGGTATTTCATATTGGGCTTATCAGTTGTTGTTTTTTTTTTTAAATTCGTGATCACGTGTCAAGTTTTTTCAGTATGGAATCCAATGGAGTTAAAATGATTTTCAAATGAGTCTTTTCTTTTATTTGTTTTCTAAAGTTTTAACCTAATCGGTTAGTGGTCCAAGTGGGAGAATGTTAATCTCATATAAAGGTGGCCCACTTAACCTTGATTATTTGCATTGGATTCCTATTAAAGTTGACTGATATTAAGGATGCCCATATTATAGTCACATTTATATAGTTCTATGGTCTCTTGAAATATAAAGGGTACCATGATGGAAAGGTTTATTTCAAGGGACTTATGTGCAAATGTGCGACCCACTTTTCTCCTCCTGTAAAGAAAACAAAACTCACGCTCATATTTTTTTGAGACTCTCCATCAGAAAAGAAAAGAGGGGTTTTGTGAATAGAAAAGGAGATAGAGAAAAGATGATCCTTTGCATTAGGTCTTGCAGGAATTAAAGCGAAGGACAAGGGTCTACTTCTTCCATACATCACAAGGATCTTCAACCTTCATCTCAATCAATGGCTTCAGGTATGTATCATGTATTAAGTTAATTACATGAATTTGATTCCCTTGAGATGTATTTGATTCTTGATTCATGGCCATTATTCCGCATTAAATCAATTTAATTTCCAACACACTGCAGCTTGAGTGTAAACCTGAGCCTCTGCTCAGATTCGGAGCAGTCAATCACGAAAAAACAGGAAGAAAGCATGATTTTTTTTTTTTAAAGATAGCAAGAAGAATTCGTGTCTCTTTTGTAGGCTGCAGTGTTAGTGAAAGACAAAGAAAGAAAGAAGAGGAGATTAGAGATGTGTTTTTCTTCTGAACGAGGAGGGTTATATTTATAATTTTCAGAATACTCACCTTCTCATGGATTCGGTTCATGGAGTCGGTTTCTGAGCAGGGGTAGATCCACATATAGCTCAGTGTGAGTGGATGCCCACGCGAATTATATACATAGTTTGTAACTTTTTTTGTATAATCTCTCTTTTTAGATTATTTTTATACTTGAGCTCTTAACTTAAGTGATAATTTTTAAATCTAATTTATCGGAGGTTATAAATTCAAGTCTTGATGTTTTTCTTTTTTCTTATTATATTTTTACACCCACACTGAAATTCTTATTACATTTACATTCACACTGAAAAAACATCTTTTGTCCGTTATAGTATCTGAGTACGAGATCTCGAACTGGCGCAGAGTGATCATCTTTGAGGAGTCCATTTCTTGCTTTCTTGATTATTTATTTATAGCTGATTGTCGAAGTGGGATAGTTATACATGTAGTGCAAGAGTTCTTGTGGAATTCGATCGGGGCTCAGAACGGGAGGAGATTTTGTGAGAAAGAATTCACAGAGAATCTCGTGTGCCAGAGATTTTTTTGCACAAAAGGGGAAGATGCGTCAAGCTCTCTTTTTGCTGATGGATCAGACAAATAATGCAGCAGCACTCGTCTACAATGACTTGGAGGGCAAACCAAAGGGATATGTGCCTGTTGTCGGCCAATTAGGAAAAGAAAGATCGATCATGTAAAATAACAACAGGCATATCAAAAAAGAGGATAATTTAAATTCAGTTAAAGACTTACAAATAATCAGATTTAACAGTTAGACACACAATTTTATGCTTAATAGGAGAAGAAACGTCTATCTAACTAGTTAGCCACATGTATATTTTAAATATAATTGGCTCAATCTTCACCATAACTCTGAAAAAAACATTGGTACACTGAAAGAATTGGAATTTGATTATCATGTGCACTTCTGTTACTCAATCAGCAAAACATAACGTAACCAGTGGGGGTCAGTTGACAGGAGAATGTACATGACCATGTCTCTTGCACTCCCCTTGAGCATTCTGCACTTCCTCGTCACTCCCTCCCCCTCAATCCCAACCTTCTCCAAAACCCTCTGTGATGCTCTGTTCTCCACATCAACAGCAGCCTCCACTCTCTCCAACCCATCGATTTCATCGGACACAGTCGCCACTTCCTTCCTCACTACTTCCGTCGTGATTCCTTTGTTGATCCCGGCGAGTATCCTCGCTCAGCCTTGTGCTTTGCCTAGGATGTGGGGAGAAGATGAAATCGGAGTTTTCAAACTCAATTGGATAGAACAGAGACATTGAAGTTCGATGTGCATGGAGGCGCACAGTGAAAAGAAGAAAAGAGGAGCAGATGTAGACAGTTGTTGACAGCAGCGTGAGGGCGTTCGACAACATACACATGGAGATGCTAATAGAGAACATTGATTTATCAGTCTGTCGACAACAGACATATAGTTGTCGACAGGCGCCGCCAACAGAGAGTTGGCTTGGCTCAGTTTATCGACAGGCCTCTTATGACTGTCAACATGCGTGTGTTATGGACGGTCTTCAAGTTAGATTCCGAGTTCGTTTCTGATTCAAATTCAGAGTTTTTGGTTTTTTTCTTCGTGAGATCTCTGCCCATATATTGGAGGGTGTCGTACCCTTATTTGTTTTCACAAGAGAGAGTTTGTATTTGAGAGTTTTAGGATTAGTTTGTTTGAAGATTTTTACGA
Organism: Agave tequilana; assembly: GCA_038442645.1. Taxonomy (NCBI): domain Eukaryota; kingdom Viridiplantae; phylum Streptophyta; class Magnoliopsida; order Asparagales; family Asparagaceae; genus Agave; species Agave tequilana. The sequence continues at coordinate 56,300 of JAVJIF010004736.1, forward strand.
CCAAGTGCATAGTTTCTCTAGTTGGATTTTCGGATCAATTTTTAACCTTTGTAAGACAATTGTTTGAATAAAATCTTTTCTCTTCTGCCCCGAGGATGTAGTCAAGTTGCCGAATCTCGTTAAAATCTGTATTCTTCTCTCTTTGGTATTTGGTTCATGCTATATTGTTCGTGATTGACTTGACATTTGAAGACACTGATTTTGGTGTGATTGGCGCATAATTGGCTCCTCCGGGCACAACAAGTGGTATCAGAGCGACAGGAGGTACAACTTTGTCGCTAGCCATCTCATGAATAGGTTGTTGTCGAGAGCGATAGGAGGTAAAACTCTATTCGATATTTGGTCGGGTGGAGCTGTTCGAGACTATGATTTGTTGCGGATATTTGGATGTCTAACCTACTTTAATATCAAAGATGACAAGTTGAATTCACGAGTAAAGAAGTTTGAGTTTTTGAGAGTCAAAGAAATTTGAAAGGATACAAGTTGTGGGACTCCGAAAACAAGAAGATCGTGTTGAGCAGGTATGATATATTTGATGAGGCGTTATTGTTGAAGTCTATTATCTCTTAGTAGGTGGAGAGAATGAAGACCAGATGTATCGCAGCGGGTGGAGGTTGTTGCTACTCCACTATCTCTAGTTAATTCTGTATCAGTTAGGATCTCACCAGATATGACACCGTGTGGAGATCATGTTACGGCTTGGATGCCGAATGGGTTGAAGGAAAGGTTGATTTGGTTGCATCGGAAGGAACCTAGAAGAATCTACAGAAGAGGGTTGTGAAGAAGCGTGGATCTCAAATTGGTAAACTAGATCAGCTCAAGTTGAAGATCGTTATTCTCTATGACGGTATTGGTAAGAAAATCCATATGATTGAGCCAATTGGATTCGTTTGTGCAAATTTAATATCAGTTGATGGCTGAGCTTTTCGGAGCTCGAATGAACTACGTGATGGCTTGATCCCTTGGGCATGAGTACATAGGCATTCGTAATGACGTAACCAGTTGCTGAGCTGAAGTTGACAATTCATTGGTGTTCGGTTCAGATTTGAGAAATCTTCACCAAGATGGAGAATTATGGGGAGAGATGAAAATTGGAGTTTTCAAAAAAAATTGGGTAGAGAGACATTGGAGTTCGACGTACACGAAGGGCGCACAGTGGAAAGAAGAAAAGAGGAGCAGATGTAGGTAGCTGTTGACAGCGGCATGAGGGGATCGATAGCAGACATAAGAAGACGCTAACAAAGAGCAGTGGTTTGTCAGTCTGTCGGCAACAGACATATAACTATCGACAGATGTGCCAACAGAGAGTTAGTCTGGCTCAGTCTGTGATAGGCTTCTTATGGTTGTTGATAAGCGTGTGTTTTGCACGATTTTCAAGATGAATCTGAGTTCGTTTCTGATTCGAATTCGGAGTTTTTAGTTTTTTTTTTTTCTCGTGAGATCTCTGCCTATACGTTGGAGGGTATTGTACCCTCTTTTGTATACACAAGAGAGAGTTTGTATTTGAGAGTTGTAGGGTTTGTTTGTTTGAGTGATTTCTACGGTCAAGTGTGTAGTTTCTCTAGTTGGATCAATTTGTAATCCTTATAACTCAATTGTTTGAATAAGATCTTCTCCCTTGTGCCCCGATGACGTAGGTAAGTTGCCGAATCTCGTTAAAACTTGTGTTCTTCTCTCTTTGGTATTTGGTTCGTGCTATATTGTTCGTGATTGACTCACGTTTGGAAGCACTGATCTTGATGTAATTGGTGCATGATTGGCTCCTCCAGGCACAACACTGGATGCATAGCGCCCACGGGCCAGCCCTCGAGTCAATGGCCCGGTACCATGGTTGGGGCATAACAACCTCGATCAAGTATTGGAGGAGGATGTTTTTGCCGGTGAAGGCCTCAGAGCTGGTGTAATGGCTGGCTGTCTCATCGGAGGCCCAAACCATGAAGTCGTCGATGTTTGAGAGGTTGAAGGGGCAGAAGGAGATCACTGGTGGCCTCTCTGCCTCCTCCTCCATTCTTTCATGTACTCAGATGTGTAGTTGATGAAGAAGTTATGGCAATGAGTCTACTTTCTAAGAGGTTTTTCTGAAGGGCTACTGTATGATGTAACTGTTGGAAATAAAATATATTTAATGCGAAATAATGGCCATGAATCAAGAATCATATACATCTCAAGCAATTGAAATTCATGTAAATAACATAATACATGATACATACCTGAAGCCATTGATTAGATGGAGGTTGAAGAAGACCTTGATTCCTTTGATGAATTGAAGAAGAAGATCCTGCAAACCCTAACTGCAAATTGATCCTCTTTTCTCTATCTCATTTTCCTTTCCCAAAACCCTCTGTTCTTTTCTGATGGAGAGACTCTAAAAAATGAGCGTGAGTTTTGTTTTCTTTACAGGAGGAGAAAAGTGGGTCGCACATTTGCACATAAGTCCCCTTGAAATAAACCTTTCCATCATGGTACCCTTTATATTTCAAGAGACCATATAACTATATAAATGTGACAATAATATGGGCATCCTTAATATCAGTTAACTTTAATAGGAATCCAATGCAAATAATCAAGGTTAAGTGGGCCACCTTCATATGAGATTAACATTCTCCCACTTGGACCACTAACCGATTAGGTTAAAAACTTTAGAAAATAAATAAAAGAAAAGACTCATTTTCAAAACATTTTGACTCCATTGGATTCCATACTGAAAAACTTTGACACGTGCACGAATTTTAAAAATAACAACTGATAAGCCCAATATGAAAAACTGTAATACTGCAATTAGCTTGGACCACCAATGCGAGTCATAGCGGTTATACAACATCCACGTCGTACTCCCTTCTATGTACCACAACATTGATAACCCTTACTAATTGAGTCCATAACCAAAATGACCCCTGTAATTGTCTTGTAAAGACATTTCCTGTTTAACAAACATCCAAACATAATATGTGCACACATAATTGGATAACAGGAAACACAGAAACAAACTTTTATTTGTACAATAATGTCAATTACATAAGTACCAAAATACACATTTACAGATTGCCCAAAAGACCCATTCTTACAACATATTCCTTGAATGTCTTTGGAGGCAATCCCTTTGTCATTGGATCAGCAACCATTAAAGTGGTACTTATACTTACAATTGACATCTTTTGTTTCTCAACTCTTTCTCTAACCACCAAGTACTTAAGTTCTATGTGTCTAGAGCCATTAGAGTACTTACCATTCTTAGAGAAAAATACGGCTGCTGTATTGTCACAATATATCGTCAGCGGCTTGGCAATAGAGTCAACTACACCAAGTGCTGAGATGAAATTCCTTAACCATAATGCATGATTCGAGGCTTCAAAACATGCTATAAACTCAGCCTCCATCGTGGATGAAGCAATAATGGACTGCTTCACACTCTTCCACGAGATTGCCCCACCTGCTAGCAAGAAAATAAATCCTGAGGTAGACTTCCTGCTATCTGGGCAACCACTAAAATCTGAGTCTGAATAGCCGATCACCTCCAACTGATCTGATCTCCTGTATGTGAGCATATAGTCCTTTGTCCCTTGAAGATACCGCATAACCTTCTTAGCTAATTTCCAGTGCTCCATTCTTGGATTGCTCTGGTATCTTCCCAACATCCCAACAGCAAAGCTGATATCTGGCCTGGTACAAGAGCTTGCATACATCAAGCTCCCAACAGCTGATGCATACGGAACTTTCTGCATTTGACCCTTTTCTAAGTCATTTCTGGGACACTGGCTACCACTTAATCTGTCACCCTTCTGTATGGGTGCAGGACTGACTGAACACATTTCCATATGAAATCTTTCCAAGACTCGATTGACATATCCTTTCTGAGACAATCCTAGCAATCCTCGAGATCTATCCCTGAAGATCTCTATGCCAATAACATAATTTGCCTCACCCATATCAACCATCTGAAAGTTCTTGGTTAGATAACTTTTAGTTTCATACAGCAAACCAAGATCACTACTGGCTAACAAGATGTCATCTACATACAGAACCAGAAAAATAAACTTGCTCCCACTGATCTTTAGATATATACACTGATCAACAGTGTTTTCTGTAAATCCAAAAGAAGTAATGGTATCGTTAAACTTTATATACCATTGCCTGGAAGCTTGTTTAAGTCCATATATAGATTTCTTTAATTTGCAAGCCAAGTGTTCTTGTTCTTTAATTGCGAACCCTTCAGGTTGCTCCATGTAGATATCCTCATCCAAATTTTCATTTAGAAAAGCAGTTTTCACATCCATTTGATGTAACTCCAAATCATAATGAGCTACAAGTGCCATAATGATTCTAAGAGAATTCTTCTTTGATACTGGAGAGAATGTCTCTGTATAGTCAATGCCTTCTTTCTGAGTGAAACCTTTGGCCACAAGTCTAGCCTTATATCGTTCGATATTGCCTTTAGAGTCGCGCTTGGTCTTAAAGACCCATTTACACCCGACTTTCTTACAGTTATAAGGCAATTCAACGAGATCCCAGACTTGGTTTTGGTCCATAGATTTTAACTCATCTTTCATAGCATCAACCCATTTACTAGAATCATTGCATTCTATGGCTTGTGAAAATGAAACTGGATCTTTATTTATCCCAATATCATAGTCAGATTCCTGTAGATATACCACATAATCATCTGAAATGGCAGATCTTCTTTCCCTTTGAGATCTTCTCAAAGCTGCCGGTTGTGGTGGTTCTACAATATTTTCAATGGGAATATCCTCATGGAGTGGTGAACCAACATTAACTTGTTGTTCTGGTATCTCAACTTGATGGTCAAGCTGAGGGACAACAATTTCTCTTGAGGGAAAGGGTATTGGGATATTTACCCTTACCATTTCAAGATCTACCTTTCTTGGTTCAGCACTCCCACTAATTTCACCATTTTCCAGGAATCTGGCATTACCAGTTTCAACTATTCTTGTACTATGGTTAGGACAATAAAATTTGTATCCCTTAGACTTATCTGGATAACCAATGAAATACCCAGATATGGTTTTTAAGTCTAATTTCTTTTCTTGTGGATTATATATTCTAGCCTCTGCTGGACAACCCCAAACATGTAAATGTCTTAAACTGGGTTTCCTACCAGTCCACAACTCGAAAGGAGTTGTTGGGACAGCCTTACTAGGAACCCTGTTTAAAATATACATAGCAGTCTTTAAGGCTTCATTCCACAATGAATTGGGTACATTTGAGAAGCTCATCATGCTCCTAACCATATCCATAAGTGTTCGGTTCCGCCTTTCAGCAACACCGTTCTGCTGAGGCGTACCTGGCATTGTGTATTGAGCACAAATGTCATGCTTTTCTAGAAATTTGGCAAATGGACCAGGATGTTGTCCTGACTCATCATATCTACCATAAAATTCACCACCTCGATCTGATCTTATGATTTTAACCTTTCTATCTAATTGTCTCTCGACTTCTGTAATGAACACCTCTAGGATGTCAACAGCCTGAGACTTTTCATTAATTAGATACACATAATCATAACGTGACAGATCATCTATAAAGGTAATGAAATATCTCTCTCTAGTAAAACATGGAATGGAGAGTGGTCCGCAAATATCTGTATGAATTAATTCCAGGAGTTCTTTACTTCTTGTGGCACCTTTCTTAGTGTGTTTGGTTTGCTTCCCTTTTATGCAATCCACACACACATCAAAATCAGTGAAGTCTAGGTTATCCAAAATCCCAGTCTTCACTAATCTTATAATTCTATCCCTGGAGATATGCCCCAGTCGTCTATGCCACAAGATTGAGGATTTTTCATTTATTAAGCCACGTTTTATACCAACATTCGAATGCAGAGATAATAAAGATTGTGCAAACTCATCATTCAATGAAATTTTATATAAACCATCACATAAAATTTCATGTCCAACCGGAATTGAATTATACATTAAAGAGAGTTTTCCACAACTAAACAAAACAGAATATCCAAAAACATCTAATTTGGATAATGACATTAAGTTTCTTGAAATCGAAGGTACATAAAAAGTATCCTCAAGATCCATCTGATGTCCCGTCTCCAAGAGTAGTCGATAAACACCAACATATTCGACCTCCACTTTGAGACGGTTCCCATAAAGACGAATCTCTCACTTTCCTTCGGTTTCCTGGTTGTAAGGAATCCCTGCATTGAATTAGTTATATGAGTTGTGGCTCCAGAGTCTATCCACCAAGTATTAGAAGGAACTTCAGTAAGATTTGATTCATAACATACAAAAGAAAGATTTGTACCTTTCTTTTCGAACCAAGCTTTCCTCTTGTTGCAGTCCTTCTTCACATGTCCTTTTCTGCCACAGAAGTGCATTTGACAGTGAAAACTTTTCTATGACCTTGGCTGCTTTCCCCATGGTCATTTCTTTTCTTTGATGGAAATCTCTTACCTCTTCCATATTTACTTTTCTTATGGATACCTCCTGAAGTTACTGCCAACACTGAGTGCTGTCCTTCTTGCCTCAGTCTCACCTCCTCTTGTACACACATACCAGTTAGTTCATTCAGATTCCACTTATCCTTATGAGTGTTATAGTGGATCTTGAATGCCCCAAACTGAGGAGGAAGTGAGTTGAGGATGAACTGTACCAAGAAGGACTCATCAACTTTCATTCCCAGTGATCCTAGCTTAGCAGCCTTATCAGTCATGTTTAGAATGTGTTGCTGAACTCCTCTATTACCATCATATTTCATGGTGGTAAGTTCAGCCATTATGGTGCCAGCTAATGACTTATCTGCAGACTTAAAACGGTCTTTAACCGCACTTAGTAGTTCAGATGCAATAGTTGTAGGAGGGAGTGAAGTCTTGATGTTATTAGCTATGGTCATCTTTATGAACATAAGACTGAGCCTATTAGACTTTTCCCAAGCTTTGGCATGGCTGACCTGTTCTGCTGTACTCTCAGCAGTTACTTCATCAGGTTTGTCAACTATTAAGGCCATGTCTAGGTCCAAAACACCCAGTGTAAACTGTACATGTTCAAACCACTCTGAAAAGTTGGTACCATCCAAGGCTGGAATGCTAGTGGCATGATTGTGAAGGGAAGTAGGGACGTTCACTGAAACATAATAGGACAAGCTCACATTAATGCCTCGAATCAATACAAGTTTTAAATTTAATTAAGATGAACTATGATATCACTTTGATTTCTCCTTTGGGCGAAACCTAAGCATATCTAGTGTTCACTCTTTAGGTGAGAACTTTTATCACCTATGTAGGTCTAATATAATTTATGTCACTTAGTTAGTAAGTCATGTTACCTTTGGGTATCCAATTCCACACCACTAAGTTACATAAATTATACTACCCTACCCCGGTTCATAATTATTTGAAAGAGACTTTCCTTTGGGCCAGTCCCAATCTCCTAACTAGAACCGCCATCGAGAATATTATTGTCTTTAATGTCACTTACATTGACAAGTCTTTTATGTAGTTGTATATTCATAAGATTTACTAACCTAGGTCACTTTGGCAACTACTAAATCAATAAGCCTTATGAATACAAAACTAACCAATAATATTCTCTAATCCTTTTTATTTGAGTAAAGCCATAATACCTCAATACATTACTTGAGCAAGCATCAATCAATATTAACACAACTACTTAAATGTGTAATATACATTAATGATTGAATATTAACAAGTATTAGTCGACTACAAGGAAAGATTAGTCGACTTGGGTCAAGTCCAGTCGACTACACATTTAGGTCTAGTCGACTAGGGCAAAAGAAAGTTAGTCGACTATACCAATATTATTAGTCGACTATATATTTTATTAGTCGACTACACAATTTTATTAGTCGACTCCTGTGGGAAGACAAACATTCGGTTGAAAATTAGTCGACTTGACAAAATGGTTAGTCGACTATATACTTTACTAGTCGACTAGTCAAAAGTTATAAGTCGACTCCTGAATCCAACAGAAAGTTCTCAACTTTCGGGAAAATAAATTAGTCGACTATAGCCTATTATTAGTCGACTAATAGTCGACGAAACAGTTATTTGAGACAGTTCCTGTTCCGACGATTTTAATCCATAATTATCAAAAATTAGGGTTTTTTTTTAATTCCTTGATTTTGATCCCAATTTAATTGCATAATTAGAGGAATATGAACATGATATTAGGGCTATTAAATCCTCTACAATTCTACAATTAAAATGATCAAAAATGAATCGTTAATCAAAAACCCTAACTTTTCATAATTCCTAAATCCAAGATGTATCGATTCTTTAACCATGGCTCTGATACCAAATGTTGGAAATAAAATATATTTAATGCGGAATAATGGCCATGAATCAAGAATCATATACATCTCAAGCAATTGAAATTCATGTAAATAACATAATACATGATACATACCTGAAGCCATTGATTAGATGAAGGTTGAAGAAAACCTTGATTCCTTTGATGAATTGAAGAAGAAGATCCTGCAAACCCTAACTGCAAATTGATCCTCTTTTCTCTATCTCCTTTTCCTTTCCCAAAACCCTCTGTTCTTTTCTGATGGAGAGACTCTAAAAAATGAGCGTGAGTTTTGTTTTCTTTACAGGAGGAGAAAAGTGGGTCGCACATTTGCACATAAGTCCCCTTGAAATAAACCTTTCCATCATGGTACCCTTTATATTTCAAGAGACCATATAACTATATAAATGTGACAATAATATGGGCATCCTTAATATCAGTTAACTTTAATAGGAATCCAATGCAAATAATCAAGGTTAAGTGGGCCACCTTCATATGAGATTAACAGTAACCCCCGTTCTTTTAGGGTCTAAACTGTAACGTTAGGATGTTGATTTCTCTTGTATTTTAGAATGGTTGACAACTGTCACGTGCGTAAACTTCGACACTGCTTGCAGAACAAAGAGATTACAATGGTCCAAATAGAAAGATTACAGTTTAAGAAACTGCAATTTAGGATTACAAATTACAATTTGCGGACTTGAAATAAACTACAGTTCAAAAAAAAAAAAGAAAATTCAAAGCGAACACACAGCCTCAAAGATCAGTAGACAGAAAGCTATAGACAATCATATCTCTGGTCATCCCTTTAAGAATCAAATACTTCCTCATGACTCCTTCCTTCTTGAACCCAGCTTTCTCCAGCACTCTCTGCGACCCAACATTCTCCACGTCCACCAGCGCCTCCACCCTCTCCAATCCCTCCACCTCCCCCAACACGATCCCCACCGCCATCCTCACCGCCTTCGTAACAATCCCCTTCCCCCAGTGCTCGGACGCGAGCATATAGCCGATCTCGCCCTTGCAACGCTCCATGCCCTTCGATGGGGTAAACAATATCGCCCCTACCGGCCTCCCTTTGAGGCAGATTGCCCGGAACCAAGGGTGAGGGATGACTACTTCGTTTATGTGCCTCATGAGGTCGTCTCTGTTGGTGTAGGTGTCCCAGCTGCAGAATCTGCTCACCTTGTCGTCGGAGGCCCACACCATGAAGTCGTCGACGTCTGACGAGTCGAACGGGCGAAGGGATATCTCGATATCTTCATTCTTCCGGTCCTTGGAGTCCATTGTTGTTCTCTCTTGGCTGAAGCAGAGGATTTTGATTTTGGTTGGGGCTGGGGAGAGAATTGGTTTTTATATGGGCTGTCTGGGTTCACAGAATGAGTTAGATTGGGCCTCAAGGCAGCTGGGTCGGGAAAGTTTGACTCACGGGGGCCAACGTATTAAGTTGACTGTGAGGCAAGAGCCGCCTCGTTAGAATTAGGAACACTGACTTTGACCTTCACCTCGTGGAGAGTTTTAAGTAACAGACTTTAACGGGCCAGGCCCTATTTTAAAAAGGTTGTTGGAATAGACCCAATCACGGTTGGGCTCGAACCGGTGAATCGAAAACCGGAATATTGTGGTCGGGAACCGGAACCGGCCACCATCGTCTGTTCCCCGGTTCCAAATCGAACCGGAACCGGGCACACGGATGACCGGTCAAATTTCTGATTTTGAGAACCAGAACCGGCAGTTCCGGTTCAGGAACCGGCGGTTTCGATTCCGAACCGATTTTTTTTTGAGTGGTCATTTGACCGTTGGGTCCGCGCCCCCTTATTATTATTATTTTTTTTTGGTTTTGGCTCTGGACCGACCATCCCGCTTGGGCTTGTTTATGTTTATATATATGTACATATATGTATATATGTATATGTGTGTATATATATATGTATGTGTGTGTGTGTGTGTGTGTGTGTGTGTGTGTCGGTTGAGTTACAATACACATAGGTGTAATTAAGTTAAGTTACACTCCCCTCTTTTCACTACACAGTAAATATTTTTTAAACATCTTGAGGGGACCACTTACATTAATTTTTATTTGTATCTCATCAAGCAAAATTTTTACGTGGTGGAAAGAGGGATGTGTAGGTTAACTTAGTTAGACTTAGGTGTATTGTAACCTTACCACACACACACGCGCATACGCGCGCGGCGCGCACACACACATAAAGAGAGACTTGTGTCCTTCTAAAAAGATTCGAGGCCGAATTCTTCTCACTCAAGTTCAACCGACATTCGAATACAAGATTCACTTCGTTGAAGTTGGTCTAAACCAAAATTCAAGTGTTTTGAATACTTTTTGTCCATCCATCAAACGATGCAAAATGGATGGCTGAAAGTAGTGAGTTGGTTACATTTATGTCTTTAGACATAAAAATTCTCAATCCAGTCATTTCATTATGATCTAAACATTTAAAACCCCTGCAAACCAATTTTTGTTAGGTTTTAAATGATCTACACTTTTAAACTAACCAACTCACTATTAGGCCGTCCGTTTTTTTTCCTACTTGATGGATGGGCAAAAAATATTGAAAATACCTGAATTTTGGTTCACTTTCTAACGACTCTGGACTTGCATGTCCAAATTGAATGTTTTATTTCGTTGATCAGATGTTTGATGAGCTCATATGCTTCGCGAGGCGCCTGAAGTTAACCTCGGTTCGATCACCGGTATTCATGCTTTCTTTATTCTGTTGATTCCTTATTCTCTATGTATCAGTCTTAGTTATCATCCTATTCTATTTCTTTGTTTATTGTTATCATGTGTGGACATTTATATATGTATTGCTGTGATCATAATTTATTATAACTTAATTTTTATAACTTATTTTGAGTTACTTAAGGCTTAGTGCGTATACGTGAGGTATTTTTCTCGCGTATATGCGTCGCCGACTCGCTTCGCTTCTCCACTTCAGCGTATTTGAGAAGCAGTGCGTGATAAAAATTCTCTACTATTTTCTAAAATATAAGCTCTCTATCCTTTCCAATTTTCATGCGTCGTTTTTTTTGCTCTCCATCATCATGGCAAGTGGAAGTTCGTCGGCAAGAGGCAAGGGCAAGGTTGGTGAAAATTAATTCGCCTTTGGAGATGATATTTTCAGTTACATGTAATCAACACCATATTCAATGATGTACGCTGACGATGATGAACTAGAAATACATCCCAAAGAAAAGGTGCAAGTCAATATCCGACCACAAGTCTCAAACCCAAGCCGGTGATAGAGAAGAAGAAAGCGCAAACCAAAAATTAAAGTTTGCTCTTTCCTTCATCATTTTACGAAAATCAATAAAGATATAGGCATAGTCATTAGTGCAACTTGTAAGTATTGTCCAAAAAACTTATAAATGATTCGCTTCCAATAGCTATGAGACGCATCAATAGCATTTGGAGAGATCACATCCTTATGTTGCCGGTCTCATAAAAACGTAAACTCAATATCAAGATACACTCCTCAATTATTTCATTTCTTTGATTTTAAAAATAGAGATGAATTAGTACGAAGTGTTTCTGTTGAACACTTATCTTTTAGTTTCAGTGAAAAATTAAGTTTCATAAATTATTGTCAAAATGCATTAAATCCTCAAGTAACTAGAGTGCTTAGGAATTTGTTATTCGAACGTCCGAGGGACATGTTGATTATAAATTAAAAAAAAACTAGAGTGCTTAGGACCACTCTAACATGCACAGTTCATAAGCTTTATAAAAAAGAAGAAAAATCAAATGATTTTTTTTATCACTTTTGATGGGAGTGTATCTATATGTAACGATAAATGGAGTAAATCTGTAACACCCCGTTCCCGGAATACGTACGTAGATACGTATTCTGATTTTTCTAACATATTTCTTTGATTTATCTTGTATTTGTTTTTATTTTATGATTATTGGTGTGATTGTTTTGTATTGGATTTGGATTCGTGGACTCGGAGTCAGCCCTAGTCTGAACCCGGGGCCCGAACCTAGTGCTTCGCTTGATTTGGCCTTTCTACTAATCCGATTTGACCGATTTCAGTTTTAAATATCGTTTTCCAATATTTTAGATTTTTCATGATTTTCTGGAATTTTCTGAAATTTTTCTGCAAAATCTTCAAAATCGGTGTCGGTCGGCATCGTTGACTGATTTTCGGATTTTTAATTTCCAAATGGGATTGAATTTCAAAAACGGCTTTCACAGTACATCTTAGAATATTATTTTCTAGCTAAAAACATTTTTTGAGATTTTTCAAAATTTATCAAAATTTGACCGATCCTGGTGTCGACCGGTACCGCCGGAAGATTTCAAGATTTTTAATTTGAAAACTACATTATATTTTTTGAATCCGATTTCACCGAGTATCTTAAAATAATATTTTCTATTTTGAGAATTTTTCGGAACGATCTGAAACAAGCAAATTTTCGCCTTATTAAAATAATAATATAAACTGCCGTTCTTTCTTTTCTTGTTTTTCCCTCACAACTCCTCTACTTATTACTCCCAGAATATTTTATTAATTTTATTATTTAATAAAATATTTATTTATAAATTTTTAACTATTTCTTTTCATCTCTTTTTAATTTTCAAATTTCTTTTCATTTCTTTCATTTTCTTCCTTTCTTTTCTTCTCCTTCACTCCAACTCCCATCCTTCCCAGAGCAGCAGCGGCAGCAGGGGAGCAGGGAAATGATGGCCTGAGCAACCCACTCCCCCCTCACCTCCATTCATCATCACCACTTCCCTCTTCTATTAAACAACATTTACACTTCCCTTTTCAATTTCATTTTCAAAACACTTCATCTTCTTCATAACACCAACCACTCCAACTCACGCACGCCGCCTCCACCATCACCACCGCCACCTCCGGCGCCGCCCTATCCGCCGCCGCCGCATTCCCCATCACCCCACCACCCTCCCACAATTCCATCAACCCCAAATTCCATTTCCTTCCCTCCAATTTCAACCAAACCCATCACCATTACAAACCTCATGATCTCCAAAATTCACCACCTCCTCCACAAATTCCTCCACTCCAACTACTCCATCACCACCTCCTCCACCTCCTCTATCTCCCCAACACCACCAAACACCACCACCACCACCACAACCACCACCACCACCCATCACCTCCATCAAAACAACAACAACAACAACAACCACCACCAAACAACCCACCTCCCTCCTCTCCACCGCGCGCGCGCAGCCTCCTCCCGCCGGCGGGCCGGCGCCGGCAGTGGCCGGCCGGCCACCCCCACTCCCCTCCTCCTTCTTTTCCTTTCTTTCTTTCTTTCTTCTTTTCTTTCTTTCTTTTCATCTCTTTCTCTTTATTTCCCTAAATAAAAACAAAGAAATCCTACATTCCTTAAATACCCCCCACCATTCCCAAAAACTACTTCTCCATATTTCCAACATACCCCTCTTTTATTTCCTTATTTCTTTCTTTCCTTTTTTTCATTTTTCTTTTTCCTTTTTTTTTAAAAACAATTCCAACAAAACTCTTTCTCTCTCTCTCTCTCTCTAACTAATCCTCTCTCTCTCTCTCTATCCTCCCTTATTCTCCCAAAAAATATATATATTCTACTACTACTACTACTATTACTATTATTATTATTATGTTATTATTATTATATATATGTATATATGTTTATTTGGATTGTTGGCTTGCACGTGGTGTTCGTGGATTTCCCGGATATTACTCGGTATCGCGTTCTGGTTTTGAGGCGAGTACAGTTATTTTTAACATGCATTTATTTTGCCACTATGCGAGTACAGTCCTTTTGATATTCCATGTTCCATGTCTAACATCTGTTATCCTGCTTTTATACATGATACGGGAGTTGATATGTATAACACCGACACTGATATGTTACACCGGTATTTGCTATGCTATATTTAATACCACACCGGTATTTACCATGATATAATTGACACCGATATTGTCATGCTGTATTTAACACCGACATCTTTCATGTTATATTTGATACTTGCCATGCTATATGTGATATGTGACACCTGATACTGATACTTGTCATGCTATATATGACATGTGATACCCGACCCCGGTACTTGTCTTGTTACACTTATCACTTGATATTAGACACTGATTCTTGATATGTCATACTTGACACCTGCTCTTGACACACGGTATATGATATGCTTTCATGTGGTACAAATACCTGGACCTGACATTATGACTCCTGACCGGACACTACCATACCTGATACCTGTGGCATATTCATGGCTACCACTTTTATGGGGACTTGATTATTATTTTATTACCATATATTTGGTACTCCTGGACTCCTGTACTCCTGTATACTTGACCCCCTGAAATAGGGGAGGCTCCTGACATTACTCCTGATATTATACTCCTGTTGATCCCGTAATAGAATAACCATGAATATGGGTTTACTATGAATACTCTGTGGACATTATCACTGGATAAATTATAATAATTGGACAACTTACACCTGTTTGGGGGAAACTGATGGGCCCTGATTAATCATGTTTATGGTGGTCTTATCGAGCCGCGCGTGGCCACATACTTGAGGGATCACCTGGCGGCCACCAGGGATTCCGTGGGGTGTGCTGGCACCCCTACTCCTGTTTATTCCTGCCGGGTATGCACACGCCCTAGGCCTATTTCTATGGGATCTGCGATACTCTATTCCTGTTCGGGCGTACAATAAGTCCCGGTACCTAGCGGTACGTTCCGGCTCAGCACCGGATACTCCTTGACCGTTGTCCCGGCATGCACGGGGCCCATCCGAAACATGATTCATCGATCTTCATCAGTTTCCAATAACTTACTCCTCGGTCTGTATGTTGAGGTATGTGGGATACGACACATACCGATGTATACAAATCAGATGAGTCTTAATAATTAATAATGACCTGCTCCTGATATATGACCAGCTATACTCTTGACCTATACTGCCCACCACTTATACTTGTGCTTCCATATTGTTTCATTATTATATTGTTGTGAAGGAAAAGTCAGGTTATATAAACTCAGACTACAGTGACGTGAGGTATAGGGTATATATATGAGGGTTTCCTTGTTTGGATTATTCCTTCGACGTACTAATCTCACTGATCGGTAATGTGAGTTTATATAACTGACTTCCTATAGTTACTTTACTTACTGCCTTATTTCATGTCCATACTTATTTATCGCGTGTTTAGTGTATTTATCACATGTTGTCATAATTGTCGCATAATTATGTATACCTGTGCTCTCTATACCGTTTTCCATGCATGTTTTCCGGCTCAGAATTATTGATATACATATATTTACTTGATCTCAGATTTACTGTCATTTTCCTTTATGTTACTTGTCATTTCCTGTACCTGCGTGCCTGGACCACATCACTTGATCATGTACACGTGTGCCTGTTATGCACGCCATCTGGCTTCATTCTTTGTACTCGCTGGGGTTGTGATTGGTAGTCAAAAGTGCATTTTATCATCATATTTACCATCACATTTTCATATTTATTCATTTAATTCTGCACATTTATTAATAATTTGTAATTTATGTGTGCAGGCCTCGAATTCTTATTTTTATAATAAATAAAGTTTAAAGAGCCCAAAAGCCCAGATCTAAGCCCATATTTGAAGCCCAGGTGTAAAAGTGCAAATATCAATTGTCAAGATGCAATTATGCAAGGGCTAAAGTTGCAATTATTAAAGATGAGGGAAGGATAGAATTCTACCCAACCCTAAACTCTTGCAGGATGAGGATAAAAGCCAAAGAGAGTGCAAAGATAAAAATTCAAAGAATTCGGATTCAGACTGTACACGTTTTAGTGTTAAATCATAACTTTTGCTAAAGTTATGCAAATCTGATGATTCAAGATGCGCCAGAAAGAAGACTTGAAGACCTACAACTCTTATGTTGATCAAACTTTCCAATTCAATCCGCAGATAAGCTAATTTCGGCGATCAACATGATAAGAAGTTGCAGGACAGATTTGAATTTCTATGGATAAGTGCAACAAGTCTGGAGATAAGATCTTTTTGGGAGAGTTGTACTAGGACTCTACATCTTCCAACTCCTATAAATATCCCTGCAGATGCAACACAGAAATCGTCCAGCGAAGAGCCAAGGGCCAAAATTAGGGTTTCTTCTAGGGTTTTCTTCTTAGTTAGGTTTTTGTTTTTTTTATTTTAAAGAGAGAGAGAGAGAGGATTATATTGAGCGTGACACCGATGTATCTTCTCTTCTCTGCCATTGATTAAAGCAATAAAGGTAATTAATTTTCTTTTGTTCTTTATTCTTATGTGTTACTTTATTTTGTTTTTCTTTCTTTTTCTCTGTGATCTTGTGGTTGTTGATGAACATGCAAGTGGATTCCAAAAGCACGTATAACTAAGCTCTGTGAGAACCAGCGATAGTTCATGAAGACGTTCCTCCAAGCTACGCATCACTTCGTTCTTGATACGCTTGACGATATAATGTGCACAGGGATTGAGCTCGAGTTTGTGATCTATTCGTGGAACGCCTCCTAAGCAAGGTAGAACATGTAAGGTTTTCACGTTCTTTCTTCAACCAAACTCAAGAAATCTCAGTCAACAAATTGGCGCCGTTGCCGGGGAGGGACGGTAAGTTTATCTCTAAAACAAAAATTAATTTTTAAATAATTCTTTATTCTTTTCTGTTTGCAGGTTTGGAGAACAGGAAACAGAAACAGAGCAGCAGCAAGGACATACAGCAACCCAGTGCCTCTGCCCTCGAAGGCAGAGCACGAGGGCCTGCAAGTTTGCCGCGGAAACGCGGCCAGAGCCGCGGATCCGCGGCAAGTGCAGTGAACTACTAATTCAGTTTTTTGCAGATTGCTGAAATTTGAGATTACTGCTTACTGCTCTATTCTGTTTTGTTCTGTGATATACCTGTAAATTGCTAATAATTCAACAGTAAATCATTGGTTGTTAAAAATAAAATTTGATTAGACGTTTGCATATTAGGCACGTGTCTTTTCAATTATTTTATTTACTGTTGAAGAGTGCTGGAGACGCAAGGTACGTACGCATTGCATGTAGAATAGGATTCATCTCTTGGTTGATTTTCTGCTTTGAGTGATTCTTATCTATTTATCTTGTACACTTACACTAATTCATCTTAAGGGCATAACCTATAAATAAGATAAGGTGGGGATTTCATCACCCTTCCTTAGCCCAAAAATCATATCCCGAGCACTCACTAACCAAGCCTAACATAAAAATTAGTAGACGTTGGCCCTAGGGACATCTCGGACTCAATAGGAGATTATCCTAAGGAGGAAAAGTGCTGGAAATTGACTCTTGCTAAATCAGTGTCTAGAAAAGGGATTGAGGGCCGAAAGCCCGAAGATTGGTAGTTATTTAATTAAGGAACGTCTTTGACGGAAAACCTCCCACCACTCTTGCCCTGACCTGGCTGATTAACTTGTGGTCAAAGTCTGCACCCGACCTCCCGTGGACAGTCTAACCAGTTAGGAGTCGTCTAGGTCATAGGTCTACCCTAACTTAGGTTAGAATTTTCTTTTTTTTTGTTTGTTTATTTGTTTGTGTTGTTTGTGTTGGTGTGATATGGCATATAATAATAATTCCAATTTTAATCCATATTACACCCCTAACTATTATTCGGATATTACCAACCCGGCATACCCTAACTTTGACCAATCTAGTGTGCCGGAATGGTCTATCCGAATGAATATTGTAACACCCTGATCCCCGGTGTACGTATCACCGTATCTGTGCGCGATACGACGTACAAATTTGATTTGACCTCTGTAGTATTCCGATTGACCTGATTTCAGTTTCAAAAATCATTTCCTAATATTATAGATTTTTTATGATTTTCTGGAAATTTTCTGGATTATTTTGGAAAATCTCCGTAGTCGGTGTCGACCGATACCGATTACCGGCCTTCCGATTTTTTATTTCACAAACGGAGTAGAATTTTGAGAATCGGCTTTCACCGTATGTCTTAGAATCTCATGAGCTACGTTTGGGTATTTTTGGGATTTTTCTGAATTTATCGAAAATCCGGCCAAACCGTGTCGCCCGTATCGGCGACAGCTTCCGGGATTTTTAATTTGCAAACCGGATTGAGTTTTGACAAACCGTCTTCATATTACGTCTCAGGTTAATATTCTCTATTTTCTGTAATTTTGGACACCGTTCGGAGCTGATCGAATTTTCGGCCAATTTTATAATAATAAAATATTATATTTTTAAATCTTCTTTTCCTTCTTTTTTCTTCTCCCTTCTTCCTTTCGCTGGAAGCATCTCCCACCGACTAACCTATCACCGCCCTACTGTTGCACCGCCTCTCCCCCCTATTTAAATCTCTAATTCTCTCTCTCTCTCCCCCTCACTCTCTCTAATTCTCTCATACTCTCTCTCTCTCTCTAATTAGCTCTCCCCCTCTCTCTAATTAATCTCCCTCACCCTTTGGCTGAAGCCCGAACCCAACGGAGGGAGCCCTCTCTCACACTCCCTGTCTCCCTCTCTTTCTTCCCCGGCGGCCTGACCGGCGGCCAGGCGGCCGGCGGCAGGGTGCCGGCGGCGCCGTAGGCCGGCCGGCGCAGGGCCGGCTGTGGAAGAGGAGGGACATCCCACCTCTTCTCTCTCTTCCCCCTGCGTGGTGGGGCCCCGGCCACGGGCAGCCGGAGCAGCGCCGGCGCCGGCGAGCTGCGGCGCCGGCCCGGCATGCGCGCGCAGGCGGCGACAGCGAGCGGCGGCGCCGCGCGGGTGGCGGCCGGCGTAGGCAGCAGCAGCGGCACAAGGCTGCTGCTGCTGTTGTTTCAATTGGGTGAAAACCCACTAAAGGGTTTGGGTTTCGGGTTCAACCCAAACCCGACCCGTTTACACCGGACCCGACCCATTAAAGGTAAAATTACATTTTAGCCCCTGTAAAATTATTAATTACTTTTAGGCCCCTGCAAAATTACAAATAGCCCCCTGGATAATTTCAGATATTACATATTTAACCCTATATTATTCCTTTCAGTATTCGGGCGATATCTGGAGCATCCGGACTCCGATTCGGGCGATTCTGGATCCATTGCGATCGTGGGAACGAGAGCTACAGTCCTGTAGCCAGTTTGTGAGTGTTTTTCTTTTATAAATTATATTTTATCATGTTTATTGACATTATTGATATATCGTGATAAGGATAAAAGACGGTAATAATAATTATTAACTGATACTTGTTGGACACCCTAATCAGTGATTCCTATAATATTGTTAGGTATTTCCTGATGTAATATAAGATAGGGAGACATTGTAGTAACAAGAAATCTGACATAGACAACTCAGACACGGTCATCATACCTGCACAGCCACGGACACACAGGCCACTGTGTTACCATCTTCATGAACTCTATTATGTCATGTATTGGATCACAGTTAGAGAACGATAGTCATATGTATACTGATCCACGATACTCAGTGACACTACACTATTACTTGACATGCATGCTAGACACCTTCACACACCAGTATCCACATTACACGAATACTGTAGGTCAATACACTGACCATTGTTATAACATGTATTAGTACTACCCAGATAGAGTACACGGATTATAGCTACACATGGATGTTCCACTGGTACATGGATAGACTAATGCATGGACTACCGCATTTCATATCATGTCATGTTTACATATCCCTGTCACACGTGCATGTTATGTTTACATATCACTGTTACACGTACATGTCATGTTTACATATCACTGTTACACATGCATGTCATGTTTCCCTGTGACTTATGCTTATATAGTTTATCTATATTATTGTCATATGGATCACCATTCTGATTACCTGTATTATTGTTCCATGTTATCAGATACATGTTATATGCTTGGTTCCCGTTACTGATATTGTTAATCCCATTTCTGGATACATGTTCCCGTTACTGATATGGATAGTCCCGATACTGGACATGATATGGATATTCCCGTTACTGGACATGACTGCTATTGATATGCGATGTGTGGAACTAAGTGCCACGTGGATCCAAGCCACGGGGGCCACCTCTAGAATCCCACATCTATTGTTCCCGTTTCCCGGTATATTGTTCATGATATCTTGTTCATGTTATATTGTTCCTGATTTTCGTGATATTGTTCTATGCTATCAACAGAGCTCAGGTCCAGTAATCACGTTACCCGTACCATGTACTGTAATTGTTCTTATTACATTGTATACTTGACATATCACATATCAGATCATAAAGATAACTTGGGTATGGGGGAGACTTGACGGTTGACTAGATCTTATCGGG
Organism: Agave tequilana; assembly: GCA_038442645.1. NCBI lineage: Eukaryota > Viridiplantae > Streptophyta > Magnoliopsida > Asparagales > Asparagaceae > Agave > Agave tequilana. The sequence goes on from JAVJIF010004736.1 coordinate 76,861, forward strand.
TGAATGTACTGGATCCATATTGAGGTCCCACTGCAGGGGACCGGGTAGTGCTGGCTACCATCTGTTACTCATGTTACATGTTACAGCTCTAGCGGGCTGGCCCTGGTCTCAGCAGCCAGGGATCTGTTTAAGGCCGTGATCCCGGGTATGCACGGGATACATCCACCCGATAAGAACTCTTCGACCACGGGTTTCCAATTAACATAATAAAACGTATACACAATAGTGACGTCGGGAACACTTGTTATTTGGTTACTCTCTCGTTTGGATAATGGTACCCGTAGGCCATGTCCGGATGGGTTCGACTGGAGTGCGGGCTCCAGTATGAACTGCCAGTGGTATGGGACACTGGAAGAGAGTGATTAAAATATCAGGTGGTACTGATTGCTACTATTGTATCAATCACATGACTTGCCTCAGACATGTATGCTATTGTTGTACTTGACTTACCTGATACATGTTACTGTTCCTGTCATTTTGTCTACTATCATGTTCACTGTGATCTTGCTTACTTGTACTATCCATGTTCATGTTATTGTATCCGCTATCATGTTACTTGTAGACTTTGCTACACTACTTGATACTGATTACACTTCATATGGTGACATACTACTCATGCTCATGTATACCTTGCCTCATAAACATTCTGTTATGCATTGCTTATATGATACCTAGAGTCAACACAGTAGCATGTTCATATTGCATATGTCCACCTGCATATTCATTTACATCACTACCACGTTCACTGCTATTACGTCACCGTAGATAACATTATTTATTATATAAACTAGATATGATTAGAGTCATGACCTGATGATAACCGGCTAGGTTGCTTTTATATCTCTACTGCTTCCTATATGCTTATGAGAGAATATCACTTGTACCACATCATGTATTATATATTAGTATCGTGCCTGTATTACTATTATATATTATTGCCTCCTTCAGTTTTACCACTCACTAGGTCGCTTTCTGACGACCCTGGGTTTGCATGCCCAGATTGGAGATCCGCGTACCGTAGTATCCGAGAGTACCTTGGAGCCACATCGGAGCTTCCGCATCGGGACTATTCCTAGGTATCTTGGTATTTTCTTTTCATTATCTTATTTGTCTCCATTTTTCATATCTATTCTGATCGCTGACCTTTTTCTGCAGGTATTCTTGTACTTATTTCATGCTGGACCTCATATCCATATGGAGGTATTGTACTGTACTGAGGCTTAACGTACGCGTGAGCGTGTTTTCACCTCGCGTATGTACGTCGCCATAACGTCTCCGTATCCTTGGGATCGGGCGTTACATAGTGGTATCAGAGCCTAGGTTCACACCTGGTATGGGTAACCACCTGGGTCCATACTCGGGCTCTTGCCAACAGTACAATGAGAGTCAGATGCAAGCTTATCTGTCTCTGAATTTGGGGTTCCAGCAACGAGTACAAGAATACCATGACCTTGACAAGTCCTTCCTTGCCTCGTTTGTATTCCTTACCTACAGTTGTCAGCCAGAATATTCGACTTCCTTCTCGTTTTCTTTGCATCTTAGTGCTTCCCAATCCGTCCTTTTCGTTCACTACCATACTTCTCCATCCCGAGTTCCTTATAGATATCGGAGTGCGCAGCGGAAGTGTCGTGGACCCGTGACATTTAGGCTTTGGGTTGAAAATCTTGTTCTCACACCTGAATAGAAATTACGAGGACGCAATTTTTGTAAGGTGGGGAGAAATGTAACACCCTGATCCCCGTGTACGTATCACCGTATCTGTGCGCGATACGACGTACAAATTTGATTTGACCTCTGTAGTATTCCGATTGACCTGATTTCAGTTTCAAAAATCATTTCCTAATATTATAGATTTTTATGATTTTCTGGAAATTTTCTGGATTATTTTGGAAAATCTCCGTAGTCGGTGTCGACCGATACCGATTACCGGCCTTCCGATTTTTATTTCACAAACGGGTAGAATTTTGAGAATCGGCTTTCACCGTATGTCTTAGAATCTCATGAGCTACGTTTGGGTATTTTTGGGGATTTTTCTGAATTTATCGAAAATCCGGCCAAACCGGTGTCGCCCGTATCGGCGACAGCTTACGGGATTTTTAATTTGCAAACCAGATTGAGTTTTGATAAACCGTCTTCATATTACGTCTCAGGTTAATATTCTCTATTTTCTGTAATTTTTGGACACCGTTCGGAGCTGATCGAATTTTCGGCCAATTTATAATAATAAAATATTATATTTTTAAATCTTCTTTTTCCTTTCTTTTCTTCTCCCTTCTTCCTTTCGCTGGAAGCATCTCCCACCGACTAACCTATCACCGCCCTACTGTTGCACCGCCTCTCCCCCCTATTTAAATCTCTAATTCTCTCTCTCTCTCCCCCCTCACTCTCTCTAATTCTCTCATACTCTCTCTCTCTCTAATTAGCTCTCCCCCTCTTTCTAATTAATCTCCCTCACCCTTTGGCTGAAGCTCGAACCCAACGGAGGGAGCCCTCTCTCACACTCCCTGTCTCCCTCTCTTTCTTCCCCGGCGGCCTGACCGGCGGCCAGGCGCCGGCGGCGCCGTAGGCCGGCCGGCGCAGGGCCGGCTGTGGGAAGAGGAGGGACATCCCACCTCTTCCTCTCTCTTCCCCCTGCGTGGTGGGCCCCGGCCACGGGCAGCCGGAGCAGCGCTGGCGCCGGCGAGCTGCGGCGCCGGCCCGGCATGCGCGCGCAGGCGGCGACCGCGAGCGGCGGCGGCCGCGCGGGTGGCGGCCGGCGTAGGCAGCAGCAGCGGCACAAGGCTGCTGCTGCTGTTGTTTCAATTGGGTGAAAACCCACTAAAGGGTTTGGGTTTCGGGTTCAACCCAAACCCGACCCGTTTACACCCGGACCCGACCCATTAAAGGTAAAATTACATTTTAGCCCCTGTAAAATTATTAATTACTTTTAGGCCCCTGCAAAATTACAAATAGCCCCCTGGATAATTTCAGATATTACATATTTAACCCTATATTATTCCTTTCAGTATTCGGGCGATATCTGGAGCATCCGGACTCCGATTCGGGCGATTCTGGATCCATTGCGATCGTGGGAACGAGAGCTACAGTCCTGTAGCCAGTTTGTGAGTGTTTTTCTTTTATAAATTATATTTTATCATGTTTTATTGACATTGTTTGATATATCGTGATAATGGATAAAAGACGGTAATAATAATTATTAACTGATACTTGTTGGACACCCTAATCAGTTATTCCTATAATATTGTTAGGTATTTCCTGATGTAATATAAGATAGGGAGACAATTGTAGTAACAAGAAATCTGACATAGACAACTCAGACACGGTCATCATACCTGCACAGCCACGGACACACAGGCCACTGTGTTACCATCTTCATGAACTCTATTATGTCATGTATTGGATCACAGTTAGAGAACGATAGTCATATGTATACTGATCCACGATACTCAGTGACACTACACTATTACTTGACATGCATGCTAGACACCTTCACACACCAGTATCCACATTACACGAATACTGTAGGTCAATACACTGACCATTGTTATAACATGTATTAGTACTACCCAGATATAGTACACGGATTATAGCTACACATGGATGTTCCACTGGTACATGGATAGACTAATGCATGGACTACCGCATTTCATATCATGTCATGTTTACATATCCCTGTCACACGTGCATGTTATGTTTACATATCACTGTTACACGTACATGTCATGTTTACATATCACTGTTACACATGCATGTCATGTTTCCCTGTGACTTATGCTTATATAGTTTATCTATATTATTGTCATATGGATCACCATTCTGATTACCTGTATTATTGTTCCATGTTATCAGATACATGTTATATGCTTGGTTCCCGTTACTGATATTGTTAATCCCATTTCTGGATACATGTTCCCGTTACTGATATGGATAGTCCCGATACTGGACATGATATGGATATTCCCGTTACTGGACATGACTGCTATTGATATGCGATGTGTGGAACTAAGTGCCACGTGGATCCAAGCCACGGGGGCCACCTCTAGAATCCCACATCTATTGTTCCCGTTTCCCGGTATATTGTTCATGATATCTTGTTCATGTTATATTATTCCTGATTTTCGTGATATTGTTCTATGCTATCAACAGAGCTCAGGTCCAGTAATCATGTTACCCGTACCATGTACTGTAATTGTTCTTATTACATTGTATACTTGACATATCACATATCAGATCATAAAGATAACTTGGGTATGGGGGAGACTTGACGGTTGACTAGATCTTATCGGGTGAATGTACTGGATCCATATTGAGGTCCCACTGCAGGGGACCGGGTAGTGCTGGCTACCATCTGTTACTCATGTTACATGTTACAGCTCTAGCGGCTGGCCCTGGTCTCAGCAGCCAGGGATCTGTTTAAGGCCGTGATCCCGGGTATGCACGGGATACATCCACCCGATAAGAACTCTTCGACCACGGGTTTCCAATTAACATAATAAAACAGTATACACAATAGTGACGTCGGGAACACTTGTTATTTGGTTACTCTCTCGTTTGGATAATGGTACCCGTAGGCCATGTCCGGATGGGTTCGACTGGAGTGCGGGCTCCAGTATGAACTGCCAGTGGTATGGGACACTGGAAGAGAGTGATTAAAATATCAGGTGGTACTGATTGCTACTATTGTATCAATCACATGACTTGCCTCAGACATGTATGCTATTGTTGTACTTGACTTACCTGATACATGTTACTGTTCCTGTCATTTTGTCTACTATCATGTTCACTGTGATCTTGCTTACTTGTACTATCCATGTTCATGTTATTGTATCCGCTATCATGTTACTTGTAGACTTTGCTACACTACTTGATACTGATTACACTTCATATGGTGACATACTACTCATGCTCATGTATACCTTGCCTCATAAACATTCTGTTATGCATTGCTTATATGATACCTAGAGTCAACACAGTAGCATGTTCATATTGCATATGTCCACCTGCATATTCATTTACATCACTACCACGTTCACTGCTATTACGTCACCGTAGATAACATTATTTATTATATAAACTAGATATGATTAGAGTCATGACCTGATGATAACCGGCTAGGTTGCTTTTATATCTCTACTGCTTCCTATATGCTTATGAGAGAATATCACTTGTACCACATCATGTATTATATATTAGTATCGTGCCTGTATTACTATTATATATTATTGCCTCCTTCAGTTTTACCACTCACTAGGTCGCTTTCTGACGACCCTGGGTTTGCATGCCCAGATTGGAGATCCGCGTACCGTAGTATCCGAGAGTACCTTGGAGCCACATCGGAGCTTCCGCATCGGGACTATTCCTAGGTATCTTGGTATTTTCTTTTCATTATCTTATTTGTCTCCATTTTTCATATCTATTCTGATCGCTGACCTTTTTCTGCAGGTATTCTTGTACTTATTTCATGCTGGACCTCATATCCATATGGAGGTATTGTACTGTACTGAGACTTACGTACGCGTGAGCGTGTTTTCACCTCGCGTATGTACGTCGCCATAACGTTTCCGTATCCTTGGGATCGGGGCGTTACAAATATAACCCACACCCTCCATCTTATGACTATAATTTTCATAATAATTTCAACTCTTCACAGAGTTCATGGGGTTTCGAGTCCCCCGAGTCTAATGCTCAACCTAATTGTCCTTCATATCCATCTAGTCCACATTTTTCCCAAGATTCATACTCAGATCCACCCATTCAGAATAGAAATCCATCTATCTTGGAAATGATGAGTAGAAATGAGTCCAAGCAAAAATCACCATCAATTTTAGACATGATGATACGTGAGTCCACCGACTCACAACTTTTCACGACTACCCTTCCTATTTTCAAGTCCAATCAGAACAAGAAGCACCTATCGACTATGAAGGGATGCTAGCTGCCATGACCGAGGCTAAATTAGCCCGTGATCATGACATAGATTTGATGGTTCAATGTTTACGTTCTCACCGTCCGGCTGATTCTGATATCGCTGACCACTCTTTTAAAGCCGACGAACCAAGTTGCTTTGGACAACAAGATTCTAATTCAGTACCATCATGTGAACTTGCCGAAACTTCAAATTCTGATAACTTGGCAAGTTTTTCCTTTCCCGAATTAGAACTTGAACATGACCTAGATTCTCACAATCTCTTTACTTCTGAAACTGATTGTACAATTCTGACGGAAGATGTTGACCTTAGTTTTGAAGAATTGTATGGCGATGAGGTAGAATTCCTTAATATTGGAAGTAAAGAGATATCATCCATATTAGGTCATATTCCATTGTGGGAAGAAGATTGTGGACTTGAGTTTCAATTTCTTGACTTGGACCCAATTCTTGAACCGAGCCCGACTCCTGAGCCCTTACTTGATTTGAGCCTCTTCCCTGAGTCGGTATTCGTTCCCGCACCCATAATGTCCAAGTCAATAATTCCATCTTTTCATACTCCATTTTGGGACAAGGAGGTTGACACAATTGACTCTGAAATTTATTATGAAATTTGGAAATTTGATAGGGTGGAAATACTAAAAAATAATTATACATATATTTTAGTGGGTTAAGTAAGGAAAGTTTCTGGTGGGTTCCACCAAATTATCTGTTATCTTGATTGGGTAGCAACGCTTGGCCCAATTAGACCACCACCGGAACCACCCCCTAAGGTAATTTTCCGCCTTCCCTTGTTCTTTTTCATGCATATATGCATTCATTTCAAACATTGAGGACAATGCATGAGATAAGTGTGGGGGTGGGCTTTACTAACATACTAACATAAGTAGACACTAACAAAATTTGCTAATAAAAAAAATTTTTTTAAAAAAAATTTAAAAAAAAAATGTTATAAAAAGGAAATATTTTGACTTATTTTTTGAAAGAAATCTAAGTTAGTTTTAAGGATTAGGAAAATCACGATTAGGATTTCTAAAAACTTGGTCAAAATAAATAAATTGTTTAAATTTTTAGGTATAGGAGAGAAATTGAATAAATAATTAGTCTTGATTTTTACCTTAATGAAATATGCATACCAAATGCATATCTAGGATTCTAAGACAAAGACCTTGTGCCTCATAAAAAAAAAGAAAAAAAATCACCAATTAAGCTGATACATGTGCCTCAAGAAGCATAAGTATTCATGCCTAAAGGTGAGTAAATAAAATAAAATCCTTAGTTTTTGGGCCTAGTTCACTCGAATTTGAGTCCGCAGGGTGTTTTCTCACCTGGTGCCCTAAAGCCGACCGGTTTGGGAGCCATCGACTTTAAGTTCGTTACATGGGTGGATTAGAAAGCCTAAGAAGACTAAGAAATATAATATATGTATTAACACATCTAATAATCAATTAGTTAGGTATGAGGGCCTCAAGAAGCCTTGATACTTATACGAAAGAAAATTAGATGAGTTATACATGCCAAAAAAAAATAAAAAAAAATAAATATATTAACACATCTAATAGTCAATTAGTTAGGTATGAGGGCCTCAAGAAGCCTTGATACTTACACGAAAGAAAATTAGATGATGTTATAAAAATAATAAAGAGGCATGAGAGTCCAAGTTAAGGAATTCCTAGATTCACAAGGGTGCGTATGACTTTTGGTAACGAAAAAGACTATATTAGAAATTCAATTTTAATCCTTACCTAAAATGAATAACAATTGACTTTATAAAGACTAGGTTTGAAGAATGAATAAAAATGAGGATCCTAAAACTTATAGACTACTTAGTCTCTTCAATAATAATTCAAATATTTTCCTTTTTATGGATTTTGTGGGTGCAATCCGCTGAAAACCCTCACGAGACAACACTCGTCCTCTAGGGTAACCTAGAGGTTTAACGGCTTGTTGCACGTGCTAAGTGCAATCGTGATTCCTACGAAAGTGAGTTAGGTTAGATTAACTTTTTCTTTTCTTTGTTTTTACTCGAGGACGAGTAAAAAGATAAGTGTGGGGGTGTGATTGGTAGTCAAAAGTGCATTTTTATCATCATATTTACCATCACATTTTCATATTTATTCATTTAATTCTGCACATTTATTAATAATTTGTAATTTATTGTGTGCAGGCCTCGAATTCTTATTTTTATAATAAATAAAGCTTAAAGAGCCCAAAGCCCAGATCTAAGCCCATATTTGAAGCCCAGGTAAAAGTGCAAATATCAATTGTCAAGATGCAATTATGCAAGGGCTAAAGTTGCAATTATTAAAGATGAGGGAAGGATAGAATTCTACCCAACCCTAAACTCTTGCAGGATGAGGATAAAAGCCAAAGAGAGTGCAAAGATAAAAATTCAAAGAATTCGGATTCAGACTGTACACGTTTTAGTGTTTAAATCATAACTTTTGCTACAGTTATGCAAATCCGATGATTCAAGATGCGCCAGAAAGAAGACTTGAAGACCTACAACTCTTATGTTGATCAAACTTTCCAATTCAATCCGCAGATAAGCTAATTTTGGCGATCAACATGATAAGAAGTTGCAGGACAGATTTGAATTTCTATGGATAAGTGCAACAAGTCTGGAGATAAGATCTTTTTGGGAGAGTTGTACTAGGACTCTACATCTTCCAACTCCTATAAATATCCCTGCAGATGCAACACAGAAATCGTCCAGCGAAGAGCCAGGGCCAAAATTAGGGTTTCTTCTAGGGTTTTCTTCTTAGTTAGGTTTTTGTTTTTTTTATTTTAAAGAGAGAGAGAGAGGATTATATTGAGCGTGACACCGATGTATCTTCTCTTCTCTGCCATTGATTAAAGCAATAAAGGTAATTAATTTCTTTTGTTCTTTATTCTTATGTGTTACTTTTATTTTGTTTTTCTTTTCTTTTTCTCTGTGATCTTGTGGTTGTTGATGAACATGCAAGTGGATTCCAAAAGCACGTATAACTAAGCTCTGTGAGAACCAGCGATAGTTCATGAAGACGTCTCCTCCAAGCTACGCATCACTTCGTTCTTGATACGCTTGACGATATAATGTGCACAGTGATTGAGCTCGAGTTTATGATCTATTCGTGGAACGCCTCCTAAGTAAGGTAGAACATGTAAGGTTTTCACGTTCTTTCTTCAACCAAACTCAAGAAATCTCAGTCAACAGGTTGCTAACAACCCTGGATTCTCATGTCCAGATCTTGGAGTCTGGACCTTAACCTTGCTGTACCTGATCAGAGCACGCAGCAGGAGCGTGGATTAGCAGTAACCTGTCCAGACACTCCTTCCAGCTTCTTCATGATCGGCTCGCGAGATTTTCATCTTGCCTCTCGTGAGTACTTTCCAGTATTTCATATTGTGCATCCTGCTTTTGTGCCTCTTAGTGATCATATATTCTTCAGATATTATATCATGCCTTGTGATAACTATGTACTGGTGTTATTATTGCTGGATTGTATATCACCACTGTGCTTCCATACTCTGACCCCTGCCTGTATTGATGCTTAGCGTATATACGTTAGGGTATTTCCGACCTTCGTATATACGTTGCAGTAACGTCTCCGTACCCTTCGGATCGGGGCGTTACAAAATCACTGCAACATCTTATATGGGGATCATCTGTCATTGTGTTGATCGTGAATGAAACTTATAAAAAAATATAATTGCATTAAGAGTTTTTTATGAAAGTCATAATACTTCTAATATTTATAGATTGACAAAAATAGTTGTGAAAGAATATAGTTTGATTAATAAGATTTGTGCAATTGATTTTGATAACGCATATGCTAAAATTGCATCTATTTCTGAATTAAAAAAACTTGTAAAGCTGCATTTAAGAATAAATTTTTGAAAGAAATCACGCGGGAACAAAATGAAAACTTTACAGAAATGACGACCACTGGAACAGAAAGAAGCGACTGAGACAAGGTACGGAGATTGAGGTAAGAGAACTATGTGAGTTTTGATTCCTCTAAACCCCAAGAGAATATGTAGGCAACTTAATCATAGTAAGGATTAAGTTCAAGTCCCTTTTTTTAATTTTTTAATTATTTTGTTAAATTTCGTTATATATAAAAATTAGTATTCGACGGAGTAGAAACAGCTCAGGAATCAGAACAAAAAAAAAAAAAAACTTGACCAACACAGTTCTGGAACTGGAACCGGACGGTGGCAGACCGTTAGTGGTTCCTCCTCCCGGAACCAGAACCGCCGGTTCCGGAACCGGGGTCAGGTCTGCGTCGAAAGATCCGGGCCTGGCCCAAATGAAAAGTCTCAGCCCATCAATAAAAGTCCAGTAAATGCTCCAGGCGCAGCCCAACTTGAAAATTTCAGTCCATAACCGGGCCGCTTAGCAAAAAGAAGGGCGCACGCGCGTGGCACGTGTATGAAACCCAATAGGAATAATAAAATAACGACGAGGAGCACTTCACAAGAAGAGGGAAAATTGGGAGCTTTTTCAGTCGCCAATGGCTCCTCCGAAGAAATCGAAGAAATTGAAACGCAAAGTGAAGGATTCAACGAAATGCAGCTCAAATTCGGAGCCCAAACCAGCAGAACCCAAGGCCACTTCGGACACCGAGTGGTGGTATAGTTTCTGGCACAAGAACTACAACTCTGGTATCTTCTCAATTCAACTGTTCCCTTGAGCTGCCTTTTCTTCAACAATTCACATGGATCGTGTGGGTTTTTTTCTTGGTTCAGCTCTTTTTGCTGAAATTGATTGAATTTAATGTGGGTTCGTGTTATTTTGGACGTGCCCAGTTGAAAATCTCATGCCCATTTTGGGCAGTGGCTTTTGGGATACAGTATTTGGATTGTTTTTTCTTTTTACGATTTTAGTTACTAGGGTGCAGATTCTTTTTATTTGTATTAAGTAGAAAATAATTGCAAGGTTTTGTATGCTTTTTGATGCATTATCGACTTCACAATGCCTTCATGATTATGTTTATTGTCATGAAATGTGCCACGTCTCGAGGTTCTCAAGGCATAGCTTATAAGTTGCAAGTACTTGTTCTAGATGTTAGTTATGCGGTAGTAATCTAGTTAATGAGTTTCAAAAAGAAGTCGAAAATACTTATTTTAGTTATGCCAAAGCAACCACTGGCAAGCCTTTAAACAACTGATGCCACTTGCATAAGTAAGTGGTGGAGATCGTTATTTGGCTATTTTTTATATTAATGTATTGCCAATTGGATAGTATCTGTGCTTTGCAATTCTATTGTGCTAAGTGCAAAGAAGTAATAGACTGCTTCATAGATGTATTTAGAAGGTAATAGATTAATTGTATAGACATATACTATCACCGAAGGGAGAAAAACCTTTCTATTATCAACTGGAAGAAATTTCATTTATAACATCATTTCAGAGAGTGACTGGAATCGGTAACTGATAACCCAACAATACTAAATTTGTGCAAAGGGATGGAAATGTATATGTTTACACTTTAGTTGCTTGTGCAGTTCTGTTTCCTATAAGGCTTAGAATTATTTTGTTAGGCCCATTTCTAAAGAACACTAAATGTTCATCTAACAGTATTCTCAAGCCCTATTATGTCGAGAACAATTTCTGGATTATTCTGGTTACAGGCTATCTGCAGGGATTCCTAAAGTTAATTTGAAGTATATATTTCCCTTTCATGGAGAACTTTGTAGAAATCCTAAGTTCCTAACTATATAATCTTCATGGCAACCGATTTTAAGTCAAAAAGATTCCTCTTCATTGGGGAAAACAAATTTGATAAAGACCTCATTCTTGGTAGGTAAAATTGATCCAAGATATGGCAATGGCAAGTTGGATACCTAACAAAAATAGCGTGTCAGATTTCTTCATTACGTCAGGCTTCTTTGAAAGAGAAATGAATGACGAGAGTAGGAAGTGAATTAATGGGTGAATTTGTGGAGTTTAAGGAAACCACGGTGATAGAAGAGGAGCATAAACGGTAGCATGTCAAATGGCTACTTAAGTCGTAGGGTGGATGGATGATTGTGTGGTAGGGATTAAATAAGAGCAAAGGACACCAAAATTAGAGTAAGACAAGCATAAATGTGTAACCAAAGTGAATAATAAGGTAGATGTACTTGGTAGAAATTTGAATGCTCTTGGAAAGACACCTAAGTCGGCTCACCGGCTCTAACAAAAGTAGAAGTTGAATGGTAATAGGTACGTCTGGACTCCACGACATGTGAAGTGAGTTAATATCATTATCACTGACATTATGAGAAATGAGTGGAAGATGACAAGTTGAGAAAAAGTTACAATTTGGTTTTAAGCAAGTAATGTCATCCTTTTAAGGAAGATTTATGGGGTTTTGTACGCTTGGCATTCTTAGATTGGTAAAATACATAGTGGATACTGAACTACTAAAAGTTGGACATGAAGATGCTTTAGGCAAAGAATGGTTACAAAGTCTTATATGTGTTGCTTGAAATATCGCCTAATACTGATTTATACAGTCGATATGGATACAACCGACATGATGCTAATTAGTAATTGCCAACACAAGCGAGATGAAACGACCGATTGTTAGTGATTTTGCAGATTTTGATACCCAAATACATATAGTTAATATCCATATTGAGATTTCAATCCTTGATTGTATAAGTATGGTGATGAGATCTTTGAGGGCCCTGGCCCTACCGTTAATAGGAACCCTTTGTAATTCAATCAACTACTAGTATTTTAGGGCCCTATCGTTCCATGCTCCAATCTAAAACTCTTTAAATCTTCTTTAAAGGATGATATTATTCATTTAAAACCAAATGACGCCTTTCTCTCAACCTGCCTTCACTGACTTTCATCTCTCTTCACGTGGTTTCATGCACCAATACCTTTTCTCCTCCAACTCTTAATTTTACTAGAGAATGTGAGTGAAGACATCCCTTGTGTTCACGTATGCTCGGACGTTCCTCTTGTTTTTTCGTGTTACTTTAAATGCAAAGATAAAGACAATACCCTCATCGTGTCCTGTGATGGGAATCATGCTATTCATATCCCGTGTGGGACAATGGGGGCATACTCCAGCAAGTTGCAGCCAGAACCACCGCTGGCTTCCTATTCATAGACAACAAAGAGAGGCAACAGTGGGGAGAAAAAGATACGGATGCTGCTTAAGTACAAGGCAATTATGTCAACTTGGTTAGAGTTTAATTCATCATGTCAGATTGAAACAAATTTCCATGAGTAAGCCAGCTATGGCGCAGAGATGGATGTCGGAGTAAAGCAAATTTACATGAGCAGCCAATGATATAGTTAAAATTTTCATCTGCCGAAATACACTATGGATAGTTCTATAGCTTTTGCTCATAACCTGACCATTCTACTATCACATTTCCTGAGATTTAGGAAGCACTGAAGACCATACTAAGTGAAATAAGGGGTTCAGTCCTTGTTTGCAATTTTATTTGAAAATGTAGTGAGCTTAAGATGAATGTGTTCATAAATTGAGCAATGTTTAGTGTGTAATGCTCCCTTGGTCATATTTAAACTATATGCTTATTTCATTTTTAAAGAGTTAGTCATATTTGACATTGGTGATTGATTTTGAGGATATTTGCGTATCCGTAATGATGTCAGAGATTGGATAAGAATTTGCATTGTCTAGGCTTAATGCATCAAATAGAATATTTTCATGCAGCTAAAGATTGTTTTAATGTGTGCACCACCATAAAATTACTGGAGTGTTCGTTTTAGAGATCAAGGATTGATCTAATGGGCTTTGCAGCGATAGTTGTTCAGGGAATGCTTATGCTTGGGCGGGCTTGAACAGCCTTTATATCTGATTTTGAATTACAGGAAACTAGGGTACCACTCATGTGTGTAAGTTCATGAGCTTAAAAAGTAGGGCTGAGGCACTAGTGATGAGATTGCCTAAAGGCTTACAAGGTTGGATTTGTGTGCAACTCTGATTGCTTTGTCAGGTGTAAGCAAGAAAATAGGGATGTGGCAAACTTTTGCGGAAGACAAAAACTTGACATGAAGTAAATAGATCTAAACATGGCCTCAATGAGTAAAAGGCTTCAATTAAGTAAAAAAGAAACAATAAACTGTATGGAGTAGGGGCTAGAGTATACACGGGAGTGTGAAATCTCACCTTTGGTGTAACCCTGCATATAAGACTGACTACTGAGATACATTTCTGAACATGATACATGTTATTGTCTGGCATAGTTGATCATGATATTTTGTTATCGTGAAGAGCATATACATGGGGAGTTGTTATCTCACCACTACTGCAACTACAATTTTCGTTATTAAATACTGACAAATTTGGATGTGATTCCCAGATATCTTTTTCGCTTATTTTGTGTCATAGAGATCAATTCAATTCCTCATGACAAATCTTATCACCAACGAAAATCTTGTCATAACTTGAGATACATCTTCCTCTGGACTCTTTCCTGGTATAGAGGAATTTGGAGGCTTGCTCCTTGTTACCTGGGTTTAAACAACATGACTAGAAAAGGTTGGTTTATCCGCCTGTTAGTTTTCCGTTAAGCTTCTATGACATGAACTCTTTATTTCCTGTAGATCTTGGTTAGGAATTCGGCACCTATAACAGAGGGTTTATGCGTGGATATCAGGTTGACAATTGACAGACGGTCATAGAATGGTCATATCTTTTCTCAGGAGCTTCTTGTGCTCCACAAGCTCCACAACCACCACATTTTGATGAGAAAATGTTTTGATGATGATGACAACACGTACTGCAAAAACTTGCTGTTTGAAGGCTCTTTAAATACTGAACTGTGAAACTGGTCTTAATATGATACAGTGTTGTTTGGCACTTGTTATGTGATATCCATGCCACTACCAATGATGTTGAGATGGATAGCTTCTATTGACTTAATCATATCAGTTGTTCATTTATTTCGTCTCCATTGTTGATTTACATTAATCTTTGGCCATGAATATTTTAGACATGATAGTAAGGTTGAAATTCATGATACTATCATTTTGACTTGTGAATCCTTTGCATCTCCTCGTTGATAGGAGTTACTTAAGGAAGGAATTATATCCATTAAATTTATATTGTTGAAATTTAGATCAGATATCAACAAAAACTGTAGCTAATCCTTTTCTGTAAAACCAGAATTCTTAGCATTGACAAATGCAGTAAACTTTCGATCAGTTTTATATCCATCAATTTACTGCCCTGTATGAGATAAAATTGAACTATGACCTTCTTCTAAAAGTGTTAAATTGTTTTCATGGAATGTCTCCTCATGCTTTTGTGATGGGTATATGAAAAACTGACCTCTTAGTAACATGTCAGTGTCAAATATTCCTCTTGAAGAAGAAGAAGCATTCAAATACTTTTTCAGAGTGTCTAAAAAGACCTTTGAATACATCTGCTCCCTAGTGAGGGATGATCTAGTGTCAAGGCCTCCTTCGGGTCTCATAAACATCGAAGGAAGACTTCTAAGTGTTGAGAAACAAGTCGCCATTGCCATGAGAAGGTTAGCATCCGGGGAGTCCCAGGTGTCTGTCGGAGGAGCTTTCGGTGTTGGGCAATCCACAGTATCTCAAGTTACGTGGAGATTCGTCGAGTCTATGGAAGTCAGAGCTAGACACCACATGAAATGGCCTGAGCCCAAAAGAATGGAGCAAATCAAAGCCAGACTCGAATCAACATTTGGCCTCCCCAACTGCTGCGGCGCCATTGATGCAACCCACATCATAATGACACTTCCTGCAGTGGAATCATCAGATGATTGGTGTGATCAAGAGAGCAACTACAGTATGTTTCTCCAAGGGCTAGTGGACCATGAGATGAGGTTTCTCGACATAGTGACAGGTTGGCCTGGGAGCATGACATATTCTCGACTACTGAAGTTCTCAGGCTTCTACAAGCTTTGCGAGAGTGGGAAGGCGCTGAATGGCCCGGTCAAGATGTCCGCCGAAAGAGCAGAGATTCGAGAGTTCATAGTGGGAGACTCGGCTTATCCTCTTCTTCCATGGCTGATAACTCCATATGAAGGTAAAGGCCTTTCCGCGTCAATGGTGAGCTACAATTCGAAGCATAGAGAAGTTAGGTTGCTGGCCTCAAAGGCACTGTCACAGCTGAAGGGAGCTTGGAGGATCTTGCACAAAGTAATGTGGAGACCGGACAGGCACAAGTTGCCAAGCATCATCCTCGTGTGTTGCCTCCTCCACAATATTATCATCGACACCGGGGACAAGCTGCACCCTGATGTTGCCCTAACGGATCACCACGATGCAGGGTACAAAAAGCAAAGCTGTCAGCAAGTGGATTCTTGTGGCCAGGCTATGAGAGAGAACCTTTCCAGACATTTGCACTGTCGTGAGGCCTCTCTCCTGAGCTGAGATTTTATTCCTTTTTAAAGCTTATCATCATTGGACCATTTATATGGATCAAACTTGGTGTCGTTAGTTGTTATTAATCTTGATTGTTATTTCTTTTCACTTCAGTGGTTTCTTTCTTTGTAAACTCTTGCAGTTACATTTTATCCCTTTTCCATGCGTCTAAAAACCGTAACTCCCTTTCGAGGGAACTTTCAGTGCACTGATCCCTTTTGACCTGCATGGTTTGCAGAATTAAGTGTCACTAAATTTGCTTATTTGATGTCTAATGGTTTTTGTTTGGTGCTGTGCTCTAGAATCAGTTGGCAAGCAGTTCAATCTATATACATTAGCTGTTTATATTTTTATTAAATTAGGGGATTTCATTTAGTATTTGCACAATTATTAAAAAGAGAGTTTATTTTTCTACGCGCTTCTATCCTACATGCTTCTCTTTGCAAGACTTAAACTAGTGAGACCCTTGAATTATATTCATTTTTTCTGAATAACGAGGTCTCACATGTATTACTCTTGTTTATAGAAATATATGGATCATTGGTGTGCAGAAAAAATATTTCTCTATTACACACCCCACCCCCACCCCCCCCCCCCCCCCCCCCCCCCCACCCCCAACGCCCCCACCCAAAACCCCCAACCCCCCCCCCCCCCCCCCCCCCCCCCCCCCCAAAAAAAAAAAAAAAAAAAAAAAAAAAACACCTCTTGTACCAAAAAAAGAATAATAATAATAATAAAAGTATCAGAATTCTGGTTTGATCAACATGATTTCTTCAGAAGCCATATAATGTATAGATGGGGCTACAATGACTGTAACTTATGCAATTCAAGAACAAAAAATCTCATGGTAATATAACACATTAACAAAACAGCTCCAAATATTTCCCCTTAAAGAGAAACCAAGCAAAATATCCTCGACACTATTTCAAGGCCAACCAAGCTTTTGTTCCAAAGAATAAACTAAGAGAGAGGCATGCAGCATGCTAGTAAGATGAGGAAACACCTCAACATCTTTTAATTTGCTCACAGTAACTACAACATCTGAACAAGCTATACTTCACTGATCAAAACGAGAAAGAATGCTTAATAACCCATCCTGCATTTATCAGTACAAAAATACGTTGATCAGTTTAAGGCTATATGGGTAAGATGAATTTTGTTTTGGTTCTCAATCACCCACCCTTTCAACTGAATTTTGAGCCAAAAAAGCTCCTCCCCAAACTCTTTACACAGTACAACATGAAACCAAAGGAGCTAAAAAGTAAGCAACAACATCAGATCAATTACAGCAACAAAAGATTATTAAGCTGCAACATAACTTGCAAACCCCCTCCTAAATCTTCAGCAATGCGCAGCCTAGAATGCTCCCATGGCACTTGGTCATCGGCGCAGCCAGCCGCCACCCTGGCCTTGTGCCAACACGCAACACGTCAACATCACGTAGTTGCTTGATCGACTGATTTGTCGCGCCGGGGCTGAGCACTCCACCAATCACATAAATCTCATCGTCCAGCCCGATCATCCCAAACCCAATTCGTCGCTTGAACTCTGATGTAGGCAACACAACCTTATCCATCGCGCTTTCCTTCTGCTGCTTCAGTATAAACCCCCATTTAACACGTATGGTTCCCCTCGGATCACTGCCATCGGGCCCTGGAGCCATCCGTAGTCCTCTACAGTCCAACCACGGCCCTCATCCTGCAATATCTGGACTGTCGACAGCCCTTTGTGCACGACGTGCATCTTCCCTCTAATCACCAGACCGGAGCATGCTGAAGTATGGGTCTGGCAGAGATCCGGCAAGGGGGACCACGTGTCTGCCTCGGGATCATAGATCTCAGCCTTGAGATTGACTTCCGGAAGCTTGTAAAACCCCCAGCAACAACGATCCTGCCATCCATCGCACAGCATGCGAACATGGCACGAGGCACGAGCATGTTTGCTCGACGGGCCCACTCCCGGCACAAGGGATCGTAAGACCAGACCTCGTTTGTCGCAAAGATCCCATCATGGTCACCTGTGAGAGGATCAACTCGGTCACTTCCCCCACCGAGTACAAAGAGCTTTCCGCCCACGGAGGCCACACCAAAGCGAGCAAGATGCCGAATCTCGGATGGCATGACAGGAAGAGTCATCCACAAATTACTGAGGGGGTCATAGAGCTGCCACACGTTCTCAGGTTCGAAGGCTAAGACACAAAGCAGCTCGTCGGTCGCACCAACTTCACACCTGGCCTTGAAGAGCTCGGGGCTGCGAAGGGCTGCTTTCCACGAATGGCAGACAAGCTCCAGCTGTCGGTGACAGCAGAAGGGCACACGGCAAGGCACCGGAGAGCAACTGCATCAGGAAGGCCTTCTATAAGGCCGCACATAACATCATGTGTCATTCACTCGACCGATCACAGTGTCTTTTATGTAGCTTTGAAGAGCAGAACACCCTGAAATGAGACATGTGATGCACAATAAGTTAAAAAATCAATTGGAAAACAAAAAAGGTGGTCTACAGCTGTGAGAAAGTCACAATTTAATTTGATGATTCATATGTACAGACAATCTGATCATAGAGATGAATTAAAAGGAAAGGAAAATAATTAAAACTATAGGTGAGTCATAAGCAATTGCAAATTGCAACAATCAAGATAAATTGTGTTTGAAAGTTTACCCCATGACTACAACTGTTAACTTATGGATTTTCAAGTATACAAAATAACACTGTTTGAAAAGAAAGATTTTAACCACAAATATTCCTTCTGATCACATGAATGATCCATTCTTGGGTAAACAAGTCTTCTTGACAAGAATTTATTCCTACTCGAACCAATTTGGGCGTTTTATCAGTGTCTTTTTCTTTCCTGGGTAGTTTATAATGTCTAATATTTTCTATAAATTTGCCAAAGAGGTCCTCATTCTAGAATAAGGCTCCCTCTGATAAGATATGGTCCCTAGTATAATGAACATATCTGCTATTTCTAAGCCCCATTCAGATTTTTATGTAGTTTGAAGACTGAAATCCACAAGAAGCTGGTTTCCGCATTTCTTCCCTGGAACTCAGCAGTCTAGTACATTTGAATGGTGCTTGGCAGTTTAGCACGTCTTGAGAGGATGACTTAAAGTGCTGGTAAACTTAAAACAAGGACTTGATAAGGAAATAAAATGTGAACCAATATACCAAACACGCTATCTATAATCATGCATGTTAGTGGGATAACTAAGAATGGGAATCAACACATATAAAACACATGAAATCAAATATTAAATCATGAATGCAGACAAGCAAATGAAACAAAGAACCAATAATAAAAAAAAGAGAGAAAACTAACTACCTACATAAAGAACAACATTGTACATGTGTCAAGACAATATGAGGAAACTAAATGTTATGATATACTCAACGCAAAACATTTGTTACATAACAAAAAGCTCCCGAAGTGAATTAGGCATTTCATCAGAGTATCAGATAAATGTCTTAACTACTTAAAATGGAAAATACTTATAATTTGTTTATAGTTTCATGTTAATTACAAAACTTTGTAAACTATGACAACATTGTGAACAAAAATACAATTATGCCAATATAAACAATTTTTTCATAACATTGGTTTAAAACTGAAATAAAAGCCTATTCCAGTCAAGAAAAAAAATACGAGTATTAATAAAAAAATCCATACCATGCCACTGGTGCAACTTCATAGGTAGCCATCGAGCATGGACACACAACTCAACTGTCCACTCATTGAGAAGTCAACAAACAATGTAAAAAAATTACAAGATCCAATGTCTCACAGTCACAAGCAACAAAAGTCCTTAAATACAAAACATATACTCAAAACTACAAGGTGCTTAAAATTAGAAAAGAAAACCATAATTTAGAAAAAACTTCTTCGTAAAGAGATCCCACAATAGCATGCACAACGTATTATATGAAAAAGTGGGAGGAAGTGATCTATGAGAAAATTTTGCCTGAACACAAATAGCCAATATGCAGATAATAGGTGCCAGCTTTATCGAAACAATAATGGAGTGCCACAGATGCCTTTTTAAGAGTTTTGTCCACTGAATTAACAAGCTCTTCAGGTACTACTTTGTAGACATGTTATGTTCAGGAGTTTTTGAATTGTTCCTGAGCTACTTGTTATAAATGTGATGCCTTAGACCGTAGAATATCAATAGCCTGAACTTCAAAATGGTACGCTCTGCCCATGTGTCTAGGTTCACATAACCATCTCGCTAAATCAGAAGGCAGTTCAAATTTGGCTTTTCAACCAAGTCATAACGTCTATTCACGCTTTGAAGAACCCCAAAGTACTTCGCAAAAGTAAAACACAAAATCTAAGAAAAGATTAAATGCCATATCACCGTAACACAAAAGGACTTGGGGAAATACTTAGATTAAGTCCTTATGATATAACACACGGGAAATGGTTCAAGTACCTAGGTGCATTCCACCCACGAGTCTACAACCAATGTTGGTTCCAATGTTGAGAAAACTCCAAATATTATATATTTCTAATAATGGAAACATAATTTCCCCATTAAGATCCTTGAGGCTAAGAAAGTGCAAGAATAACCAATGTAATTAAAATGGGAAGATAATTTCTACAAAGTGCTGTTTCACAAACTCAATGGCCAAAACAATAACGTTATTAGAGGAGGACATGGGAAGTGTTAAAAAAAAAAAAAAATCATTGAAAGAACAACCAGGAGATCTGGGAATTATTTGATAGCTTTTTCTCCACGGAACAATATAGTCCAGTTGAAATTGAGACAACCAGTCAGACCCTCAGGTTAGATTCATTTCCAATTTCATGTCTAATATACCCGAAAAAGGACAAGCTCAAGCAGAGGATTTCCCAAGAGACAAAGGAAAAAAGAAATTTAGGTTAAAAGATACTAAGCATATTTTCCCATCCCTCTCATAAAACATCACATTATTTCAAATTCAGCTCAATTTTTCATGTTTTTGTTCTGTCGACAGGAAACAGCAAAAAATTGGTGCTGCTGACTAGTACATCGACAAAAAAAACTGATACATGCAATTCTCAAGGAAAGAAATGCCATGATTTGAGGGGATTGCATGCATCCCTTTTCACAGCCTCAGTAGTCAACAATTAAGCTGATACTTCAGCCACCAATTAACAACAAAGGAAACCTGAAATTCTTTTATTGATTTAATAAAATCTAAAGATGTTTGGTCACAAAAATTACTAGATGGGCACTGAAGAATAAAGGAAAATTCATGTGGACATGTTGACAGTGTTAAACCATAGACTTGGGAGGGGGGAAATGAGCATTAGCTACTTAAAGGGTGCAGGAATCAGGAGTAGAAAGCTCATAAGGACAATAAGACTTGTCAAAGTAGGGTCGGGAATGGGTTTAAGGTCGACCCACAGCCCAGCGGGCCGGAAAAATATGTTTAGTGTATGGGTGTATTAACCAGTTTTTTTATCCCTGTGCCAGGGCACAAATTTAATGCCTATTTAATTTTCATATTGTACCTCGATTCACCTCTACCCAGCACAATATGGCCCATGATGGCACAAATGGGGCATAAATAGGACGGTCAAATGCACGAGACCCGAATAGGGGACTAT
Organism: Agave tequilana; assembly: GCA_038442645.1. Lineage (NCBI taxonomy): Eukaryota > Viridiplantae > Streptophyta > Magnoliopsida > Asparagales > Asparagaceae > Agave > Agave tequilana. The sequence goes on from JAVJIF010004736.1 coordinate 98,721, forward strand.
GGTGCCGCCTACACCACGACCAGAGTAGAGCACATTGGTAGGACCAGTCATCTAGGCAAAGGCTCAAGCTTGATATATTGTACTACTTGGATGTGTTCCATATTAGTATATGGGTTTCTAAGAGGTTGTAAATTTATATATACTACTGAATGATTATTTTTTGTTAAGGACTTTAGTGTGACCGGGATAGGCCAACACGGGCACAAACAGGATAGCCCAATATGGGCATGAATGGGAGTGTAGTTTGGGTAAGGTTGGTGATGGGCCCGAGCCGACCTCAGGAACGATGGGCTGGCACGAAAAAGTTCATAGGCCAACACTATGGCTCTGGGTCGTAAAATTTACCACCATTTAGTTTCAAGCCGTGTCTAGGCTCGCCTTGGCCCGGCACGGCACAACCCAGTGAAAGCACGAATGAAGCTCCACTGGGCGGGCACAATGGTCTAGCCTAATTAATATTATTGCTTACGACTCTTAATCCTCTTATCAATTTAAGTTATATCGAATCGATCTCAAATGTTAATGAATTTTAACCCTATTAGGTTTCTTGTATGAATTTACACAATAAGTTATAAAATTGACTGTTTAAAAACTATTAGGTACAAAATGTGTAAAGTAGATACAAATGGCACAAAATAGACATAAAATAGTAAGTAATTGTGGCACAAATGGGCCGGCACGATTCAAGCACGAATAGAGGCACAAATGACCAAGCCAGGTACGACATGTGGGACGACCCAAAATCCAGTGGATTGGTACATAGCTTATAGGTCTAGGCTCATAAAGTACGCTCTGTCGTGCCTGGGCGTAGGTATTTTTACGTGGGTCGAGCCTGAGCTTGACACGGCACGACACAGTCATTACCACCCTAAGTTTGGGCACAATTGGGACATCACAACTTGGAGAATGAATGAGGTAGTCCAGTTTGGGCATAAAAGGGCTAGCTTGATACACAAACTAATTTAGGCACGAATGTCGTTCTACACGTGGCCCAGCCCTTGCCCAATGAACCCTGATATTTGGCTTAGTGTTTTGAGACCCAGACAATACATGGTTTATGCGTGTGCCTAGGGAAATATGTGTAGGTAGTGCTATGGCTATGGATAAGCACTATGCGACATGACCCATTTTCCAACCCTATGTCAAAGGTCATACAATAACTTTATATGCTTTCACATGTTATATGTACACAATTGGTGACATCAGAAAGAGTGGCATCTATTGTTAATCATTTGAACATGGTGTGATTGAGAGAGGTTTGACAAAAGAAGCGGTGGAGTGAAGTTTAAACTATAAAAAAATTAGTAGATTCCTAAAACTAAATAGTAATTAAAGAGAATAATGATGTAACACAGTGATGCTCGCAATCACCTTCAATTCAAGAAAAGGGAAAAAATTAGGGTTTTGGAAAAAAATAAAGGGATTAGACTTTAGAGATAAAACTAGATAGATTTGGGTTTCGCACTTGCGTGGGCTTCACACCACTTACACCACGGGCTTCACACCCCAATACTCAAGAGCACCCTCAAAAGAATTTAACTGAAATTTTTTCATTTAATCATTATCTACCTAATTCTTTGAGTTGTGCCTCTTTAAATAGGCTCCTACAAAGTGAATTTCCCCATCATAATCGATGTGGGACTAAATTTCAATAATAAAATAACTAAATTCAAAAAAAAACTAAGACTATATAGCCATCTAAAAATTAGTGGTGTCCCATCTTTTTCTCCTAGGGTGGGAGAAACTCGACCTATTGAGTGAGGGGTCCCCTCATGAAGCATCTCATCGAGCCAAGGTGATGGCCATGACAGCAACATCGATGCGTCATGGTTTATCCAGGATGACGGAGGTGGAACTGGCTTTTGTGACAAACATGTGGTCGTCGATGGGAGCTTGAGCAAGATCCATGCAGCGTGACATGTCAACTCAGCTCCACTGAAAACTGACTCACATACCAAGGCACTAATCTCCTGTGAATCAGTTTCCTATAAAAAGATCTGCAATGGTCATACACATCAGTCAATCTCAAGAAAAGCGAGGCCCTCATAACTGCCAAAAATGATACTAGCTCCAAGGTGGGCTCTGCTGAAAGATCTACAAAGGTCTCAATAGGCAACTCTATAACTTTCGTGAGCCGTGGGGAAATCTCTCCTGCAGTGACACTAACTCAGTAAGAACTTCTG
>JAVJIF010004737.1:0-236850 GCA_038442645.1 Agave tequilana
CACTAGAAGAGCTCAAGGATCAAGCAATTTCGAGAAGACTGATTCAAGATTTATATTTTTACCTTTTCCATTTTAGTTAGGATTTATAGTCTTTTGTCAAAACCAAGATGAAAGAAGTTGATAGTGTTGACACTCTCAAAAAGACAAGATTCCTGACTGGCCTGAACAATGTCTAAAATTGTTGACATTACAAAGACAAGTGGTAGACAAGCTGACGACTAGTTTTTACCCATCTCCAAGGGACAAATCAGCGACTTGAACTCTACTGATCCAGTGAAGCAGACAGTGAGCCCAGATTGTCTTTAAAGAGACCTAAGCAGGTCTAAGATGCTAAGTTAGCTCAACACTTAACATCACATAAGCCAAGGGGATAGCCTCACCTGAGAGGCTAAGTTTGTCCAACTTCGCCTTGAAGCCGTTCAAAGCTCTATCAGGGGCTAACTTACAGCTTCGCCTGAAGTGCTCAGTTAACTCCACAGAGAGTTATCTTTGCTCGAAGCCACACACAACCGCGCAGAAGGATGGTCGATAGCCTCGCCACATAGATGTTATCCAGCTCTGCTGAAGAGCTTTCTTCTGACTTCACCAGATGCTCCTTTCAGCTCCGCTGGCTGTGAGCTCGACGCGGCAGCTCCGCTGCGGGTCTGTTATGGTCAACTTGACCAATTAAATCTCCAGATAAGATCAAATCTATTCAGGACAATCTAATCAAGATCAAATCTGAGATCAAATTGGCAGTTGTTTACCATAATCTCTTGACTCTCCTAAAACAAGTAAGAAGATCAGGGGAGATCTTTCAAATATTTGGAAAGAATCAAAACAGATCAGGAGATCGACGCTACCTGCTATTCCTAGCTTCGCAGAAGCTGATTCTAGCCTCGCGGCAAGTCTACTTTTCAAATTTAAACAGATTGACTTAATCTGTTTTCAAAGATTTACAAAGGGACAATTGTACCCCTGCTCTCCCTATAAATAGCCCACCAGAGGTATACGAAGACACATGCACAGAGAGAGAGAGGCTGAAAAACAGAGAGAGACGGCTAAATAGAGACCTATTCTCTTACTTCTAAGAATTCAGAGAACTGCTTGTCTAATCAGGGTGCTAATACCCTAAGATCTTCCTCCCTCTCAAGGAATCTCCGAAACCAGGCGAGAAGGAATTCCCAAGTGGAGGCAGTTTGAGAAGTAACAAGAGGGTTCTACCAACCTTCTATTCTCCGATTCCCCGAACCAGGCGAGAAGGGAATCCCTTCAGGCAGCAGTCCGATTGTCTGATCGATCGCATCATCAAAGGGACAAAGTGGTCGCGCGCTGACCAGACTCCTATCAGCACACTTCTCCAGAATCTCAGAGGAGATCTACTTGTAATCTTTTTATTGCAAAAGAATTACTTGTAATTTAGCTCCTCGACCCTTTTTTGTAAGTTTTCCCCCTTGCAAAATCAATGAAAAACAAGATGGCGACTCCGCTGGGGGGTGAATTCTCCACTGTTGAGAATCAAGTGTCGCAATGCGACGAACAGACCTTCGGGTCTACTTCTGAATTCAAGGAAGCTGGTGTGAACAGAGCCCTCTGGCTAAATCTTCGAAGCAAGTCTCTGAGGAGACAGATGAGGCTCTCTGCGAGCCTACCATGGTCTCTAGCGCAACAAGGAAGCAGACCCGCAATGCAAGGGTCAGAGTCTTCAGTCTGTTACCTTCAAAAACGTAGTCGTTCACTTCGACAAGAAAAATTTGAAGAACTCCTCTCTGGGGTGGTCTAATGCTGCATGCACGAAAGCATAGAAAGGTCTCGATGGCCAAGGTTTCGGAGCAGAAACCGGAAGCAGAATCCTTCCAACACCTCCCAGCCTCGCGTGTGGCTAGTCAGGTTCCTTGCGAACCTAAGTCTCTTTTTTCAAAGCAGATGTGGAGGCCAAAGCAGAAGGCTCTATATGAAGCTTCAGGCGTAGCTACGCCACAAGTTCGTCTCTCTCGCGAAGAAAAAGGCAAGATGCCTGCCTGCTTCGTCGAGACTGTCAGCCGCGAAGTTACGACGACGATCATGTCTTCGCCTATTTCAGGAGCAGTAACTCCTCGTGCCTGCCTCGTTCTCATAAGCGAAGCTACTGATACAGTACCTCAGGGTACGCATGATGTTCACAGCCGCGAAGCTAGAACCAAAGTACCACAGTGTGCTTCATTCCCCAGTTCTTCAAGTACTAAGCTCGCTCTTCGCAGCGAAGCTAAGGGATTGCCCCTAAGTGCTGATAGCGGTGCTTATGCAGTTTCAGCGCCCAAGGCATTTCCAAAGCTTTTAGCCATAAATTTAGAGCCAAAGCACTATCTAGGGCTAATCACCTTCGCAACAACATAGCGGATAAAGCACCACAGCGTGCTTCGCTCCCCAGTTCATCAAGCGCTAAGCTCGCCCTTCGTAGCGGAGCTAAGGGATCGTCCCTAAGTGTTGACAGCGGTGCTTATGGCAGCTTCAGCACCCAAGGACATTCCCAAGGTTCTTAGCCGCGAAGTTAGAGCTAAACCACTATTTAGTGCTAATTACCTCTGCAGTGATGAAAAGAACAGGGCATCATTCTATGCGCAATCCAACAGAGCCTCTACGCTAGATCGTTTAGGCCCAATTGGGTCTGACTTGTGGGAATTCTTGACAAGCAAACGAAAGTCAGAATCTTTCCAAACTTCTCCCTCTTGTTGTCAATAAGTGGGATGTCAGTTGGTGACAGTCCACTCAGTCCATTACCGGTTAGGACCAATCCCCGCCACTCCTCCAGGCTGACGATCAGTTTTTGATCGACTATCAGTGTAAGCTCCAGTGAAACATCGCAAAAGGAGTGTACCGCAAGATCAGCCCTCTGTATCCATTAATATGATCGGAAGGGGATGAGAGTTGCGTAGAGGCAGGCGAGCATCACACAACACTCCCTATAGTTCCCCAGATCCGGATTATAGCCCGGGCCTTGACGAAGTCTTGGTGCATAAAGAAGGTGTCTTCCAGAACACTAGATCTAGGGTTGCAATACCCTACAGTTATGAACAGCCATCTTCCTCAACTGCAGTAACCTCACCAGAACCAATGAAAGGATTAGTCCAATGGTCTGATAAAGAGGACGAAGACAGTGGGTATGCCTCTTCGGCAACAGTCAGCTCGGTATGAACAGATAGAGTATCAGTGAATATGGCTGATAATGGTAATGATGACCTTCGTCGACGGTTGGAAGCTTAGGAGCAAACTTTCAAGACCCAGCAAGAAGCTTTGGACAACATTTAACAGATGCTCGCTCAACTCCTCAATAACCGGAATAACAATGATACCAGGAGTAACTATGATGAGGAAGAACATCTTAGCAATGAACAACAAAAGACTGAGAAGTCAAAGGAGAGTTCTTCTTTAGACGCTGAAGTTCTTAAAGGCATCCAAGTTCAAATTGCATCCCTAGCTCAGAGGGATGAACTAAAGAAAGTAGGGGCAGTCCGTCCTTACCCGCTGGAATGGGATTTAGTACCATACCCACCAATGTTCAAACCACCAACGTTACATACGTACGATGGTAAGAGCTCGCCAAACCAGCACATCTACTATTTTCGGTCTCAGACCGGTAATGTTATAGACAATGATGCTATCATGGCCAGACTGTTCATTGGCACCTTAAAGGGGGTAGCATTTGACTAGTTCTGAAGTCTCCCTCCGGGCTCTGTCAATTCCTGGATCGACCTAGAACCTGATTTCTTTCTCGTTTCTATGAGGATGATACCGAGGTAACTATGGACAAACTCCTCTCTACCGTACGAAGAAGGGCGAATCTGTCCGTGACTACATTGAGCGGTTCAGAAACTTATCTTTGATGTACCCAACAGGGATGCCATTACCCATGCTCTTACAGACATGCAGGCACAACTTCTTAGACCAAGTAGAAATTCGCATGGGGGCTGTCAAAGCCCATATCTGAAAAGAACTGGTCGAGCAAGCTGAGATAGCCGAAAAGTCGGCTAAAAAGTTTGAACCATCCACCCCTAAAGGCAAATGGGGTACGAATAATAAAGGACGCGGCGACATGGCACAGTCTTCTCAAGCCAAAGGGAAAGAGACTATGTCTGTTGAATTGTCAGGGGATGTTCAGTCGAAGGCCAAGAAAAGCAGCTTCAATAATCAAGAGTCTAAGTTTCCTCCAAAACAGTACTCCTTCAAAAACGATCAGGTGGTCGCAATATTCCATTTACTCCACAAAGGGAATAAATTGAAGCTGTCGGATGCTCGGCGTCTAATGAAATAGGACGCACAAACGATCCCAAATATTGTCTCTTTCACAGGATGATTCATTATCCTACCGACAAGTGCTTTGTCCTCAAGGACAGAATTCAAGCTTTAGTCGACGCCGGAGTCCTGACACTGAAGTCAGAGCAAAAGAAAGTCACTGCAAACATGGTGACCCTCGAGTTCGGCAAAACCCCAAAGGTCACAGTTCCTGACGGGACCTTTCCGATTCCTGCACCACGACTGGAAGTGAAGCATCCTACAGCTAAAACTCAAGAGAATAAAGGTCTTGTTCCCTTGACACTGGAGACAGGAGAAATCATGTGGATACACCCGGATCTTATCCAAGATGAACAATGGGATTCAAAGAAGTCCAAGTCGAAGGGCAAATCTTGCAATATCGTCTCCATCCTGCCAGATGATGGCAACCTCACATCAGCTTCTCTCAGCGATTTCGAAGGGGAAAAGCACACTTGCATGACGCAGGCTGATGTACCTCAGCTAACAGGTACTCGATCTGGAAAATCATACTTAAAACAGTATGAGAAAGCTACTGACGAGACAACAGCAGACGACGTCAGTACAAATACTAGCACCCGCTTCGGTCCCAACCAAGGGAAAGGAGAAGCCAAAGGAAGTCCGGTTCAACCATGTTCTGAAGAAGACTTCAGGCCCAGGGCTTGACATGCCCTTTCGTTTTGACATATTGGCCCAGCTGGCTAATATCCAGCTCGTATTACCATATACGAGCTCCTTCATCTCTCAAAAGAGACAAGAGAAGCACTCAGAGATGCACTGGCTAATTCAGAATCATTCTTGACGTATATGCCAGAAATCCCTAAAGATGACGCTCAGACTTCTTGCCCTGAATGTCATCATGTACAATCAAAGTACCTGCTATTACCTTCACAGTGGAAGATATGCTTCTCAAGGATAACAAGCACGATCAACCTTTGTACTACACCGGATACATCAGTTCAACATGCATTGAAAGGGTACAGGTTGATCCGGGGTCTGCACTCAGCATCATCCCCAAAAGGCTCCTCTACTTCCTCGGTATACCACTATATAGGTTGTCCGCAACCACTACAACAATATACGATTTTAATGCCGGAAGTAGTCATCCACTTGGGAAAATTCGACTCCGTTGCCGAATCGGGTGCCTGAAGTCAGAAGTGACGTGCTATGTCATTGACGCTGACACGTCGTACAACTTGTTACTAGGACAACCGTGGATCCACGCCAACTGGATCGTTCCCTCCACTCTGCACTAGTGCTTCAAATATGTTGAAGATGAAGCAACAGTACGAACTGTCTTCGCTGAGAAGCAACCATTGAAAGGGGTGAAAAATTACTTTACTGACGCTCTCCTGTATCAAGAGACCGGTGAAACATCAAAAGAATCATTGCCTGACAATGATGATAGTGGCAATGAGGCGGATTCAGAATCTGAAGCAGACATGTCAGTCATTTTGATTGGTGAACCAATTATAGCATGTCTTAATAATCCCCAATGTAACACTCCTTCTGAAGATGAGGGCGAATGGGTAATTAATGATAATTTTTCCTTTGATTATCCTGTGAGTGTTGGATTGTTTGAATCCGTTACGGATAGCTCTCTGCACATGCCTTTACATAAAATAAGTGCATCCGATACACCCATAGAATCTATAGAAGGGGTCGTTTTAGTGATCCCTCCATCCAAAGAAGGTCAGTTACCAATAATATTCGGTAAAGCCCAACTACGAGGGTCTACCGCTGCAGATTCAAGTTCAGACTCAGACACCCCACTATTTTTTCCATTATGCACGACCAGCGCACCATATGATGAAGAAAATGGGGTACAACCTGAAGCATGGGAAGGGCTTGAATTTCGAAAAAGGAAGACGTAGTTTGCTGCGCAAGTTTGTGCCAAGAGGGAAACCTGTAAATTACTATGATAACACACGCAGGGGGTTGGGATACGTTACACCCACACCACCAGCAATGGTTCAGTCCAAGGATGACAAACCGATCTCATCACATTCTGCCTCTTCCTCCGAGTGGGACTCAGATGTCAGTGTGGGAATGATGTTCGAGAATCTCACCGTTAATATGACTTCAAGCAGTCAATTGGAGCCAGCGGAAGCTACTGATGAGGAACCATGGGTTCAACAATTGGATTCCCAGTGGGAAAAGTGATTCGAGCAACGCGAACCACCTACTGAAGACAAGGTGATCCAGGTTAACTTGGGTAGTCAAGATTACCTTAAGCCCATCTTTATAAGTGAAAGCTTATCACTTACAGAAAGAAAAGAATTGATTATACTCATAAGAGAGTATATAGATGTTTTTGCATGGAACTACGAAGACATGCCCGGACTTGATCCACAAGTAGCTATGCATCGTCTGAATATCAAACCTGACGCCAAGCCAGTCAAGCAGCAACAACGTCGGTTTCGTCCGAACATTATGGAGGCTATTGAAGTCGAAGTTCATAAGCTCATTGCATGCGACTTCATACGGGAGGAACATCAACCAGATTGGGTTGCTAATATCGTTCCCGTCCTCAAGAAGAATAGAAAAATACGGATCTGCATCGACTATCGTGATCTCAATACAGCTTGTCCTAAAGACGAATTCCCACTGCCCATCACCGATGTCATGATTGATAATACCTATGGATTGAAAGAATGTCTTTCATGGACGGCTTTTCAGGGTACAATCAGATTAAGATGTATCCCGAGGATGAGAAGTATACTTCGTTCCGAACACCATTGGGGGTATACTGCTACACCGTGATGCCCTTCGGACTAAAGAACGCCGGAGCAACCTATCAGCGGCAATGAATACAATCTTCCGCGATCATCTCTGAAAAATGGTAGAATGTTATGTCGACAACATTGCTGTCAAAAGCCGAAATAAGAATGACCATCTTCGTGACTTGAGAACGATGTTCGACATAATGCGGGCTCATCAACTGAAAATGAATCCGACAAAATCCTTCTGGGGTTTCGAGTGGCAAGTTCCTTGGATTTATTGTTACATCAAAAGGAATTCATCTTGACACAAACAAAGTCAAAGCCATCCAGAGCATGCATCCACCTAGGAATCTCAAAGAGCTTAGAGGCTTGTAAGGTAGACGGGCTTATATTAGAAGATTCATCGCAAATCTCTCAGGCGCTGTCAACCGTTTACCCGACTCATGAAAAAGGGTGTTTCCTTTGTATGGGATCAAGCTTGTCAGGAAGCTTACGAGGATATCAAGAAATATCTCACAAAACTTTCAGTCTTAGTAGCTCCCACATCAGGGAAACCATTCCTGCTTTATGTGAAAGCTATGGACCATTCTCTTGGTGCCCTGCTTGCTCAAAAAGACGACAATGGTTACGACCAGGCTATTTATTATCTGAGCAGGACTCTGATAGGGACAGAATCTCGCTATAATCCTATTAAGAAGGAGTGCTTAGCTCTTGTCTTTGCCGTTCAGAAGACACGACATTATTTGGTCGGCCAAACCATACATGTCATTTCTAGAGTGAATCCTTTGCGTCTTCTCATGACGAAGCCAGGATCATTGAATTCAAGATTAGCTAAGTGGGCACTTCTTTTGTCTCAATATGACATGCTCTTTATCCCTCAAAAGGCGGTTAAAGGCCAGGCCCTTGCAGAGTTCTTGGCTGCTCATCCAATTCTGGAAAACTCAAAACTTCATGAAGATATTCCAGATGAAGTCTTCGAATCAACGTAACTTCAGAAGATGAAGTTTGGCAGGTGTTCTTCGATGGAGCATCATGAATAGGCCCTAAAGGCAGGACCATTGCCGGCGTGGGGTTGTGTTTATCTCTCCACAAAATCATGTCCTTCCTAGAGCATTTTTTCTGACGGAATCATGCTCCAACAATGTGGCAGAATACAATGCTCTACTTATTGGTCTTCAGCTCGCCTACGAAATGGGGGTACACTACCTTGAAGCTTATGGCGATTCAAAACTGATTATCAATCAGGTTAAAGACGAATATGAGGTCCGTCACGAGGATTTGGTACCTTATTATCACGCAGTCATCAAAATGGCTAATCTGTTTGATGGCTTGTACATCGGGCACGTATCTCGATCTCAAAATACTAAGGCAGATGCTCTTGCTGCATTAGCAACAACGCTAGCCTTGCCAGTCGACACCGAGTATCACCTTATAGTGGCGACTCGACACCTTATCTGCTCTAAACATATGTTCAGAACTAGAGAGGTCAATAATATCTCGACGGATCTTGAGCCGAGAGATTGGCGATTTCCTTTCATCGACTATGCTCTACATGGTCTGCTGCCAGACAATCCTAAAGAAGCGGCATCTATCAGACGAAGGTCTCTTCATTTTTTACTATGATCCAACTCTGAAGACACTTTACTGTCGTTCATACGACGGTATCCTCCTCCGTTGCCTTTCTAATTCAGAGGCACAGGAAGTGATTAAAGAAGCACACGACGGTATATGCAGTGCTCATCAGTCAGGTCCAAAACTTAAAGATCGATTGCATAGGCTTGGATATTATTGGCCAACCATGATAGCCGATGCCATCCAGTATGCGCGAAGGTGTAAAGCATGCCAAATTCATGCGGACTTCATACACCAGCCTCTAGAGTTGCTCCACCCAACTATTGCTTCATGGCCATTTGAAGCATGGGGAATCGATGTCGTAGGGCCAATCAGCCCCTCTTCAACAAAAGGTCACCGGTTTATCTTAGCAATAACCGATTACTTTTCAAAGTGGGCAGAAGCTATATCACTGGTTGAAGTCAAAACTTCCAACGTAGTTAATTTCATCAAACACTATGTCATCTATCGATTTGGGGTCCCTAGGCGGATCATCCACGATAACGGTCCCCAATTTGCAAGCCAGGTATTCTATCGGTTCTGTGATAAATACCGAATTCAGAATGTGGCTTCAATTGCTTATAATCCCGCCGCTAATAGCTTGGCGGAAGCATTCAACAAGACAATCATTAAGTTAGTCAAAAAGTTCGTCTCCTCAAATAAGCAAGATTGGAATGAGAAGCTTAGTGAATATCTTTGGGCCTACCGAACTACGGTTCGGATCCCGACAGGCAATACGTCTTTTTTCCTAATATACGGGTGTGAAGCAGTCATACTGTTAGAAATCCAGATGCCGTCATTACGAGTCACTCTGATCACTAGGATCACATCAGAGGATAATGATCAGTTGCATCTTCAAGAGCTCGAAGCCCTAGATGAGAAGCGGTTACAAGCTCAGCAGCACATTGAGTTGTATCAAGCTCGGATCTCAAAAGCCTTCAATAAGAAAGTCAAAAAAAAAGTCTTTCAGAAAGGAGATTTGATTTTAGCCGTCAGACGACCAATGATCATGATGCACAAAATCAAAGGCAAATTTCAGCCCAAATGGGAGGGACCATTTAATAGAAACAGTCTATTCAAATGGAGCATATCGCCTTATAACTTCAGATGGTGATTTACTCATGATGCCGATCAACGGCAAGTTCTTAAAGAAGTATTATTCTTGATAAGGATCCTTCTCATGATCAAGTTACACCTCTGATCAAGACCTTCGAATTCAAGATATGCAGAAGGAGCGCCCTGTTTTTCATTGATTTTTGCAAAAGGGGAAAACTTACAAAAAGGGGTCGAGGAGCTAAATTCCAAGTATTCTAAAAAGATTACAAGTAGATCTCCTCTGAGATTCTGGAGAAGTGTACCGATAGGAGTCTGGTTAGCGCGCGACTACTTTGTCCCTTTGACGATGCAATCGATGGGATTCCCTTCTCGCCTGGTTCGGGGAATCGGAGAACAGAAGGTTGGCAGAACCCTCTTGTTACTTCTCAAACTGCCTCCACTTGAGAATTCCTTCTCGCCTAGTTCCGGAGATTCCTTAAGAGGAAGATCTTAGGGTATTAGCACCCTGATTAGAGAAGCAGTTCTCTGAATTCTCTGAATTCTTGGAAGTAAGAAAATAGATCTCTGTTTAGCCGTCTCTCTCTGTGCGTCTCTTTGCCTGTGCGCGTGTTTGTGCCCCTCTGTTCGTATGCCTATGGTGGGCTATTTATAGGGAGAGCAGGGGTATAATTGTCCCTTGAAAATCCGGAAACAGATTGAGTTAATCTGTTTAAATCTGGAAAGTAGCCTTGCTGCGAGGTTAGAATCAGCTTTTGCGAAGCTAGAAATAGCAGGTAGCGTCGATCTCCTGATCTGTTTTGATTCTTTCTAAATAATTAAAAGATCTCCCCTGATTTTCTTACTTGTTTTAGGAGAGTTAAGAGATTATGGCAAGCAACTACCAAATTTGATCTCAGATTTGATCTTGAATAGATTTGATCTCATCTGGAGATTTAATTGGTCAGAGGTTGACCATAACAGACCCGCGGCGGAGCTGGCAGGAGCATCTGGCGAAATTAGAAGAAAGCTCTTCAGCGGAGCTGGATAAACATCTGTGGCGAAGCTACCATCCTTCTGCGCGGTTGCGTGTGGCTTCGAGCGAAGCTAACTCTCTGCGGAGTTAACTAAGCACTTCAGGCAAAGCTGTAAGTTAGCTCTCCGATAGAGCTTTGAACAGTTCCAAGGCAAAGTTGGACAAACATAGCCTCTCAGGTGAGGCTATCCTCTTGGGCTCATGTGATGCTAAGTGTTAAGCTAACCGAGCATCTTAGACCTGCTTAGGTCTCTTCAAAGATAATCTGGGCTCACTGTCTGCTTCACTGGATCAGTAGAGTCCAAGTTGCTGATTTATCCCTCGGAGATGGGTACAGAACTGGTCGTCAGCTTGTCTATCACTTGTCTTTTATAAATGTCAACAAGTTTAGACATTGTTCAGTCTAATTAGGAATCTTTTTTTTTTAGAGTGTCAACAAGACCCCCTTCAAAGTTTTCGTAAATCTGCAATGGAATGGTTCAGATTCCGAAGTACTTTAAATTGCTTTGATTGATGGTATGTGAAGTTTGAACGTCGCCATGGTGGTTGAGTTCAGCTTCGCTTTCAATCCTGCTTCCAGATTGGAATAAGTTCGCCGAGGAATCGTGTAGATTCGCGATTTTGGGTAGCTTCGCGTCTGAGTAGCTCCGCGTTGGAGCCTTCTGGAGTAGATTTGCTTCAAATTGGTCTTGGAACGTCGTTCCTTTCCCGAGGCTAACTGCCTTTTGGCTAGTTTTGAGAAGGACTGCCCCTTCTTCGAGGTTAGAATAACCTCTCTTGTATTAACGAGGAAGATTATTGCTTCTGCGCGCATTTCCGAGGGAGACTATTCCCTTTCTCAAGGCTCAATAAATGCCTTAAATTCGCTCGCGCTTCTAAGCTTGAAGCAGCGGCGGTGCAATCAGGCCATGAGGCCTATAAATAGGACACATGAGATTCTTTGCAGAAAAGTAATTTGTTCATGATATCTCCTGATTATTCAGAGAAATATACTCAGATCTCTGAAATAGTGGGGGTGACCACTCTGGTCATTAACCGGCCAAGAACTGGTGAGTCTCGGTCATCCAGAGACTTTACTAATGGACAAATAACTTTAGGGAGTTTATCTCCCTTAATTTAGCTTTATCAGCTGGCTCAGGGATTGATTTCCCTTATTCTTCATTTTGTATCTGACTGATTTGAATCTGTTGAATCTGCCTGTTAAGTTCGCCACATAGGCAAGAATTGGGGACTTAGTCTCTTCAAGGTTGAGCCAGTCTTGCCATATAGGTGGGGTCAAGACTGCGTCCCTCTGGATCAGTCTGGCTTAGCCATATAGGCGAGGTTAGGACTTAGCTCTTTTGACGCTCCTTCAGTATAACTGTCTTAGGCGGAGCTAAGACTTGGCTTACGCTGAGCTAACCCATCATCACTGTGCAAGCAAGGATATCCTCTGCTTAACTGAAATCCATCCTTAAAGCGCAACTGGATCGGATATAAATTGATTCGCTTAAGAATTTAACTTAGCGTACCATGCTTGCATTTTTTCTTTGCTTTAATGCAAACCTGTTTTCCATCTTGCGTTGCAGTGAATTGTGGTTGCCAGTCTTTCATCTTAATGAAAGAGACCAGAAACTTGTCCCTTGATTTTCTAGTTGAAATTTTAATCCTAAGCAGGAGGAACAAACTGGGGCAGCTGATGCGTGTTCCCAGAAGAGGTTGGCAGTTGCTTATCCGAGATGATCCACTTCGAGAAGAGGCTGGTAGTCACTTATCCGAGATGATCCACTTCGAAAAAGTGGATGTCACCTGTAAGGTCTCGGATCTTTCCTTTGCCAATTTTAATCAGAGAAGATCCGGCTTTCTGGTGGCAACCGGTCCTTTGCCAATTTTCATCAAAGAAGATCCAGCTTCTTGATGGCAAAATCTGCCATTATGCGAAGGATTACGGTCTTGTGCATGAGGAAGGCCTTTCGTGTCTAGTTAGTTTGGCTTGGAAGTAGATAGGACTACTTGTATGCCTTTGGAGCAATGATTCGGTTGTACGAACCACTTTGATGTAGCGCCAATGTATCTTCCCTTTTGAATCAATAAAAGTTTATTTTGTGTTGTTTATCTGCTTTGTTTCCCTTCTTTTTGATTCGAGAACACCTGAGGTGGACCAACTTAGGCAAGTCTTTCCCCAGGAGGAAATGAGAACTCTCAGCTAAGCTAAGTTTCTAGCGAAGCTGAAAACAGATTTCCATATAAGTCAGGAGCCAGTTTCTGACGAAGCTAGCACGGAATTTCCGCGAAGCTAGAGATGTGCTTTTAGTGGAGCTAAGGCATGTTTCTCAGCGAAGTTATTCAAGCGTCGCGCTAAGTCAACACTGGACTCATGGCGGAGTTAGCCCTTAGTGGGGCTGAAGTAACGCTTCTTGGGAAGGCGCTTTAGGCGACGTTTCAAATTAATTTGAAATGACTGCCAGCGCTCCTTTCGAGGAGGCGACATTTAGGCAATCATCAGCCTATAAAAGCCTGATCGGGCTGAAAGAGAAGGCACCACTTCTCTTTGAATTTTCAGAGCACTCTGACTCTTTTCTTCTTCTTCCTCCTTCGTTTGGAATTTCAAGAACTTCTTCAGTTCTTCGATGGCTCCCAAAAGACGGGCAAAAAAAGAGGTAGCAACCTCTACGACGGAGGCTCCTTCTCCTCCTCCGGTCATCGAACGAGCTATCCGGGTAGGGATCTTTCCCTTTTGATCAGAGATTTTCATCTCTCTTTTAAAGTCAATTTCTGGCTATCTTCCGATGAATCCAGAGCGATCAATCATGATCTCGTGATCTTAGGGAGTTCAATTCCTAAATTTTCCTTGATTTCTTGATTGGGAATCTTAGAACCGAAGGGTCTCTTCTTCAAGCTTCCAAGCGAAGCTATCCCTTAGGCGGTTCACATCCTGTTGAATGATAGGATGCGAAGCTAACCTTTGGAGTGTAACTGAAAAGGACCTTAATGTCCTTAAAATAATTTTTAGGCAACAGTACCTTTCTGACGAGGTTAGCCCCTGGGGCTTTGTCGCGTTCTGTCGTTCGAGGTCAAGCTTCCAGAGCGAAGCTAATACTTAGATATTTTCCTGCATCCTGCCTTCGTGTGGAGTGCGAAGTTACGCTGCAGCTGCGAAGCTAAGCTTCGGGCGAAGCTATTGTTAGGCTAGCTTCGCTCGGAGAGCGAAGCTATACCTTATAAAAAATTACATTCTTGTTTTAGCTCTCGTTTGGCTGATGAACTAATCATAGTTTCTCCTTGTTTTTGCAGTGCACTATACTCCTGGTTCTCTGAACAGTCTCTTTGGTACAGCCAAGGGGCTGGATGGCAACATCAGCCTGCAGTTTCAAGGGCAGGCTTCGCTACTCAGCGAGCGAAGCGCTCCTGCTCGGGATGCACTTATTCATGGTGGGGATCAGCGTACTATGAGGAGCATCTTAACTACTGCTCCCCTTGAAGATTCTGACCAAAGAATCTATCGAAAGCCCGGCTTCATGTTCGGAGATGCAACGCCAGACAACGATCACCAGCTGCTAGCCGGAAGGGGCAGTGGATTTTCAAATTGGATGGTGAGAAGTACTATCTCCCATCTAGCAAGCGGCATTTTCCCTTGTCCTTCTTTCAATGTGTGACGAGGGCTCGAAAGATGCAGTGGCAAGTGACTCGGACTACTGACTCCATTCACGTAGGGAAGTTGATAATTCCGTCCCCCGGTTACACAAGGGCGGGTCCTCCTCGCTGCATATTGGGTCTCCACCCTGGGAATGTACTTCCAGACATCCCAGTGGGAGAAAATCTCGCGGTGGCTTAGACCTTTGGAAATCAGTTCTTTAAGGTTTGTGGCAATTATCCAGCCACTGATTTCAGGACTCTGGAGTGGATTCACCCTCCCAAGGCATGGTGGAGGGACTTGACTCTATATGTCCTTGCTCATTTTGAAGAGAATCTGGAGAGGCTGGGACTTTACGAGGCCGTTAGGGCAACCTGTTATGGCATTCAGATGAGCGTAGCGAACTTCTACGCCATCTTTGAGCTGTACTGCCCGGCTACAGGGGCCTTCTTCACTCCTGTTGGCGAATTGGGCATGGCTCTGCACGAGATGTGGGAAGTCTCTGCTCTGCCTTTGGGGTCTCTCCTATATGAAGAATATTTCCCATGTGAGACGGAATTGGCACTTCTGGAGAAGCAGGAGCCCACCTTGTTTGAGACTTACCGGGAATTGATGTGCCACCTCTACATTTGCTCCAGCATGCATGGGAGCCAAAAGGGAGCTTCATGCAGTTTGAAGAGTTGGGAAAATTATTTGTTCCCTGACCTGGAAGGTACTCCTGAAGCAGCTCATTGTGGAGTTGCAGATGAAGACATCTTTCGCCGGATGCAAGAGCACTCTCAAGGGGATTCGATTCTGAAGAAGATGACGGACCCTATGAGAAAGGCGATATTCTTCGGAGTTTTCACCACCAAGCTCGTCGACCGACGTCCCGGAAGGCACTTCTGGCTGGTTTTCTAACGGTCTGGTTGAAGAGATGTGTGGTGCTGTCGTCTTCTGGCGATGTCATTCATCCGACTATCGTATTGCCTGCAGTTCGTCTAGTCCATGGTCATTCTCTTGGACTTCTTCCAGCCATGGTGTGCTGTATTCAAAGAGGCCTTCGTGGATTGACGGAGGCTTTTTGTAGGCACCAGCAACGAAGCGGGGAAAGGGGACTATCTTGCCTCGCGACGGACCAAACCCCAGAATAGGTTTGCCGTATACTTATTTGATGGCATGGTTCGCCCTTCACTGCCCTTCCATTATCCAAGCCGGAGAGGAGCCCCTAGAAGGTGTTCGCATGGCGCTTCTCCGTCAATTTGAGGGTGTTCGTGGTCAAAGACTTATGTAGCTGCGGTCCGTAAACTGCTGTGCCGTCATGACGTTTATAGCCTTTTCCGATACTTCCCCTACATTCGCAATGCAGGCTATGGTGAAGAATTCAAGGATGTAGGGGAAGGGCAGACGTCATTGAGTCGGGGAGTCTTCGAATGGCTGGTTAGCATCCGGTCATCACACTTATTGTATAGAAGCGGGGACACCTGTTACCTGGAGCCCTATGTTCCGAGTCGGTTTGCCCGTCAATTTGGGTATGACCAACTGTATGTAGGCAATCCAAACAGCAGTCTGACCTTTATGGGGAGCCTTATCGATGGAGCTCATGCCTGGCGGTTCTTCATTGCAGGCTGTACTGAGGCGCGACTGTGCACGCCGCTAAGGATTCTGAACCTTCTGACGACCCTGGGATTCTGCCAGTGGTATAGAACTTCGACTCCACACCCACTGGATTTTCTATTAATTCCTTTAGTGTGAAGTTAATATCTCAGCGGCTGAAGCGAAAGGTCACTGATAATAGCGAGGGTAAGAGGGTCCGCGTTCCAGGCCTCGGGATTTCATTATCGTTGATGATAGCAAAGCCTCGGATGCAGGAAGTCCTCACTTTGAAGGGGATACAGGTGCTGAGGCTCCAACAAGTGCTTCTGGTGGGATAGGCATGGCCCCCATGGAACATGTTGATGTGGAAGAAGTGAAGGAAGAAGATGCTGACGTCCACTTCAAGCGAAAGCGGGAAGGTGGATCTCGTAGGAAGAGGGTAGTGAAGAAGCCTCGTCGCTACGCTCCTACGGTTATTGCAGAGGGCGAATCATCTGCAGTGCCCCTTCTCCTGCTCCATTAGTCATTAGGTTGTCGGCACCTAGGCAGACTACTGGTAAAGCTGCTAGGACCTGGGTAAGATCAGCTCCGTTCATGTAATATACTTCTTATGTGTTCCATATAGCTCATTGTTTACTTTATGATTCAGGAACTGAGGCGGTGAGAAGCCCGAGAGCTGAGGCTACCGGAGAATAAGGGGAGCATTATGATCTCTTGTTTACCTATAGGAAGGCGATGAGGCTGGCTATTTCGCCGTCTCGGAAGAGTCTGGAGGTGATGCGGCCGATGTAGGTCCTTCGGGTGCTGGGACTTCAAAAGGAAGTCCCATAGCTTCTAGCTCTTTTGGGTGGACCACGGAGGGTTCGGCAAGTGAAGGTGGGTCGGCCATTCGTGTTGATTCTGCTAAAGATTTTCCAATGGAGCCTGCAGGGACTGATGCAGCCGTCAAGACGATTGAAGCAACGTCATCTTTTGGTAGTGTTTTGACCTTCTTACTCCTGCTATTTATTATGCCTTACTTAAACAAAGTCTTGCTGCAGGTGTTCCGCCTCTGGGTGCATTGACTTCAAGAGAGCCAACTAATCTTCCTGAGGGAACCAGGGATGAAGTAAGTACTTCGACCGCGGCGGATGCTGCCGAGTTGGATGCTTTGTATCACGAGCTGCCCTCTTATCAGCCTAAACCAGCCAGAGGAAATGAACTTGAGGGAACGGTAGTCATGGAACCAACCTCACTTCCAACTATATCGATGAGTGAGATGCCATCGGTTTTGCCAGTGCCGCCTATCTTGCCAAGCGATGAGCTGAAAGTGATTACCAGTCCTACTTCCCCAATATTAGTGGTTAAGCCAGCCCTCCCAGAAATAGTCACTAGTCCTACCTCAGTTGTGGCTGGTGTACTGGTCTTGATGAGGACTCCTCCGAGATCACCAACGACCCCTCGTGTTGCTGCGGCCAGTGCTTCTATTATTTCCTCCATAGTTACGCCAGTGAAACCAGTGGAAACTCTGTCTTCAGGGGCTGCTCGTTTGCTGGGAGTAATTGAGGCCGAGAACGAATTCGAGGCTGAGTTAGTCGACAGCTTTTATAAGAGCTTGAAGCGATCCATTGCTTTGGTCTTGAAGGCTGGACTACCTCATTCTCTGCTTTAAAGGCGGTCCTCTCCTGAGGCATTAACAGTATCCGAGACTTTGGAAGGGATGACCAGGCCGCCACATTGGAGCTTCTGGTGGACAGACTCGAGAGGGATGTGGACGAATGGCGCCATCTTAGCCATTCAGATCTGGAGTCTTCAGTTAACAAACAGTTTGCGCATCTTTTTGCTCAAATGCATGAAGCTCATCTCGCCGCTCAAGAAGTTGCTAAGGCAATTTCTTCTGATTTGAAATCCTTAAAGACAAGGAAAGTAGAGCTCGGGGATGCCATAGACGCTTCTAGCAGTGCTCTTCTTGGCGCTGAGGATAAAATTGAAAAGGCCAAGAAAATGATCAGGAAGTCTAATCTTCTTTTATCCAAGGCTGAACCAGTGCGTCTTGAAGAGACTGCCCGGCTTGAGCAGCTTAAGACCCAGAATGACGAAGTCTTGCGGCAGGAGCTAGCACAGAGGGCAACCTTGGTTGAAATTAAAGCTCGCTTGGCCCAGACAACGAGCTTTAATGAGGCCGAGTTGAGGTCGCAGGCGCTTATCAGGGCTGCTGAAGAGAGGAAGACTAGGCTGGCCACTCTTGAAGAACGGATCAAGTCCTATGAAGCGTCGTCATAGCTTGTAATCTGTACATTCATGTATCCCTCTTTTGGAATCAATAAAAAGTGATTTTATTTTTACTCCCCTGTTGCATTTCCAACTTGTTTTATCTTCTGAATTCTCGCTTTCAAGTTGTATTGCCAGCCCTTAAAAGAAAACAGAATAATGATATAACTAATCTAATCAGCGGTGATAAGCCGAGAGAGTTAGTCATACATTTGAGAAAATAGTCCTTACCGGACTAAAAGATGAGACCTGGCTATCTGCCGGATCAAAGGTCGCAATGACGTAACCGATTAAGATGCCACCAAGCTCAAAATTGTCATATGGTGATAAAGAAATAGTTCTTGCCGGACTGAAAGATGAGACTTGGCTATCGCCGGTTCAGAGGTCGCAATGACGTAACTGATTGAGAAGCCACCAAGCTCAAAATTTTGTCGTATGGTGACAAAGAAATAGTCCTTGCCGGACTGAAAGATGAGACTTGGCTATCTACCGGTTCAGAGGTCGCAATGACCTAACCGATTGAGAAGCCACCAAGCTCAAAATTTATCGTATGGTGATAAAGAAATAGTCCTTGCCGGACTGAAAGATGAGACTTGGCTATCTGCCGGTTCAGAGGTCGCAATGACATAACCGATTGAGAAGCCACCAAGCTCAAAATATTGTCGTATGATGACAAAAAAGTAGTCCTTGCCGGACTGAAAGATGAGACTTGGCTATCTGCCGGTTCAGAGGTCGCAATGACGTAACCGATTGAGAAGCCACCAAGCTCAAAATTTTGTTGGGACTTAGAAGAAATTGTCAGAGGTGTATTGTTAACGTAACCATCCAAGAAGTCCACTAAAAACTGAGTGGGACTCAGAAACTTGCTGGGGAGCTAGGAAATGAATCCCATAAAAGATCACTGTCATAGGTTTAATGTTAACTTAACAGCGAAATGGATGTCAGAGGTGTAATGTTAAACATAACATGGAAAGGTCTCGTTTTCACTAAGAAAATCGAGGAGATCACTGTCATAGGTTTAATGTTAACTTAACAACGAATGGATGCCAGAGGTGTAGTGTTAAACATAGCATGGAAAGGTCTCATTTTCATTGAGAAAATCGAGGAGATCATTGTCATAAGTTTAATGTTAACTTAAAAGCGAAATGGATGCCAGAGGTGTAGTGTTAAACATAGCATGAAAAGGTCTCGTTCTCACTGAGAAAATCGAGGAGATCACTGTCATAGGTTTAATGTTAACTTAGCAGCGAAATGGATGTCAAAGGTGTAGTGTAAACATAGCATAAAAATGTCTCATTCTCACTGAGAAAATCGAGGAGATCACTGTCATAGGTTTAATGTTAACTTAGCAGCGAAATGGATGCTAGAGGTGTAGTGTTAAACGTAGCATGGAAAGGTCTCGTTTTCACTGAGAAAATCGAGGAGATCACTATCATAAGTTAATGTTAACTTAACAGCGAAATGGTTGCCAGAGGTGTAGTGTTAAAGATAGCATGAAAAGGTCTCGTTCTCACTGAGAAAATTGAGATCACTGTCATAGGTTTAATGTTAACTTAACAGCGAAATGGATTTATGGTATGAGCGATATTGGTCAAAAGTGTAGTATTAACTTGACCGAGAGATTCATTTACTGTTAGAGGTGTTTAAATATAGCAGTAATTAGAGTGGATCGGTCGTTCTTTATATGTGGTCTTACCATTCTATGGATGAGAATTAGTAAGTGATTTTGGAGAGGGAATCAAATGGGAACAGGTCCCTTAGGATTTTTAGCAAATCCTCAGCTGTCAACGGGTTTGATATGCCTTTACCAACTACCGTTTGAGTCGGGCTAGCCATGCTATTCTCCTCAGCATGATAAGTTGTCGAGGACTTATGTTGGGCTTAAAGGCCAACATTTTTCTCTATCCTTAACCGTTAAAGGTGTTAGATCATTCGGTTACTGTATTTGTAACCTTGATTCTTCTTTGAGACAATCAGTGTACGATCGGATCTATACTGGTTTACGGTCGTATGATCTCGTTTGGAGGAAGAGAGGGGCGCTCCTTCTGCATATCTTGATTCGAAGGTCTTGATCAGAGGTGTAATGTTAACTTGATTATGAGAAGGATCCTTAATCAAGGATAATACTTCTTTAAGAACTTGCCGTTGATCGGCATCATGAGTAAATCACCATCTGAAGTCATAAGGCGATATGCCCCATTTGAATAGACTGTTTCTATTACAAACGGTCCCTCCCATTTGGGCTGAATTTGCCTTTGGTTTTGTGCGTCATGATCATTGGTCGTCTGACGGCTAAAATCAAATCTCCTTTCAGGAAGACTCTTTATTTGACCTTCTTATTGAAGGCTTTTGAGATCCGAGCTTGATACAACTCAATGTGCTGCTGAGCTTGTAACCACTTCTCATCTAAGGCTTTGAGCTCTTGAAGACGCAACCGATCATTATCCTCTAATGTGATCTTAGTGATCAGAGCGATTCGTAATGACGGCATCTGGATTTCTAACGGTATGATTGCTTCACACCCGTACACCAGGAAAAAAGGCATATTACCTGTCGGGGTCTGAACCGTGGTTCGGTAGGCCCAAAGACATTCACTAAGCTTCTCATTCCAATCTCGCTTATTCGAGGAGACGAACTTTTTGAGTAACTTAATGATTGTCATGTTGAATACTTCCGCCAAACCATTAGCGTGGGATTATAAGCAGTTGAAGCCACATTCTGAATTCAGTATTTATCACAGAACCGATAGAATACCTGGCTTATGAACTGGGGGCCGTTATCATGGATGATCCGCCTAGGAATACCAAATCGATGAATGACGTGGTGTTTGATGAAATTAACCACGTTGGAAGTTTTGACTTCAACCAGTGGTATGGCTTCTGCCTACTTTGAAAAGTAATCGATTATTGTCAGGATAAATCGGTGTCCTTTTGTCGAAGAGGGGCTGATTGGCCCTACGACATCGATTCCCCATGCTTCAAATGGCCATGAAGCAACAGTTGGGTGGAGCAACTCCGGAGGCTGGTGTATGAAGTCCGCATGAATTTGGCATGCTTTACACCTTCGTGCATATTGGATGGCATCGGCTATCATGGTTGGCCAATAATATCCAAGCCTATGCAATCTGTCTTTAAGTTTTAGACCTAGCTGATGAGCTCCGCATATGCCGTCGTGTGCTTCATTAAGCACTTCCTGTGCCTCTGAATTAGAAAGGCAACGGAGGAGGACACCGTCATATGAACGACGGTAAAGTGTCTTCAGAGTTGGATCATAATAAAAACGGAGAGACCTTCGTCTGATAGATGCCGCTTCTTTAGGATTGTCTGGCAGCAGACCATGTAGAGCATAGTCGATGAAAGGAAATCGCTAATATCTCAGCTCGAGATCCGTCGAGATATTATAGACCTCTCTGGTTCTTAACATATGTTTAGAGCAGACAAGACGTCGAGTCGCCACTGTAAGGTGTTACTCGGTGTCGAATGGTAAGACTAGTGTTGTTGCTAATGCGGCAAGAGCATCCGCCTTAGTATTCTGAGATCGAGATACGTGCCCGATGTAAAAGCCATCAAACAGATTAGCCATTTCGATGACTGCGTGATAATAAGGCACCAAATCCTCGTGACTGACCTCATATTCACCTTTAACCTAATTGATAATCAATTTTGAATCGCCGTAAGCTTCAAGGTAGCGTACCCCCATTCAGTGGGTGAGCTGAAGACCAATAAGTAGAGCATTATATTCCACCACATTATTGGAGTATGATTCCGTAAGAGAAAATACTCTAGGAAGGACATGATTTTGTGGAGAGATAAACACAACCCCCACGCCGGCAATAATCCTGCCTTTAGGGCCTATTCGCGATGCTCCATCAAAGAACATCTGCCATACTTCATCTTCCGAAGTTATATCAGATTCAAAGACTTCATCTGGAGTGTCTTCATGAAGTTTTGAGACTTCTGGAACTGGATGAGCAGCCAAGAACTCTGCAAGTGCCTGGCCTTTAATCGCCTTTTGAGGGACAAAGAGCATGTCGTACTGAGACAAAAGAGCGCCCACTTAGCTAGTCTTGAATTCAATGATCCTGGTTTCGTCATGAGAAGGCGCAAAAGATTCACTCTGGAAATGACATGTATGGTTTAGCCGACCAAATAATGTCGTGTCTTCTGAACGGCAAAGACAAGAGCTAAGCACTCCTTCTCAATAGGATTATAGCGAGATTACTGTAGTTGAGGAGGATGGCTGTTCACAACTGTAGGATATTGCAACCCTAGATCTGGAATTTCGGAAGACACCTTCTTTGCGTACCAAGACTTCGTCGAGGCCTGGACTATAGTCCGGATCTGGAGAACTGGAGGGAGTGGCATGCAACGCTCGTCTATCCCTATGCAGCTCTCGTCCCCTTCCGATCATGTAAAGGATGCAGAGGGAGATCTTGCGATATGCTCCTTTTGCGATGTTTCACCGGAGCTTGCACCGACAGTTGATCAAGAACTGATCGTCGGCCTGGAGGAGTGGCGGGGATTGGTCCTAGCCGGCAATAGACTGAGTGGACTGTCACCAACTGACATCCCACTTGTTGACAACAGGAGGGAGAAGTTTGAAAAGATTCTGACTTCCGTTTGCTTGTCAAGAATTCCCACAAGTCAGACCCAGTCGGGCCTAAACAATCCAGCGCAGAGGTTCTGTTGGATTGCGCATAGGATGACGTCCTGTTCTTTTTATCACCGCAAAGGTAATTAGCACTAAATAGTGCTTTAACTCTAACTTTGTGGTTAAGAACCTTAGGAATGTCCTTGGGTGCTGAAGCTGCATAAGCACCACTGTCAACACTTAGGGACGATCCCTTAGCTCCGCTGCGAAGGGCGAGCTTAGCGCTTGATGAACTAGGGAGCGAAGCATGCTGTAGTGCTTTATCCTCTATGTTGCTGCGAAGCTGATTAGCCCTAGATAGTGCCTTGGCTCTAAATTTGCGGCTAAAAGCTTTGAAAATGCCCTTGGGCGCTGAAGCTGCATAAGCACCGCTATCAGCACTTAGGGGCAATCCCTTAGCTTCGCTGCAAAGAGCGAGTTTAGCATACTGTGGCGCTTTGGTTCCAACTTCACGGGTGCGAACATCATGCATACCCTGAGGTACTGTATTAGTAACTTCGCTCATAAGAACGAGGCTGGCGCGAGGAGTTACTGCTCCTGAATTAGGTGAAGGCATCATCGCGTTGTAACTTCGCGGCTGATAGTCTCGTCGGAGCAGGCAGGCATCTTGCCTTTTTCTTTACGAGAGGGACGAACTTGTGGCGTAGCTACGCCTGAGGCTTCATACAGAGCCTTCTGCTTTGGCCTCCACATCTGCTTTGAAAGAGGAGACTTAGGTTCGCAGGGAACCTGACTAGCCACACGCGAGGCTGGGAGGTGTTGGAAGGATTCTGCTTCCAGTTTCTGCTCTGAAACCTTGGCCATGGAGACCTTTCTATGCTTTTGTGCATGGAGCATTGGACCACCCCCAGAGAGGAGTTCTTCAAATTTTCCTTGGTCGAACTGAATGACTAGGTTTTCGAAGGTGACAGGCTGAAGATTCTGACCCTTGCATTGCGGGCCTGCTTCCTTGTTGCACCAGAAGACCGTGGTAGGCTCGCAGAGAGCCTTATCTGTCTCCACAGAGACTTGCTTTGAAGATTTAGCCAGAGGGGCTCTGGCCACACCGGCTTCCTTGAATTCAAAAGTAGACCCGAAGGTTTGTTCGTCACATTACGACACTTGATTCTCAACAGTGTAGAATTCGAATCCCCAGCGGAGTCGCCATCTTGTTTTCCATTGATTTTTATAAAAGGGGAAAACTTACAAAAAGGGGTCAAGGAGCTAAATTACAGGTATTCTAAAAAGATTACAAGTAGATCTCCTCTGAGATTCTAGAGAAGTGTGCCGATAGAAGTCTGGTCAGCGCGCGACCACTTTGTCCCTTTGACGATGCGATCGATGGGATTCCATTCTCGCCTGGTTCGGGGAATCGGAGAACAGAAGGTTGGTAGAACCCTCTTGTTACTTCTCAAACTGCCTCCACTTGGGAATTCCTTCTCGCCTAGTTTCGGAGATTCCTTGAGAGGAAGATCTTAGGGTATCAGCACCCTGATTAGAGAAGCAGTTCTCTGAATTCTCTGAATTCTTGAAAGCAAGAGAATATATCTCTGTTTAGCCGTCTCTCTCTGTGCATCTCTTTGCCTGTGCGCGTGTTTGTGCCCCTCTGTTCGTATACCTCTGGTGGGCTATTTATAGGGAGAGCAAGGGTATAATTGTCCCTTGAAAATCTAGAAACAGATTGAGTCAATCTGTTTAAATCTGGAAAGTAGCCTTGCTGCGAGGTTAGAATCAGCTTTTGCGAAGCTAGGAATAACAGGTAGCGTCGATCTCCTGATCTGTTTTGATTCTTTTCAAATAATTAAAAGATCTCCCCTGATCTTCTTACTTGTTTTAGGAGAGTCAAGAGATTATGGCAAGCAACTGCCAAACTTGATCTCAGATTTGATCTTGATTAGATTTGATCTTGAATAGATTTGATCTCATCTGGAGATTTAATTATTCAGAGGTTGACCATAACAGACCCGCAGCAGAGCTGGAAGGAGCATCTGGCGAAGTTAGAAGAAAGCTCTTCAGCGGAGCTGGATAAACATCTGTGGCGAAGCTACCATCCTTCTGCGCGGTTGCGTGTGGCTTCGAGCGAAGCTAACTTTATGCGGAGTTAACTAAGCACTTCAGGCGAAGCTGTAAGTTATCTCTCCGATAGAGCTTTGAACAGTTCCAAGGCAAAGTTGGACAAACTTAGCCTCTCAGGTGAGGCTATCCCCTTGGGCTCATGTGATGCTAAGTGTTAAGCTAACCTAACATCTTAGACCTACTTAGGTCTCTTCAAAGACAATCTGGGCTCACTGTCTGCTTCACTAGGTCAGTAGAGTCCAAGTTGCTGATTTGTCCCTCGGAGATGGGTACAGAACTGGTCATCAGCTTGTCTATCACTTGTCTTTTATAAATGTCAACAAGTTTAGATATTGTTCAGGCCAGTCAGGAATCTTGTCTTTTTTAGAGTGTCAACACGCCCCTCTCTTCCTCCAAACGAGATCATACGACCGTAACCAGTATAGAGCCGATCGTACACTGGTTGTCTCAAAGAAGAATCAAGTTACGAATACAGTAACCAAATGATCCAACACCTTTAACGGTTAAGGATAGAGGAAAATGTTGACCTTTAAACCCAACATAAGTCCTCGACAACTCATCATGCTGAGGGGAATAGCATGGCTAGCCCGACTCAAACGGTAGTTGGTAAAGGCATATCAAACCAGTTGACAGCTGAGGATTTGCTAAAAATCCTAAGGGACCTGTTCCCATTTGATTCCCTCTCCAAAATCACTTACCAATTTTCATCCATGGAATGGTGAGACCACATATAAAGAATGATAGATCCACTCGAGTTACTGCTATGTTCAAACACCTCTGGCATCCATTTCGCTGTTAAGTTAACATTAAACCTATGACAGTGATCTCCTCGATTTTCTCAATGAAAACGAGATCTTTCCATCCATTTCGCTGTTAAGTTAACATTAAACCTATGACAGTGATCTCCTCGATTTTCTCAGTAAAAATGAGATCTTTCCATCCATTTCGCTGTTAAGTTAACATTAAACTTATGACAGTGATCTCCTCAATTTTCTCAGTTAAAATGAGACCTTTCCATGCTAAGTTTAATACTACACCTCTAGCATCCATTTCGTTGTTAAGTTAACATTAAACCTATGACAGTGATCTCCTCAATTTTCTCAGTGAGAACGAGACCTTTCCATGCTAAGTTTAACACTACACCTCTGGCATCCATTTCGCTGTTAAGTTAACATTAAACCTATGACAGTGATCTCCTCGATTTTCTCAGTAAAAACGAGACCTTTTCATGCTAAGTTTAACACTACACCTCTGGTATCCATTTTGCTGTTAAGTTAACATTAAAGCTATGACAGTGATCTCCTCGATTTTCTCAGTGAAAACGAGACTTTTCCATGCTAAGTTTAACACTACACCTCTGGCATGCATATCTTTTTGTCAAGTTAACATTATACCTTTGACAAATTGCTTTCTGAATCCCCACGAAGTTCTTTTTGTCACGTTAACGATTACCTCTGACATATGATCTTTTATGGGATTCATTTCCTAGCTCCCCAGCAAGTTTCTGAGTCCTACTCAGTCTTTAGTGGACTTCTCTGGTTGTCACGTTAACAATATACCTCTGATAATTTCTTCCAAGTCCCATCTAAATTTTGAGCTTGGTGGCTTCTCAATCAGTTATGTCATCGCGACCTCTGAACCGGCAGATAGCCAAGTCTCATCTTTCAGTCCGACAAGGACTTTTCTTTGTCATCATATGACAAAGTTTTGAGCTTGGTGGCTTCTCAATCGGTCATGTCATTGTGACCTCTGAACCGGCAGATAGCCAAGTCTCATCTTTTAGTCCAGTAAGGACTATTTTCTCAAATGTGTGACTAACTCTCTCAGTTTATCACCGCTGATTAGATTAGTTATATCATTATTTCGTTTTCTTTTAAGGGCTGCAATATAACTTGAAAGTAAGAATTCAGAAAATAAAACAAGTTGAAATGCAACAGGGGAGTCAAATAAAATCACTTTTTATTGATTCCAAAAGAGGGATACATGAATGCACAGATTACAAGCTATGACGGCGCTTCATAGGACTTGATCCGTTCTTCAACAGTGGTCAGCCTAGTCTTCCTCTCTTCAGCAGCCCTGATAAGCGCCTGCGACCTCAGCTCAGCCTCATTAAAGCTCGCTGCCTGGGCCAAGCAAGCTTCAATTTCAACCAAGGTTGCCCTCTATGCTAGCTCCTGCCGTGAGACTTCGTCATTCTGGGCCTTAATCAGCTCAAGCCGAGCAGTCTCTTCAAGACGCACTGGTTCAGCCTTAGACAAAAGGAGATTAGCCTTCCTATCATTTCCTTGGCCTTTTGAATTTATCTTCAACGTCAAGAAGAGCACTGCTAGAAGCATATATAGCATCCCCGAGCTCTACTTTCCTTATCTCCAAAGATTTCAAATCAGAAAAAATTGCCTTAGCAGCTTCTTGAGCGACGAGATGAGCTTCATGCATTTGAGCAACAAGATGCGCAAGCTGTTCGTTAACTGAAGACTCCAGATCTGAATGGCAAGACGGCGCCATTCTTTCACATCCCTCTCGGTCTGTCCATCAGAAGTTCCAATGTGGCGGCCTGGTCATCCCCTCCAAAGTCTCGGATACTGTCAATGCTTCGGGAGAGGACCACCTTTAAGGTAGAAAATGAGATAGTCGAGCCCTTCAAGACCAAAGCAATGGATCGCTTCAAGCCCTTATAAAAGCTGTCATTAACTCAGCCAAAAATTCGTTCTCGACCTCAATTACTCCCTGCAAACGAGCAGCCCTGAAGACTGAGTTTCCACTGGCTTCACTGGTGTAACTATAGAGGAAATAATAGAAGCACTGGCTGCAGCAACACGAGGGGTCGTCGGTGATCTCAGAGGAGTCCTCATTAAAACTAGTACACCAGCCACAACCGAAGTAGGAATAGTGACTATTTCTGGGAGAGCTGGCTCAACCACCAATGTTAGAGAAGTAGGACTGGTAATCACCTTCAGCTCCGCGCTTGGCAAAATAGGCGGCACCGGCAAAACCAATGGCACCCCACTTATCGATATAGTTGGAAGCGAGGATGGTTCCATAACTACTGTTCCCTCAATCCCCCTTCCACTTGTCAGTTCAGTTTAATAGGAGGGCAGACCGTGATACAAGGCCACCAGCTCAGCAGCATCCGCCGCGGTCGAAGTACTTGCTTTACCCTCGGTCCCCTCACGAAGATTGGTTGGCTCCCTCGAAGTCGATGCACCAAGAGGTGGAACACCTGTAGCAAGATTTATTTAAGCAAGGCGTAATGAAAATCAGAAGAAAATCACTCACAAAAGAGCAGAATGCTACCAAAAGATGGTATCATCGCGACTGCCTTGACCGCAGTCTCTCTCTGAAGTCCTTCGACAATGGCATCAGTCCTCTCAGGATCCATATGAAAGTCTTTGGCAGACTCAACACGGACGGCAGGCCCACCTTCACTTGTCGAACCCTCGGTGGTCCACCCAAAAGAGCTAGAAGCTACGGGACTTCCTTTTGAAGTCCCAGCACCTGAAGGACCTGCATCGGCCGCATCACCTCCAGACTCTTTCAAGACGGCAAAATAGCCAGCCTCATTGCCTTCTCTATAAATAAACAGGGGATCATAATGCTCCCCCTGTTCTCTGGCAGCCTCAGCTCTCGGATCTTTCACCGCCTCAGTTTCTGAATCATAAAGTAAACAATGAGCTATCTGGAATACATAAGAATGTATTATAAGAATGGAGTTGATCATACCCGGTCCGGAGCAGCTTTACCAGTGGTCTGCCTACGAGCTGACAACTTAAGGACTAATGGAGCAAGAGCAGCAGGCACTGCAGATGATTCGCCCTCTGCAATAACCGTAGGAGCGTAGCGACGAGGCTTCTTCACTACCCTCTTCCTACGTGATCCACCTTCCCGCTTTCACTTGAAGTGGACATCAGGATCTTCTTCCTCCACTTCTTCCACGTCAACATGTTCCATGGGGGCCGTGCCTACCCCATCAGAAGCAGCTGCTGGAGCTTCAGCACCTGTATCCGCTTCAAAGCGAGGACTTCCTGCATCCAAAGCTTCTCTATCATCAACAGCAATGAATTCCCCAAGGCCTGGAACACTGACCCTCTTACCTTCCTCTTCTCAGTGACCTTCCGCTTCAGCCGCTGAGAAATCAATTTCACACCAAAGGAATTAATAGAAAATCTAGTGGGTGTGGAGTTCGAGGTTCTATACCACTGGTAGAATCCCAGGGTCGTCAGAAGGTTAGGAGTCCTTAGCGGCATGCACAGTCGCGCCTCAGTACAGCCAGCAATGAAGAACCGTCAGGCACGAGCTCCATCGATAAGGCTCCCCATAAAGGCCAGACTGCTGTTTGGAATGCCTACATACAGTTGGTCATATCCAAACTGACAGGCAAATCGACTCGGAACATAGGGCTCCAAGTAACAGGTGTCTCCGCTTCTATACAACAAGTGGGATGGCCAGATGCTAACAAGCCATTCGAAGACTCCCCGACTCAATGACGTCTGCCCTTCCCCTAGATCCATGAATTCTTCACCATAGCCTGCATCGCGAATGTAGGGGAAGCATCGGAAAAGGCTATAGACGTCATGACGGCACAGCAGTTTACAGACTCAGCCACAAAAGTCTTTGACCATGAACACCCCTCGAATCGATGGAGAAGCGCCATGCGAACACCTTCTGGGGGCTCCTCTCTGGTTTGGATAATGGAGGGGCAGTGAAGGGTGAACCATGCCATCAAATAAGTATATGGCAAACCAATTCTGGGTTTGGTCCGTCGCGAGGTAAGATAGTCCCCTTTCCCTGCTTCGTTGTTGGTGGCCTACA
Source organism: Agave tequilana (assembly GCA_038442645.1). Taxonomy (NCBI): domain Eukaryota; kingdom Viridiplantae; phylum Streptophyta; class Magnoliopsida; order Asparagales; family Asparagaceae; genus Agave; species Agave tequilana. Next base: position 29,624 of record JAVJIF010004737.1, read on the forward strand.
GAAAGCCTCCGTCAATGCACGAAGGCCTCTTTGAATACAGCACATCATGGCTGGAAGAAGTCCAAGAGAATGACCATGGACTAAACGAACAGCAAGCAATAAGACAGTCGGATGAATGACATCGCCAGACGAAGATGGCACCACACATCTCTTCAACCAAACCGTTAAAAAGCCAGCTAGAAGTGCCTTCCGGGACGTCGGCCAACGAGCCTGGTGGTGGAAACTCCAAAGAATATCACCTTTCTCATAGGGTCCATCATCTTCTTCTAGAATCAAATCCCCTTGAGAGTGCTCTTGCATCCGGCGAAAGATGTCTTCATCTGCAACTCCACAGTGAGCCGCATCAGGAGTACCTTCCAGGTCGGGGAACAAATAATTTCTCCAGCTCTTCAAACTGCATGAAGCTCCCTTATGGCTCCCATGCATGCTGGAACAAATGTAAAGGTGGCACATCAACTCCCGATAAGTCTCAAACAAGGCGGGCTCCTGCTTCTCCAGAAGTGCCAATTCCGCCTCGCACGGGAAATATTTTTCATATGGGAGAGACCCCAAAGGCAGATCAGAGAGTTCCCATATCTCGTGCAAATCATGCCCAATTCGCCAACTGGGGTGAAGAAAGTCCCTGTAACCGGGCAGTACAACTTTAAAATGGCATATGATTGGTAGTGAAAAGTGCATTTTTATCATAACATTTACCATCACATTTTCATATTTATTCATTTAATTCTGCACATTTATTAATATTTTGTAATTTATTGTGTGCAGGCCTCGAAATAATAAAAAGAAAGAATTAAAGCTTAAAAAGAGCCCAAAAGCCCATATTTGAAGCCCAAGTGTAAAAGTGCAAATATCAATTGTCAAAGTGCAAATGCAAAAGGGCTAAAGTTGCAATTATCAAAGATGAGGGAAGGATAGACTTCTATCCAACCCTAAACACTTGCAGGATGAGAATAAAAGCCAAAGATAAGAAGGAAATTCGTGGATAAAAGATGTGGGATATTTGAGATCAAGGTAACTTGATTTCTAAGTTATCTCGAAATCCCAATATAAAGAGTCAGGATCAAACTTCCAGAAACAGGCGCCCAGATGGACGGACCAGGAGAGGCCACGCGCCAAAGCGCGTGGCCAACCGCCAGTGTTGAGCCGCGGAAACGCAGCCCAAGCCGCGTTTCCGCGGCACTATGGATGAGATCCGTCACCTGTTTTCGTGGACGACTTCGATTGGGACTCTGATTCCTTCTGCACCTATAAATACCCACTGCAGTGCAACGTACAGAGCGTCCAGCGTCCAGCAAAGGGCCAAAAGCTAGGGTTTAGGTTTTTCTTCTTTCTTCTAGGTTAGATTTTCTTTTCTTTTTATTTTCAAGAGAGAGAGAGGCTTATATTGAGCGTGACACTAATGTACCTTCCTCGTCTCTGCCATTGTACTGATTAATAAAGGTATTCTTTTATTTTGTTTATTATTCTTATGTCTTGCTTTTATTTTTGTTTTCTCTTCTTTTTCTCTTTGATCTCTGTGGGTGTTGATGAACATACAAGTGAATTCCAAAGCAAGTATAACTAAGCTATGTGAGAACCAGCGATAGTTCATGAAGACGTTCTCCTCCAAGCTACGCATCACTTCGTTCTTGATATGCTTGACGATATAATGTGCACAGGGACTGAGATCAAGTTTGTGATCTATGCGTTGAATGCCTCCTAAGCAAGGTAGAACATGTAAGGTTTTCACGTTTTTCCTCAACTGAACTAAAGTAAGTATTCTTTTCTTTTCTTTTCTTTTCTTTTCTTTTTGTAGATTAAATCACAACTCTTCTCCAAATTCTTTCTTTGCCGACCCATTGTAAATACCGCCTTCCTTCTAAACTAAATAACATTTTCTTATTTTCTTTTAATAACTAAAAAAGATAAATTTTTAGAGTAAAACTTACAAACGCTTCCATCGCTAGTCCCTCCCTGAGGATCACGACCCGCATAGCCTTGCTACCGCGGATTAGCATTGAGAACCTCACACTATTATTTCTTAAATCTAAAATTGTTTATTTTCGTGTGCAGGAAATCTCGATCAACAAATTGGCGCCGTTGCCGGGGAGGGACGGTAAGTTTTTTCTCTAAAAAAAAATATTAACTATTCTTTTATTCTTTTCTGTTTGCAAGTTTGGAGAACAGGAAATAGAAACATAGCAGCAGCAGTGGACATACAACTATTCTGTGCCTCTGCCCTCGAAGGCAGAGCACCAGAACCTACTGTATTGCCGCGGATCCGCGGCCAGAGCCGCGGAAACGCGGCAACAGTAGAGAACTACTGATTCAACTTTTTGCAGGTTGCTGCAAATTGTAAATTCTGTTTACTGCTCTATTCTGTTTTGTTCTGTGATATACCTGTAAATTGCTAATAATTCAACAGTAAATTATTTGTTGTTAAAAATAAAAATTGATTAGACATTTGCATATTAGGCACGTGTCTTTTCAATTTATTTATTTTTACTGTTGAACAGTGCTGGGGAGGCAAGGTACGTACGCATTGCATGTAGAATAGGACTCATCTCTTGGTTGATTTTCTGCTTTGAGTGATTCTTATCTATTTATCTTGTACACTTGCACTAATTCATCTTAAGGGCATAACCCATTAACAAGATAAGGTGGGGATTTCATCACCCTTCCTTAGCCCAAAAATCATATCCAAAGCACTCACTAACCCAAGCCTAACTTAAAAATTAGTAGACGTTGGCCCTAGGGACATCTCGGACTCAATAGGAGATTATCCTAAGGAGGAACAGTGCTGGAAGTTGACTCTTGCTAAATCAGTGTTTAGAAAAGGGATTGAGGGCCGAAAGCCCGAAGATTGGTGGTTATTTAATTAAGGAACGTCTTTGACAGAAAACCTCCCACCACTCTTGCCCTGACCTGGCTGATTAACTTGTGGTCAAAGTCTGCACCCTACCTCCCGTGGATAGTCTAACCAGTTAGGAGTCGTCTAGGTCATAGGTATACCCTAACTTAGGTTAGAATTTTTCTTTTTTGTTTGCTTATTTGTTTGTTTTCTTTTTTTTTTTTGTTTGTGTTGGTGTGATATGGCATATAATAATAATTCCAATTTTAATCCATATTACACACCTAACTATTATTCGGATATTACCAACCCGGCATATCATAACTTTGACCAATCTAGTGTGCCGGAATGGTCTTATCCGAATGAATATAGCCCACACCCTCCATCTTATGACTATAATTTCCATAATAATTTCAACTCGTCACAGAGTTCATGGGGTTTCGAGTCCCCCGAGTCTAATTCTCAACCAAATTGTCCTTCATATCCATCTAGTCCACATTCTTTCAATGATTCATACTCTGATCCCCCCATTCAGAATAGATTACCATCTATCGGGGAAATGATAAGTATGCATGAGTCCAAGCAAAAATTACCATCAATCGCAGACATGATAATGCGTGAGTCCACCGACTCACAACTTCATCACGATTACACTTCATCTTTTCAAGTCCAATCACAGCATGATGCACCTATCGACTATGAAAGGATGCTTGCAGCCATGACTCAGGCTAGATTAGCCCGTGATCGTGACATAGATCTGATGGTTCAATCCTTATGTTCTCACCGTTCGGCCATTTCTGATATCACAGACCACTCTCTTAGAGCCAACGAACCAAGTTGCTTTTGACAACAAGATTCTATTTCAGTGCCATCATTTGAACTTGCCGAAACTCCAATTCTTGATAATTTGGAAGGTTTTTCCTTTCCTGAAATAGAACTTGAGGATGAATATGATCTTGATCCCCAACTTGATGATTCAATTTTTTTTCCTGATCCAATAATGACTCCAATGTCTTCACCTGATTTCACTTTTCCCGAGTCAACATTGGACCCTATTCCAATTCATCATGAAATTGAATCACCCATTTTAGATGATCATATTGAACTTGACCAATTGTGCAATTTTGAAAATCCTATGGATAAATTGGCAAGTTCTTTTTATTACATTGAACCCAATGAGATATGCGACCTAGATTCTCACAATCTCTTTACTTCTGAAACTGATTGTACAATTCTGACGGAAGATGTTGACCTTAGTTTTGAAGAATTGTATGGCGATGAGCTAGAATTCCTTAATATTGGAAGTAAAGAGATATCACCCATATTAGGTCACATTCCATTATGGGAAGAAGATTGTGGACTTGAGTTTCAATTTCTTGACTTGGACTCAATTCTTGAACCTAGCCCGACTCCTGAGCCCTTACTTGATTTGAGCATCTTCCTTGAGTCGGTATTCGTTCCCGTACCTATAATGTCCAAGTCAATAATTCCATCTTTTCATACTCCATTTTGGGACAAGGAGGTTGAGACAATTAACTCTGAAATTTATTATGAAATTTGAAAATTTGATGGGGTGGAAATACTAAAAATTGATTATACATATATTTTAGTAGGTTATGTAAGGAAAGTTTCTGGTGGGTTCCACCAAATTATCTGTCATCTTGATTGGGCCGCATTTCGTGGACCAATTAGACCACCTCCGGAACCACCACCCTAAGGTAACTTCCGCCTTCCCTTGTTCTGTTTCATGCATATATGCATTCATTCATACATTGAGGACAATGCATGAGATAAGTGTGGGGGTCGGCTTTACTAACATACTAACATAGGTAGAAACTAACAAAATTTGCTAATAAAAAAAAATTAAAAAAAGGACTATATTTGACTTATCTTTTGAAAGAAATCTAAGTTAGTCTTAAGAATTAGGAAAATCATGATTAGGATTTCTAAAAACTTGGTCAAAATAAATAAATTGTTTAAATTTTAGGTATAGGAGGAGAAATTGAATAAATAATTAGTCTTGATTTTTACCTTAATGAAATGTGCATACCTAATGCATATCTAGGATTATAAGACAAAGACCTTTGTGCCTCATATATATTAAAAAAAAAAAGTTGGATTCTGCACATTTAAGCTGGATACATGTGTCTCAAGAAGCATAAGTATTCACGCCTAAAGGTGAGTGAAAAAAAATATAAAATAATAAAACCTTAGTTTCGTGGCCTAGTTCACTCGAATTTGAGTCCGCGGGGTGTTTTCTCACCTGGTGCCCTAAAGCCGACCGGTTTGGGAGTCACCGACTTTAAGTTCGCTACATGGGTGGATTAGAAAGTCTAAACTAAGAAAAATTACTTATATGTACTAACACATCTAACAATCAATTAGTTAGGTATTAGGGCCTCAAGAAGCCTCGATACTTACACGAAAGAATATTAGATGAGTTATACATATCAAAAATATATATATATATATATATATATATATATATATATATATATATATAAATAATAAAGAGGCATGAGAGTCCAAGTTAAGGAATTCCTAGTAAAAACATAAGGATGCATATGATTTTTGGTAACGAAAAAGACTATATTAGAAATTCAATTTTAATTCTTACCTAAAATGAAAACAATTCACTTTATAAAGACTAAGTTTGAAGAATGAATAAAAATGAGGATCCTAAAAACTTATAGATTACTTAGTCTTTTCAAAAGTATTTCAAATATTTTCTTTTTATGGATTTTGTGGGTGCAATCCGCTGAAAACCCTCACGAGACAACACTCGTCCTCTAGGGTAACCTAGAGGTTTAACGGCTTGTTGCACATGCTAAGTGCAACCATGATTCCTACGAAAGTGAGTTAGGTTAGATTAATTTTTTTCACAGCATGATGCACCTATCGACTATGAAAGGATGCTTGCAACCATGACTCAAGCTAGATTAGCCCGTGATCGTGACATAGATCTGATAGTTCAATCCTTACGTTCTCACCGTTCGGCCATTTCTGATATCACAGACCACTCTCTTAGAGCCAACGAACCAAGTTGCTTTGGACAACAAGATTCTATTTCAGTGCCATCATTTGAACTTGCCGAAACTCCAATTCTTGATAATTTGGCAAGTTTTTCCTTTCCTGAAATAGAACTTGAGGATGAATATGATCTTGATCCCCAACTTGATGATTCAATTTTATTTCCTGATCCAATAATGACTCCAGTTTCTTCACCTGATTTCACTTTTCCCGAGTCAACATTGGACCCTATTCCAATTCATCATGAAATTGAATCACCCATTTTAGATGATCATATTGAACTTGACCAATTGTGCAATTTTGAAAATCCTATGGATAAATTGGCAAGTTCTTTTTATTACATTGAACCCAATGAGATATGCGACCTAGATTCTCACAATCTCTTTACTTCTGAAACTGATTGTACAATTCTGACGGAAGATGTTGACCTTAGTTTTGAATGTGCATACCTAATGCATATCTAGGATTCTAAGACAAAGACCTTTGTGCCTCATATATATTAAAAAAAAAGTTGGATTCTGCACATTTAAGCTGGATACATGTGCCTCAAGAAGCATAAGTATTCACGCCTAAAGGTGAGTGAAAAAAAATATAAAATAATAAAACCTTAGTTTCGTGGCCTAGTTCACTCGAATTTGAGTCCGCGGGGTGTTTTCTCACCTGGTGCCCTAAAGCCGACCGGTTTGGGAGTCACCGACTTTAAGCTCGCTACATGGGTGGATTAGAAAGCCTAAACTAAGAAAAATTACTTATATGTACTAACACATCTAATAATCAATTAGTTAGGTATTAGGGCCTCAAGAAGCCTCGATACTTACACAAAAGAATATTAGATGAGTTATACATATCAAATATATATATATATATTAATAAATAATAAAGAGGCATGAGAGTCCAAGTTAAGGAATTCCTAGTAAAAACATAAGGATGCATATGATTTTTGGTAACGAAAAAGACTATATTAGAAATTCAATTTTAATTCTTACCTAAAATGAAAACAATTCACTTTATAAAGACTAAGTTTGAAGAATGAATAAAAATGAGGATCCTAAAAACTTATATATTACTTAGTCTTTTCAAAAGTATTTCAAATATTTTCTTTTTATGGATTTTGTGGGTGCAATCCGCTGAAAACCCTCACGAGACAACACTCGTCCTCTAGGGTAACCTAGAGGTTTAACGGCTTGTTGCACATGCTAAGTGCAACCGTGATTCCTACGAAAGTGAGTTAGGTTAGATTAATTTTTTTTCTTTTTCTTTTTCTTTGATTTTTACTCGAGGACGAGCAAAAAGATAAGTGTGGGGGTGTGATTGGTAGTGAAAAGTGCATTTTTATCATAACATTTACCATCACATTTTCATATTTATTCATTTAATTCTGCACATTTATTAATATTTGTAATTTATTGTGTGCAGGCCTCGAAATAATAAAAAGAAAGAATTAAAGCTTAAAAAGAGCCCAAAAGCCCATATTTGAAGCCCAAGTGTAAAAGTGCAAATATCAATTATCAAAGTGCAAATGCAAAAGGGCTAAAGTTGCAATTATCAAAGATGAGGTAAGGATAGACTTCTATCCAACCCTAAACACTTGCAGGATGAGAATAAAAGCCAAAGATAAGAAGGAAATTCGTGGATAAAAGATGTGGGATATTTGAGATCAAGGTAACTTGATTTCTAAGTTATCTCGAAATCCCAATATAAAGAGTCAGGATCAAACTTCCAGAAACAGGCGCCCAGATGGACGGATTAGGAGAGGCCACGCGCCAAAGCGCGTGGCCAACCGCCAGTGTTGAGCCGCGGAAACGCGGCCCAAGCCGCGTTTCCGCGGCATTATGGATGAGATCCGTCACCTGTTTTCGTGGACGACTTCGATTGGGACTCTGATTCCTTCTGCACCTATAAATACCCCCTGCAATGCAACGTACAGAGTGTCCAGCGTCCAACAAAGGGCCAAAAGCTAGGGTTTAGGTTTTTCTTCTTTCTTCTAGGTTAGATTTTCTTTTCTTTTTATTTTCAAGAGAGAGAGAGAGGCTTATATTAAGCGTGACACCGATGTACCTTCCTCGTCTCTGCCATTGTACTGATTAATAAAGGTATTCTTTTATTTTGTTTATTATTCTTATGTCTTGCTTTTGTTTTTGTTTTCTCTTCTTTTTCTCTTTGATCTCTGTGGGTGTTGATGAACATACAAGTGAATTCCAAAGCAAGTATAACTAAGCTATGTGAGAACCAGCGATAGTTTATGAAGACGTTCTCCTCCAAGCTACGCATCACTTCGTTCTTGATATGCTTGACGATATAATGTGCACAGGGACTGAGATCAAGTTTGTGATCTATGTGTTGAATGCCTCCTAAGCAAGGTAGAACATGTAAGGTTTTCACGTTTTTCCTCAACTGAACTAAAGTAAGTATTCTTTTCTTTTCTTTTCTTTTTGTAGATTAAATCACAACTCTTCTCCAAATTCTTTCTTTGCAGACCCATTGTAAATACCGCCTTCCTTCTAAACTAACTAACATTTTCTTATTTTCTTTTAATAACTAAAAAAGATAAATTTTTAGAGTAAAACTTACAAACGCTTCCATCGCTAGTCCCTCCCTGAGGATCACGACCCGCATAGCCTTGCTACCGCGGATTAGCATTGAGAACCTCGCACTATTATTTCTTAAATCTAAAATTGTTTATTTTCGTGTGCAGGAAATCTCGATCAACAGCATAGAAGTTCGATACGCTTATCTGAATGCCATAACAGGTCGCCTAACGGCCTCGTAGAGTCCCAGCCTCTCCAGATCCTCCTCAAAATGGAGAAGGACATAAAGAGTCAAGTCCCTCCACCACGCTTTGGGGGAATGAATCCACCCCGGGGTCCTGAAATCAGTGGCTGAATAATTGCCATAAATCTTAAAAAACTGATTCCCAAAAGTCTGAGCCACCGCAGGATTTTCTTCCACTAGGATGTCTGAAAGTACGTTCCCAGGGTGTAGACCCAATATACAGCGAGGAGGACCCGTCCTTTTGTAACCGGGGGACGGAATTATCAACTTCCCCACGTGAACGGAATCAGTAGTCCGAGTCACTTGCCACTGTATCTTCCGAGCCCTCGTCACACATTGAAAGAAGGACAAGGGAAAATGCCGCTTGCTAGATGGGAGATAGTACTTCTCACTATCCAATTTGAAAATCCACTGCCCCTCTCCGGCTAGCAGCTGGTGATCGTTGTCTGGCGCTGCATCTCCAAACATGAAGCCGGGCTTCCATTAGATTCTTCGGTCGGAATCTTCAAGAGGAGCAGTAGTTAAGATGCTCCTCATAGTGCGCTGATCCCCAGCATGAATAAGTGCATCCCGACCAGGAGCGCTTCGCTCATTGAATAGTGAAGCCTGCCCTTGGAACTGTAGACTAACATTGCCATCCAGCCCCCTGGCTGTTCCAAAGAGACTGTTCAGAGGACCAGGAGTATAGTGCACTGCAAAATAACAAGGGGAAGCTATGATTAGTTCATCGGCTGAAGGAAAGCTAAAACAAGAATATAATTTTTTGTTAAGGCATAGCTTTGCTCTCCGAGCGAAGTTGGCCTAACAATAGCTTCACCCCGAAGCTTAGCTTCGCAGCAGCAGCTTAACTCCGCACTCCACGTGAAGGCAGGATGCAGAAAAGTATCTAAATATTAGCTTCGCTCTGAAAGCTTGGCCTCAACTCGAAGGAGCCCCAAGAGCCAACTTCGCCAGAAGAATACTGTTGCTTAAAAATTATTTCGAGGGCATTAAAGTCCTTTTCCAACCGCGCTTCTAAGGCTAACTTTGCATCCTATCATCCAACAGGATGTGAACCGCCTGAGGGATAGCTTCGCCTGGAAGCTTGAAGAAGAGACCCTTCGGTTCTTAAAATTCCCAATCAAAAAAAAATCTAGAGGGAAACTTCAGGGAGTTGAACTCCCTAAGATCACGGGATCATGATTGATCTCCCTGGATTCATCGGATGACAGCCAGAAATTGGCTTCAAAAGGAGATGAAAACCTCTGAACAAAAGGGAAAGATCCCTACCCGTGATAGGTCGTTCGATGACCGGAGGAGGAGAAGGACCCTCCGTCGTAGAGGTTGCTACCTCTTTTCCTGCTCGTCTTTTGGGAGCCATCGGAGAACTGAAGAAGTTCTTGAATTATCAAATGAAGAAGAAAGCAGAAGAAGAGATTTGTAGTTCTCTGAAAATTCAAAGAGAAGTGGTGCCTTCTCTTGCAGCCCGATCAGGCTTTTATAGGATGATGATTGCCTAAATGTCGCCTCCTCGAAAGGAGTGCAGGTAATCGTTTCAAATTAATTTGAAACGGCGCCTAAAGCGCCTTCCCAAGAAGCGTTACTTCAGCCCCGCTAAGGGCTAACTCCGCCGTGAGTCCAGTGTTGACTTAGCGCAACGCTTGAATAACTTCGCTGAGAAATATGCCTTAGCTCCACTAAAAGCACATCTCTAACTTCGCAGAAATTCCGTACTAGCTTCGCCAGAAACTGACTCCAGACTTATTTGAAAATCTGTCTTCAGCTTCGCCAGAAGTTTAGCTCGGCTGAGAGTTCTCATTTCCTCCTAGGGAAAAGACTTGCTTAAGTTGGTCCACTTCAAGTGTTCTCGAATCAAAAAGGAGAGAAACAAAGCAGATAAGCAGAAAATAAACTTTTATTGATATAAAAGGGAAGATACATTGATACTACTACATCAAGGTTGTGTTTCGTACAACCGAATCATTGATCCAAAGGCATACAAGTGGTCTTATCTACTTCCAATCCAAACTAACTGGACACGATAGGCCTTCCTCCTGCACAAGGCCGTAATCCTTCGCCTAACGGCAAATTTTGCCATCAAGAAGCCAGATCTTCTTTGATGAAAATTGGCAAAGGACCGGTTGCCACCAAAAAGCTGGATCTGCATTGATGAAAATTGGCAAAGGAAGGATCCGAGACCTTACAGGTGACGTCCGCTTGCCCAAAGTGGATCATCTCGGATAAGCGACTACCAACCCCCTTCTCGAAGTGGATCATCTCAGATAAGCGACTGCCATCCTCTTCTGGGAACACGCATCAGCTGCCCCAGTTTGTTCCTCTTGCTTAGGATTAAAGTTTCAACTAGAAGATCAAGATGCAAGTCTCTGGTCTCTTTTATCAAGTCGAAAGACTGGCGGGCACAGTTCACTGCAACGCAAACTGGAAACAGGTTAGCAGTAAATCAAAGAAAAATGCAAGCATGAAATGCTAAGTCAAATTCTTTGGGCGAAGTAATTTATATCCAATCCAGTTGCACTTTAAGGATTGATTTCAGTTAAGCAAAGGATAGCCTCGCTTGCACAGTGATGATGGGCTAGCTCAGCATAAGCCAAGTCTTAGCTCCGCCTAAGGCAGTTAGGCTGGAGAAGCCTCAAAAAAGGACCAGGTCCTAGCCTCACCTATATGGCTAAGCCATACTGATCCGAAGGGACGTAGTCATGACCCCACCTATATGGCAAGATTGGCTCAACCTTGAAGAGACTAAGTCCCAATTCTTGCCTATGTGACGGATTTAACAGGCAGATTCAACAGAACAAGGTCAGTCAAATACAGAATGAAGAACAAGGGAAATCAATCCCTGAGGCAGCTGGTAAAGCTAAATTAAGGGAGATGAACTCCCTAAAGTCGCTAGTCCATTGGTAAAGTCTTTGGATGACCAAGACTCACCAGTTCTTGACCGGTTAATGACCAGAGTGGGCACCCCTACTATTTCAGAGATCTGAGTATCCTTCTCTGAACAACCAGTAGATGTCATGAATGGACTGTTTCCTTGAAGAGGACTTCAAGTGTCCTATTTATAGGCCTCATGGCCTAATCGCACCGCCGTTACTTCAAGCTTGGAAGCGCGAGCGAATTTAAGGCATTCAAGTACTGAGCCTTGAGAAAGGGAATAATCTCCCTCGGAAATGCACGCAGAAGCAATGATCTCCCTCGAAAATGCAAGAGAGGTTATTCTAACCTTGAAAAAGGAGCAATCTTTCTCGTAACTAGCCGAAAGGCAGTTAGCCTCAGGAAAGGAACGTCGTTCCAAAACTGATTTGAAGCGAAGCTACTCCGGGAAGCCCAGATGTGAAGCTACCCAGAATCGTGAATCTACACGATTCCTCGGCGACTTATTCCAATCCGGAAGTAGGATTGAAAGCGAAGCTGAACTTAACCACTATGGCGACGTTCGTACTTCACATGCCATCAATCAAAGCAATTCAAAGTATTTCGGAGTCTGAACCATTCTATTGCAGACTTACGAAAACTTTGAAGGGGGTCTTGTTGATACTCTCAAAAAGACAAGATTCCTGACTGGCCTGAACAATGTCTAAACTTGTTGAAATTTATAAAAGACAAGTGGTAGACAAGCTGACGACTAGTTTTATCCATCTCCAAGGGACAAATCAGCGACTTGGACTCTACTGATCCAGTGAAGCAGACAATGAGCCCAGATTGTCTTTAAAGAGACCTAAGCAGGTCTAAGATGCTAAGTTAGCTCAACACTTAGCATCACATAAGCCCAAGGGGATAGCCTCACCTGAGAGGCTAAGTTTGTCCAACTTCGCCTTGAAGCCGTTCAAAGCTCTATCAGGGGCTAACTTACAGCTTCGCCTGAAGTGCTCAGTTAACTCCACAGAGAGTTAGCTTCGCTCGAAGCCACACGCAACCGCGTAGAAGGATGGTCGATAGCCTCGCCATAAATGTTTATCCAGCTCCACTGAAGAGCTTTCTTCTAACTTCGCCAGATGCTCCTTCTAGCTCCGCTGTGAGCTCGACGCGGCAGCTCCGCTGCGGGTCTGTTATGGTCAACTTTGACTAATTAAATCTCCAAATAAGATCAAATCTATTCAGGATCAAATCTAATCAAGATCAAATCTGAGATCAAATTGGGCAGTTGTTTACCATAATCTCTTGACTCTCCTAAAACAAGTAAGAAGATCAGGGGAGATCCTTCAAATATTTGGAAAGAATTAAAACAGATCAGGAGATCGACGCTAACCTGCTATTCCTAGCTTCGCAGAAGCTGATTCTAGCCTCGCGGCAAGGCTACTTTCCAAATTAAACAGATTGACTTAATCTGTTTCTAGATTTACAAAGGGGCAATTGTACCCCTGCTCTCCCTATAAATAGCCCACCAGAGGCATACGAAGACACACGCACAGAGAGAGAGGCTGAAAAATAGAGAGAGACGGCTAAACAGAGACCTATTCTCTTACTTCTAAGAATTCAGAGAATTGCTTCTCTAATCAGTGTGCTAATACCCTAAGATCTTCCTCCCTCTCAAGGAATTTCCGGAACCAGGCGAGAAGAAATCCCAAGTGGAGGCAGTTTGAGAAGTAACAAGAGGATTCTACCAACCTTCTGTTCTCCGATTCCCCGAACCAGGCGAGAAGGGAATCCCATCAGGCAACAGTCCGATTGTCTGATCGATCGCATCGTCAAAGGGATAAAGTGGTCACGCGTTGACCAGACTCCTATTGGCACACTTCTCCAGAATCTCAGAGGAGATCTACTTGTAATCTTTTTATTGCAAAAGAATTACTTATAATTTAGCTCCTCGACCCTTTTTTGTAAGTTTTCCCCCTTTGCAAAATCAATGAAAAACAGATAACTTTTGGGATTGTCACACACACACATTTCATGTTCCATTATGTTTTTCAAAACAAAATTTATTACCTGGTTTCTTACCGAATTTTAGAAAAACAGAGTTTCAAAAAATCAGGTTTCAGAAAAATAAGTTTTGGAAAAACTAGTTTTTGTTTTAGAAAAGACTTTTTATTATAGTTCTAATCTATTTGGTATTGATCTATGATCACACTCTAGTTATTTAAAACCTTAGAGCTCTATTTTGTATTTATTTATCAAAAGAAAATTTATTGGAAAAAGATTGGTTTTACAAAGATACCCAAAAATCTGTTTTGGCCCTCAGCTGGTCGACCGGGCGGTCGACCACTGGCAGAGCAAACTGCTCTGTCGGTCGACCGACGTGCACCAAAGTGCACGAGTGCACTTCGGTCAACCGGGCCGGTCGATCGTGTTAAAGAGCAGTGCTCTTTGTTTGTTCCAGTTAACCGGGCTGGTCGACCGACAGAGAGTTTTTACTCTTTGTTTGGGATCCACGGTCGACCGTCCGGTCGACCGCTTTCCCAACGGTCGAAAATTCGAACGTTGGTGGTCGATCGCCCGGTCGACCGATAACAGAGAAATCTGCTGAGTTGGCTCCCAATGACTAGTTTCAGTTTTGTCTTTTGTTGAGTCATCTTCCAACGGATCTATTGAGTTTTCTAAACTTATTTTCATCCCCTATAAATAGTGGGAGTATGAAACAACTTAATAACAAGATTTATAAGCCTTACATCAAAGTTTTTCAAAATTTAGCCTCTTTACAAAAGATTTTCTCTTGAGTCAACTATATCCAAAATTTGGTGTTTTAGCTTGAGCTCTTTCCTCTACTTTTCTACTTGGTATTTGCACTACACAATCCCAAGTGTTTCACTTCCTCATCTTGGTTGTAGGGTTGTGCTTGTGAGCTATCTTTGTGATCAAGTGTTGATCACCATTTTCTTCAATTGAGAAGTTGTAGAGGTTGCGGCCTCGCGCGAGCTAGTGAGCTCCAAGTTGGTGTTGCGGCACCGTGAGAGAGGACAAGCGTGTCCGAAGAGTTCTAGTGAGAACTTGTAATCGATTGACGATCCGGTAGGATCGGTCATAGTGGAAATCCTTCATTGTGTTGAAGGCGGGGACGTAGAGCAGTGGCTCGAACCTCGAAACATATTCTTGTGTTTGTGATTGTCCACCATCTCTCTAAACTCTACTCTCTCTCTTTATTTGCACTTATATTGCTTACTCTTTTGCAAGATCTATCTAACTGTTATTGCTTATCGCTAATTTGTTTTTAATTCCACATTATTTGCCAATAATTATAGCCATCACCTATTCACCCCCCTCTAGGTGATTTCAATAAAGAAAGTAACTAGTCGAAAAAATGTCCTAGCAATAAGTACTTGTATTTGTAATGCTTGAGCTCCTATCAACAAACCGTTGAAGCTTTCTGAGTAATTTGTAATCATCATCGTTAACCGTCCACCTCCAACCTTTGATAATGCCTATTGGCATCCTTACTTGTGCAGACTATTCTTAGCCCAATTATGCTTGAGAGGTTGGCTTTAATTCTTTTCTTTTTGCCTTGTATACTAGTGAATCTAATGCACAACTTACTTTCCACAACAAATTTTGCAACTAAGGGCGTGTTTGGTAAGTTGCAAAACGTTTGCAAAATGTAAAAAGTTTTGCAACTTTACATTTAAAGTTGTTTGGTTTCGTTTGCAAAATGTAAAATACAAAACACTTTTGTAACTCTTTTTTTCCCACTTGCAGTTGCTACAGTTAAATTTGTGGTCATGTAAATCTCACTTTTACACTCATATTTTCCCACTTGCAGTTGCTACAGTTAATTTTGTGGTCATGTAACTGTCACTTGTAGTATACTTACAGTTCAAAACAGTTACTTGATAATCAATATATAATTAAATATTATTAAATATTTAATATTTTAATAGTGTTCAATTTTTTATTTAATTATTTAATTATTTTATATTTTTAATCTTTAACTTTTTTTTTAATATTTAATATTTTACTATTTTAATTTAATATTTTATTATTTTATTAATACTTATTCCATTTTTTATTATTTTATTTAGAGTTAATATTTTATTAATATAACAGTATTATACTTTAATATAAAATTACTATATATTTAATTATTTATTTTTAATATAAAAAATACTTTATTAATATCATAATATATTTATTATTATATTAATATTTTATTATGTTAATATTGTAATAATAATTCAGTATAATAATACTATAATGATAATTTATTATTAAATTATAATTATATTTTACTTTATTAATTTTATATTTCTATAATATTACAATAATATTATAATAAATTTATATTATAATAATTTTCAAGTATTTTTAATATTATAATATTATAACTATATTTTATTATTGTTGTAACATTTTTTAATATTTATATTTTATTAGTATTCTTAAAATTTTATTAATGTTCTTTAGATTTTTTTTAAATTTTATATTATTTATTTAGTTAATATTTTAGTAATATTTTACTATTTATACTAATATTTTATTAATATTATTGTTATAAATAAAATATTAAGATTATTAATTTTTTATCTCAAATTTATTAATACAATTTAATTTGCAATAGTAGATTTAATTTAATAGTATTTATAATATTTAAATCACTGCTACAGTTAATTTTGTGGTCAACTTTTCCACTTACACTTTTACATTACCAACCAAACACCATAAAACACAATATATTTTACCATTTACACTTTCACTTTATCAACCAAACACCGTAAAACACAATATACTTTTCCATTTACACTTCACTTTATCAACCAAACACCGTAAAACACAATATATTTTCTCTGCTACAGTTCACTTTTTCCATTCTCATTTTACGACTTACGACTTGCGACGTTTTGCAACGAAACAAACATGCCCTAAATATCTTTAATTTTTTTTGGAAGTTGGCTCAAATGTGTTTTAGACAATAATGATGATGATGCGGCGAAGGTCAGCCATTTACAAGTGCCTTTGGTAACCTTTTCATCAGATCAGAGATAAAAGTAATTGTCTTATTATCACGCAAACTCGGTATGAGATGATAAATACACTATAAGAACCACTACCAAGAGTCTTTTGATTCACTTTCTGTAACCGCAAAGGCCAATAGATAGAGTCCACCCCAACATCTACCGTGGTGGTAATAAGTAAGCACCTTCTGTATTTCCATACAAATATGTACCATCAACACTAAGAAGTGAGCGACAGTAAGAAAAGCCCTCAATTGATGGTCAAAAGGCTAAAATACGCGAGAAAACTAATTATACGAATGAGAAAAAATGAGTGCTTATGTATTATATGCCAAAAATATTTGACTCTTGTAGTTGCGTGGAACTCGTTGTACCAGCGACATGAAGCCCATTGATTCATTGTCCAAATCGAGCATACGAGAGACTTCTCCAAGACCTTCAGGCAATTGATGGCTCACATAATCTTTCTCCACATATAACTCTATGGTATTAATGGACGGGTACAATTCAAGCATAACACATGTGTCTTCATCTTTTGATATTTTTACTACTTGGTAATGCTCGTGTGCATTGCCACTTACATGTTAAGAGAATTTGATAATCATTTGGATTAATTTTTACAATGTGATGGATTTTCTCTACCAATTCATGTCTTGTGGTTGACTTTTTTACTAGCATTGGTTTTACTATTCAACTTATTCTCCTTATCTATTGTTAGTTTACCATTAAACTAACAAAGAAAAGGGACAATCACATTCGACATTTTCCTAATTTGATATCACAGAAAATATTACTTATTAGTTCATTGCAATTAACTCAATCTTATCCCAAATTGTAGTAAACAACTATACATGCTAGTAAAGAAAGCCGATTTCTTTTTCTCCAGCTCTATCACAGTGGACTAGAACTTGAATTTCTCATGAAACAGGCTCAAAATTGAGTTCAAATTGAGCTAAAGTGGAAACTAAATAAGCATTCAAATTATCAAAGTCTGTTGTAAGCATAGTAGCATACAAACATATAGTCACAAGAATTGAGATGACTCGTGCGAAATTGAACACTGAAAATAAGAAGTGAGTAATGAGTTTTAAGATACTTGTAGCGACGTGGTCGGGTTCTGGTGCAGACTAAGCCCGGATAAGTATTGGGATTGGGAGTAGGGTGAGCTTAGATGATGATGATCGGGAAGACTTAGACGATGATGGGTGGGAATACTTAGAAGATGACGACGAGGAGTTGAGATGAATGATAGGACCGAGATCTGGTTAGGGCCATGAGAGAGAGAGAGAGATGCTGACGAGCAGGAAGGCAAGGCTGGTCAGGATTGGTTGCGGGGTGAGCTGTCGGGGAAGATCCGGGTCGGGGTCGAGAGTGGGATCTGTTTAGGGCCACGAGGGGGGAGAGAGAGTAAAAAAAGATCTGTTTAGGGCCACGAGGGGGAGAGAGAGTAAAAAAAGACAATACAAAAACATCATTGGGAACTATATAAAGGGCCCTTCACAAACATGGACCGATATCACTAAATTTTAGGTCTAGGTTTGCCAAACCGGCCTAACATTGTTACAATTGTGATATATCAGTCTTTGCTCTCTATAATAGAGATCAAAGAGTTAAAATGCTCTCTAGTCCGGGTTATGTATAACCGAACCTAAAAAAAGCGAGAGATTTCAGGTCCGAGTTTGGCGAACTTGGACGTAAAATTTAGAAAAATTTGGTCCGAATTTGTCAAACCCGGACCTAAAATTATCACAATTTTGCGTCAGGGTTCACCAAACCGAAACCAAAAAATAACCACTCCCAGTGCCTGGCTAGGCGAAACCACTCAGCGCATGCGTGGCATCGATGTGGCCTGTCAGAGGTCAATTTTGGTAATTAGATTCTGGAGAGGTTTTTTCTTTGAATTAAATTTCAAAAGAGGATTTTTTTAAATGCCCTTTTTATACTTTTTTCTCAGTTATTATTCTACTTATATTATTTCTTTATTTTTTTTGTTCAAATTAATTTTTTCTTATTCTTTCACTTCTTTTCTTTCTAGATTTTTTTTCTTTCTTTTTTTTCCTTTCTTATTTTTATTTTTAATTAATTTTTTATTCTGATTCTGTTATTTTTAATTTTATTTTTAAGACTATTTGCAAAATTTTCTGTTTTTCTTGTACTTTATTTTTATTGAGTATTATTTTCTTCACGATTAATCACTTGTTTTCTATTTGTTTATAAAATAGCTATATCTTATGTTGAATAGATGAATATAATTTTTTATAAATAAATAGTTCAAATAAAAAAAATATAAAATAAATTTGCACATAAAATTAGGGATTATTAAAATTAAATAAAAGATTTCACATGCATGGCACAGGCACTTTTCTAGTTTATCAAAATTAAGGTTTATAATTTCATTGTAGATCGGGTATTAAGATTCAATGGATAAAAAAAGATTGTTACAGAAAAAACAAATTATAGACTTATTATTTTCATAATCATAACTTTATAAAAATTCGTTTTTCCCTTTACCTATTCTGAATGACCCCCCGTCCAATTAGTAATTAGGTTAGGGTCCGGATCGAGTTACTTGAATGTTTTACGGGTCGGGTTATGTTCGTTCGGATGTAGTGTATCCGCTTCGGATTGAAATGTGAACTGAACTAAGCCGACCGACTGGACCGGATCGTGACCACTGGATGACATCCGAACTTTGAAGAAAAGGATCCGGCTTTTGAATCTTTTTGATGGTGGCGAGTGGGTTTCGGGTTCGGGTTTCCGGTTGACCTTCAGCATGCAACCCGCCCCGACACGACCCAGTTACAGTCGCGATTAACAAAACAAACTTCCCACGGCCGCCCGAATCCCTCTGCCGGTGCTTCACGCCTAAAACCCTAAAGAAGCCCCCATCATATACCCTAAGTCTCTCTCCCGCTCCAACCGATCAAAGGTACCGATCTTTCGCCACTCGTCCAATTTTAGTCAACAGTCTTACTTCAATTGTGAAAATTTACGATTTTCTAAAACTTTATTGTGAATAAAAGTTTCAGATTTGGGATGGGTGCAAAGGCTAAGAAGGCGTTGAAGAAGAATCTGAAGAAGGCCGTTTCTCGGCGCGCAAACGAGCCTACTGATTTCTTGGTACAGTTCCAATTTCCTTAAAGACATTATTTTTTGGGGAGGAGTTCATTGGTTGCCGTTCTCTTTTAATTTATTTATTGTTGAGTATTGATGAATTTTTACAGCCGTTAGAAGGGGGCCCAGGTAGAAGAATTCCCATAGAAGATGTAGAACTGGTGCAGAGTACAGCAACAGTTCTGTACATTGGGCACATTCCCCATGGGTTCTATGAGGAGCAAATGGAAGGTGGAATGATTTTTCTTTTCTTTTCGATTTGATATAATTTCACATTTCTGTTTTGTTTTGACTAGTTCTCAAACTACTGCAGGTTTCTTCAAGCAGTTTGGTAAGATCAAGAGGTTGAGGATTGCGAGGAATAGAAAGGTACCTTTTTTACCTAATAATTTCTTTTACATGAAAAGCTTGTTTTAGTTGAGAGATTTTATTTTTTAATGAAAAAAGTTGCTTGCTAAGGTAATTCATGTACTGCAGATGTTAGTATTTATGTCTAAGTTAGGTTTCTATTTTTTTACTGTTTCTATGTCTTATTGTCTCCATGGAGGCAAACTCTAGAATCTCGAGGTTTTAGATTAAGTAGGGCCAAAACAAAGTATATGGAGTGCAACTTCAGTAAACAAGAAATCCGAGATTATAGCATTGTAACACTAGACGGATGAGGAATACCGATGAGCAATCATTTTAAGTACTTGGGTTCTATTATCCAAAAGGATGGGAAAATTAATAGCGACGTCAACTATAGGATCCAAGCTGGCTGGTTGAAATTGAGAAGTGCAACAAGGGTTTTATGCGACCATAACATTCCGTTATGGCTGAAGGAAGCTATTAGGCTAGTTTTGTTATATGACACAGAATGTTAGGCTATAAAGAGATATCATGCCCAGAAGATGAGTGTAGCAGAGATGCGAATGCTTCGTTGGATATGTGGTAACACGAGGAGAGATAATGTGAGAAATGAGGATATTCGTACTAAGATAGGCGTAACCCCTATAGAAAAGAAGATGAGAGAAAATCGCCTACGATGGTTTGGTCATGTGCGATGTAGACTTACAGATGCGCCAGTGCGTATCAATTAGGACAAGTTAAAAGTGCGCAAGGGAGACCGAAGAAAACATGGATGGAGGTGATACGACAAGATATAGAGGCTAAAGATCTTAATGAAGGCATATTTGCTCGATAGGAATGAGTGGAGAAAGCTGATCTATGTGCCCGATCCCGCGTAATTCTCTTTTGGTTCATGTATCCTACCCCCAAATACTTGGGACAAATGGCTTAGTTGTTGTTTATGTTTAGCAAGCCATGCTTCTAATCTTTTTGTGGAACACTGGGTTTAGGTTTATGAGATAGACCAATTTTGCCCTAAGGTTAACTCTGTTTAGATATTGTGTTAGCGGATTCAATGTTCATCAATGTTATCATTGTTATTTTATTTCTCAATAATTTTTTCTTCTTTTTTCCCATTTGAAATTGTGGTGTAGTTGTCATGGAAAACAACTACATAAGTGGTAGTCACAATATAGTATACTTTGTCACTTGCATTAGATATTTGCAGACTAGCAATTACCTTTATGTATCTCTCTTGATTGCTAGCTTTAAAGGAAATTTCCTCGTCTTTTGGGGATAACTTATATTAGGTACTGGCAAGGTTCTTAATATAGGATATCAGGATCGTATCGGCTGGGGGTTTTTCATATCGGATATCCGGGGAGATATCGGGGATACGCGCGCATATCGGGTGTTCATATTAGACACTATATAGTGAAATTGTGAAATATTGATAACTAAAAAAGTTAGTTTAGTGTCATAGATATCATCTACCTAATAAAAATGATGTAATATGCAACCAAAGACGGTAAAAATAATGTACATTTGCACGCAGTCGTGCAATAAATAAGTTATTTCATATCGGGCAATATATCTGGGGATTATTGGCCAATATCGAGCGATTTATCGGTCAATTTTCAAATATCGGCCGTTTTTTGCTGCAAACGATATGGCGAACGATTTTCCGATATCGTATCAACAGCAGGCAAAAAAGAAGATATCGGACGATATCTTGGCCCACTCGGCCGATATTTAAAACAGAGGGTACTTGCTGAATTTCAAAAGTTGGCAGTGGTAGTAGGGTTTGAAGAGAAATATACTAATCACACTGCAATTGCTCATCACGGCTGGTAATGGAAGATTTCTTGTGCATCACAAAAGCATGTTATTAGTGTGGAGGGTGTGGTGCACATGTATGGGGATGGAGGGTGTGGTCCAGTTCCTTGTATTCTATGACTTTGAAGATTGTTCATAATTTTGGCAGCCCTCACATTGATGGCTTATGTTGCATTGGAGATTCTCATTATGAACTATTTAGATGCTATATACCCATTATAATTTTCGCAAATTTTGTTTCTCATCTTGAGATAAAAGAGAAAAGTTATGGGAACATGTTCAAAGATGGTTACAGGTGAAGAAAGGAGGATTGGCATCCAACTCACTAGTTATAAGAGTTTACATGGGATGATTAGAAATAGGGTTTTCTTTTTGATGTTCCTCATGAAAAATAGGTTGTTTCTTCAGGTGTCTCCATGAGATGGTGCATGATTAGTTCATGTCTTTTGTTTTATTATTTCATCCATTCCACTTTTATATATAACCATTGCATGAAGGGCGGACTTAAGTTAAAATAAATTTGTTTCTTTTTTATAATTAGGATTAAATTATAATTTTTCATGAATTTAGGGCAAACAATTTACTTGTATTCCTAGGATTTCATTAGACAGATTAGGTGGCTAATTTTACCGTTGCATCCCCTCCAAAATGATATGTGTCACTACAATTTTGGGGGACATGCCTTGGCCTAATGAAAGAATTGCTCCACTCAGACCTTTCTTAATGCGGGTACTGCAGGTTTGCGTCCATCTGACCCTTTCAAGCCCCTTCAGTAGGTTATTTTGAAAATTAGCAATCCTTTACATAAAGTAAGTAATGATCCCTCTTGTGTTTACTAGAAGAGACTCAAGTGGGGACAATATTTGGGTCATCCATTTGAATGTTATACTTTTTATGGATTTTGCCTTTGGGGTGACAATATTGTAGCATTTTTGAACTCTCCATTCACTATTTTGTTTTGGAATTGTTTGATTGGTTCATTAGAAAATGAGTCTTTTGCTTGTTTGAAATTGGCTATGAATAATAGTTTTGCTATACATTATAAACATCTTCATGCTGACATAGGACATAAACAATTTGAACATTTTATTTATGATGTTTATTTTTATATGTGCGCAGTGGGTAATTCCTGGGGGAGTTATCCCCGCACCAAATCGTATGGATTAATGGGTGAATTGTTCAGCGATCAAATTAGAGCAAACACATAGATTTATGTGAAAACTCGAAAGGAAAAAATTACAGTGCAAGAAAGGGTTCCATTATAATTCAAAAAAAATTACAATGGTGATTGCCTGATCTCGCGCTAGGGTTTCTGGGATTAATTGATTGCCCCCTCGCTGGAGGGGTCTACTATTTATACAGGTGGGTGTCAGTTGGATAAGGTTACAGAATGCTCAGATATCTAAACATCTATCTTATCTCAATCGCTTATTTTGGAGGCGATTAGAGCCAAACATCGTTATTTGAATTGATAGAACCCATATTTGTCTTTATCCAGTAGGGTCTGTCCAGCTGCTAATATGGTTTATTTGCTCCCGAGCTGAAACTGCCAGATTCAAATGAAGATTTGGCTTGGAGATAGGGATACTTGTAATCGACTCTATCTCTGTCCTTTGGCTGCGTGAACTGCCCGAGAGTTTAGATGTGATTAGGACTCTTCTTCAGATGTTTTGGGTATGCACACATGTCACACGATCGTTCAAGGGCTGGATGAACACATGTCGTGATCTCGAGGGTCGAAAAATTGACCACTATAGATGCCCCTCTGCTTCCCTCTTTGGCAGGAGGTTGGGAACTCGCCGTCGGGGTTATGTGCTCCTGGAGACTCCGATAGAGGAGGGAGCAGAGCTCTTGAGCCTGAACTCAGGTTGTCGGTGTCGCTTTAGTCTTTGTCTTTTTGTGACGTGCCTCTACAAGCTAGTAGAGCTTTAAATGCATGTCCCATGTGCTGTAGTGTTGGTCAGGTAACCGTCATTTTTCGAAGGGGCACCACGCTCGAGGTTGGTACTGCGAATTGAGTGCGACGGTTCGGATCCAATCTGTCACGACCGTGTAGGCTTTTGATCAAGTGGCCGCTCGAGGTGGTGCTGTAAATCGAGTGCGACAATTCAGATCCTATCCGTCGCGACACGTGTAGGCTTCTGATCAAGTGGCCGCTCAAGGTTTGAGGGTTAAAAGCATCTCTCTCGTCTTCTTGGGATTGAATTTTGAATGATAGATGCTTGGCTTCCTTTCTGATGTGGGATGGAGGGGATTTAGGATTTGTGGTGAGGATTTTGTAGAATTGGGGAAAGACAAGAGGAAAAGAAAGATATGATCGCGGATTGCAACCCGGATCTTGGCTTCAACGCCTATAGTTCAATCCATGGGGATCAAAATCAAGGCCAAAAGCAAATAGCTTCATTTTTTATCATAATTATTCAATAATTTTTCAAAGATCACTACATGGTTATATGTAGCCTACAACACGTGCACTATGTGCAATTACTGATAATATCAAATCTCAAATCTAACCACATCTAAACTCAAATAACTTCTAAATCTCAACTAATCATTTGTTTCCCCTATCATTCTCGCCTGCTTGAATACATTCATCCCGATGAATGGAGTGTTAGGTAGAAGGTAAGTACAACCGGGTTGAACCACACCACGAATCCTAAATTAGGCCAAGGTGGTGGTCAGGGAATCAACATCAATGCGTCATGACTGAATCAAGATGGTGGAGGTGAAACTGGTTTTCATGACCAATCGGCTGTGGTCGATGGTACCTTGAACAAAGCATATGCAGCATGCCGAGACAAATTATTCTTGATGAAGACTGTATCGACTGTACTCTGCACCTTAAGAAATCGAACTCTTGTGAACTGTCGCCTTTAGAAGAATCTGCAAGGGATTATATACATCAGGCAATTTTAGGGGTAAGGGAACCCTTACAGCTTGCGTAGATGACACTAACTCCATGTCAAGCTCCGCTGGGAGGTCTGCTGAAATCTCTACAAGAGGCTCTTCTATCTCTAGCTCTGGCTCGGGCTCATCAACAATTATTGGTTCTGATTCTGGCTCAGCTGCTGGTTCTGACTCATTAACAACTGTTGGCTCTTTGTAATCTTCCTTATATGAATATTGAAGGTGTGGAGCATTCAAAACACCAAGATCTTTTAAAACAAACCAACATCGATAGTCGATATGGTTGTCTTTTCTCCAACAATAAGCTTTTCCAACAAGTTTCATTTGGGCATAAAGACACTTCTGTTAAGATGTTAGAATAAATAACTAAAGATATCTTCCAGATTGCTTTTTCACTTCTCATACCCATACTGATCATCAAAACCCAAAAACGTGGGAGAGCCGCATACATATCCCTTTCTACTTCCTTGTCATCAACTTTAGTATTTATATATTTTTCATAAAAGTAAAATTTCATAATAAACTTTCAAAAGAGAAGTTCAAAAATTACCCAAGAATCTCCACGATTTGAACTGGACTCAAGCCGGATTGGAAACGAGGTCAGAAACGCTGATTTTCTGCTGCGAGAATGGTACCGACATTAAACAGAAACTTGTGGAGATTAGATATGATATCCAACTGCTGTGAAATCTTTTCAGTAGCTCCGTAATTCTGACATGCAACCAACGCTTCAGATGGAGCTCGAATCGGACTTCGAACGGGCCTAAAACAGACTTTGGACTGCGGCTGTGCTCTGTAGTGAACAATAACCGTGAACAGTAAAGTTATTGTTCAGGGAACAGTAAATTTACTGTTCACGTAACAGTAATTTTTTTGGAAGTGGATTTTGTGGAAGAGAAAAGCAGGAAATTCAGTTCTGATACTAAATTGATGTGGGACGGAGGGAGATTTAGGATTTGTGGTTGGGATTTGTAGAATTGAGGAAAGACAAGAGAAAAGGAAAGATATGATCGCGGATCGCCACTCAGATCTTGGCTTCACCGCTTATGATTCAATTTATGGGGATCAAACCAATGCCAAAAGCAAAAAGCTTCATTTTTATCATAATCATTAAATAATTTTTCAAAGATCACTACATGACTATATATAGCCTACAACATGTGTACTATACGTGCAATTATTGATAAAATCAAATCTCACTAAATCTAATCACATTTAGATTCAAATAATTTCTAAATCTCAACCAAATCTGTCCAAATCTAATTTAAATAAAAATCTCAAATTTACTGAATCTAAACCGTTTTTTTCTCCCATCACTTCCCCTCTATAAATAAGGCGGAATTTTGAGGAGAAACTTGTGCTTCTTGAAACTCCTCACTATTAAATTTTCACATTATTGGTGGGTGGTGATATCTTCTTCTTCTTTGCCAGTGGGAGAAGGAAAGGGAGAGGACGGAGACGGTTGCTGCGATCCTGATGTTCAGGAGTTCGTTTGTCAAGGAACGTCAGTTTTCGCGATCAGCTCATCGAGGAAGGCCAGTCTTCGCGACGAGGCCCAGCTGTAGCGAGGATAGGTAGGGCCCCTGCCTCTGCTTGGTCTGTCCGTCTGGTCTTTGATCAGATCGGGCCGGGCTGAAGTTCTCGACACCCTCTCTTTCCTTGCAGGTGTAGGAGGGGGGCATAGGGCATGCTTGATGATTGTTCCGATCCCTGGGTCTAGCCGTCTGCACTCCTGTTGAATGCCATCGCTTTGCTTGCTTTCGCTCCGAGTTCATCTTCGGAGGTACGGGCTTGGTGTTGGTATCATCATTATTTTGTAGGTTTCACTCTGCAGTCCAAGATATGATCTTCAGTGTTGGCATTTTCCTGAGAGTTCTCAGTGTCATTGCCCTCCTGGAAATGGTGGATTGTTTGTTTAGGAGTCATCTTTTGGATGCTGTCGTAGACGGGTAGGAAGAGTATCCTGTTATTTCTTTCAAGGCACAAACATGTAATAGGTCTTGTATTACTCTTGTTTGATGTAACCAAGCTTGTATTTGAATGGATGTAATCGAAAAACTTTATGATAAAGCAGTGAATTGAAATGGAAGTATTGTTTGCATCTTGCCTGGATTATCTTGTGACTGTTTTGTTTGGTATGGTTAAGTGTGATTGGTGTCTGTTCCACAACGATACATGGTTCAATGTCGCGGTCTCGGCTGCCGACTCAGCCAGGCACAGAGACGGATCAGTCTCGGCGACTCGAATTTGTCTTGGGTTATAAGCGCAAAACGCTACATAGACAACTCAAAAAATTCTGAAAAAATTACGAAAAATCGTAAAAAAATATAACATCAAAATTAATGTATCACATTTCAAATTAAATTTGTTTTGAGGGGGTAATTGGGAAAGTATAGTGATTGTGGGGGTAAATTTAGAAATATAGAAGATTTGAGGGGTAAATATGAGAAAATTCAAAAAAATAAAAAGGAAAACAACCCGATCTCTCCCTCTCTCTTCTCTCTGGCTCTCTCTCTCACTCGATCTTTCTCCTTTCTCTGGCTTTATCCCTCACCTGATCTCTCTCGATTTCTCCCTCTTCTCTCACGCTCTCATCTCTCTGGCTCTCTCCCTTACCCGATCTCTTTCTCAATCTCCCTTTCTCGCTCCCTCTTTTTGGCTTTCTCCCTCACCCGATCTCTCAATCTCTCCCTCTCCCCTCTCGCTCTCCCTCTCTCAGCCAATCTCCCTTACCCTCTCCCTCACCTCTCCCCTAGCTCTCCCTTCCTTACTCTCTCCCACACCCTCTCTCCCTCACCCACTCGAGGCTCACGACAAAGGCGTGGGGGCAAAGGCGGGGACGAGGGCTCGCAATGATGGCAGTAGGTCTCATTTTTTTTTGCTTTTAACCGGTCTTAAGCACGGGGTGAGCATTCGGTCTGACTCGTCCGACTCGGCCGAGTCGTCGTCGAGTCCGCCCAAATGTGCGATTCAGGTATCAGACTCGTCTTAGCACTCGCCCATTGTGGGCGAACCTCGATCTTTCAGGAGACTCCTCGAGGTGTAGCTGTCGGGGTAGGGCTCGCTATAAACTGTTGACTAGCTCGGGTTGCCGTCAGGGTAGGATCTGTTATAGGTTGTTGACTAGCTCGAGTAGCCATAAGGGTGAGGACTCGATGTAGCCGAGCTTCGAGCGGTCGTTGTGGGCGAAGCTCCATCTTTTCGAAGATTCTCGAGGGGTAGCCGTCAGGGTAGGATCCGCTATAGGCTGTTGACTAGCTCGGGTAACCATCTTGGTGAGGACCCGATGTAGGCTAAGCTCCAGGCGGTCGTTGTGCGCGAACCTTCATCTTTCAGGAGATTCTTTGAGGGGTAGCCGTCAGGACCTGCTATAGGTTGTTGATTAGGTCGAGTAGTTATCAGGGTGAGGACCTGATGTAGGCTGAGCTTTGGGCGGTCGTTGTGGGCGAGCCTCTATCTTTCAGGAGACTTCTCGAGGGGCAGCCGTTAGGGTAGGACCCTCCATCTTTCAAGAGACTTCTCGAGGGGTAGTCGTCAGGGTAGGACCCTCCATTTTTCAGGAGATTCCCCGAGAGGTAGCTGTCATGGTAGAACCCGCTATAGGCTGTTGACTAGCTCGGGTAGCCATCAGGTGAGAACCCTATGTAGGCTGGGATTCGAGCGGTCATTGTGGGCTAACCTCCATCTTTCAGGACTCTCCGAGGGGTAGCCGTCAGGGTAGGATCCGCTATAGGCTGTTGACTAGCTCGGGTAGCCATCAGGGTGAGGACCTAATGTAGGCTGAGTTTCGAGCGGTCACTGTGGCCAAACCTCCATCTTTCAGGAGACTTCTCGAGGGGTAGCTGTCAGGGTATACCCGTTATAGGCTGTTGGGCGTGTCTATCGTACTTGAAGAAGGTATAGAACATCAAATTCAGAGAACTTGCATAATCTTTTCATTGGATATTACCTGGTTTTACATATAATATCGTTTCAAGTGAAAAGAGTTTTATTGCTTCTCCTTATCAGCCAAGGTGTACGATCCTTCGCTTCCTCGAGCGATGATGTTGTAGGGACCCTTTCTGTTGGGCCCTAGCTTCCCTTAATCTTTCTATCGTGTAGTTTGAATAACGCACTTCAGGACCAAGTCTCTGACTCAAAATTCACGAATCTTCACCTTCTTGTGGTGCGCAGCTTAGATTTGTTGTTGGTATACTGTGATGCGGATCTGGGCTTGCTGCCACTTTTTCCTTCGACTGATCCAGATCAGGCGGAGTTGTGCATCATTTTGGTCTCGATCAACCCCTTCCATGTGGATGTTAACATGCTGATGTCGATCGGGATGATCGCTTCAGTTCTATATGCTAATGAGAACGGCGTTTCACCCGTTGGGACATACTTGGTGGTCTTGTAGTCTCAGAGCACCCGGGGAGTTTGTCGGCCCATTTGCCCTTTGCTCTGTCTAGGTTTTTGCGCAGGCTGTCGAGGATTGTGCGATTACTGATCTCAACTGACAGTTGCCTTGAGGATAATAGGGCGTGGAGAATCGATGGGAGATCTTATACTTAGAGAAGAAGCTAGTCACTTGCTGGCAAAGTTTGTTCCGTTGTCGGAGATAATGATGTGGGGGAGTCTGAAGCGACACATGATGTTTTGCCAAAAAAACTTGACAATCTGTTGACCAGTGACTTCGGAGAGGCACCACTTTGGCCCATTTGGTGAAGCAGTCGGTGGATCCCAACAGGAACCACAACTGAGGCTATGTTCGGGGGAGTGAACCAACCACGTCCAGCCCCCATTGCATGAAGGGCCAAGGACTTCGCAAAGTATGGAGGCCAGTACTCAGTTTGTTTGATGCTGGGGTGAATCTCTGACACTGCGAGCATTTTTTCATGTAATCCTTAGCGTCATCGAACATCTTGGGCCAATAATACCCTTGATTGATGACCTTATGGGCGAGGGAACGACCTCCCGAATGATTCCAACAGTCGCCATCATGAATTTCCTACATTATCTCGGAGCTTCGTCTGGTCCGAGGCACCTCAGGTGGGGGTCGACATGAAGTTTGAAGTAAGACTTCTTGTATCAGACGTCTCCGAGGAGCGTGTATCTAGTGGCCAAGTGCAGGAGCTTTTGTGCCTCTACTCTATCGTTAGGGAGCGACCCATCCTTCAGATGAGCAATGATAGGATCTATCCATCCTGGCAAGGATCAAGGCGGAAGAACTCTCTGATCGGTATTTGGACGCTCGGATTGGCGATGTGCTCGACGAGAATCTCGTCTGAATTGAAACTCTGGGCTTGCCCCCATGTTGGCAAGTAAGTGAGCGTGATTGTTTTCGGATATGGGGACTCATTTTAAGTTGCATTAAGGGATTTTATATTTCAGCCGAGGACCAGTTGTAGGTACTCCACCATCCGAGCATCCCTTGCAATGTATTTCTCGCTGACTTGGTTAACCATTAGTGAGGAATCACACCGAGCTTCGAGCCCTGTGGCTCTGAGTGTGATAGCGCCTCATACTCGACTTCGTTATTGGAGGCCGGGAAGCCGAGGGTAAAAGACTGCTTGATGATAGGTTCTTTGGAGTGGTGAGGACAATCTCGATGCCTGTCCCATACTGTTTGAAGCTCCATCCACATGCAGAAACTAACTTTTCAGTAAGTCACATTGCTCTGTGGCTCCCGGGGTGAAGTCAGCAATAAAGTCTGCCAAGACCTGCCATTTGATTGTTGTCCTTGGTTTGTATATGAGTCCATAAGGCCTCAGCTCTGATGCCCATTTAGAAACCCGTCATGTTACTTTTGGATTCTCTATAATGATTCATAGGGGATGCTCCGTGAGAACCGTGTCAGGAAAGTTTGGAAGTAGTGCTTTAGCTTCCTCGAGATGATGAATAGAGCGAGCATTAATTTTTTTAGCCTTTGATATCTGGTTTGTGGTCCATTCATGGAATGGCTAATGTAGTAGATGGGCTTTTGGACACCTTCATCTTCACGAATCAAACCCCGCTCACGGCTGACTTCAAGACGGCTAGATAACAGAACAACATTTCTCCCGTGGTGGGCTTGGACAAGAGTGGTGGTGAAGCCAGATATCTCTTCAGACCTTGGAAAATTGTCTCGCATTCTTTGTTTCAGCGAAAATCAGCCCCGTTCTTCTTCAAGGTTGGAAGAAAGGCTTGCATTTGTTCGTGGATCGGCTGATGAATCGGTTCAGAGTAGCGAGACGTTCGTTCAACATCTGGACCTCTTTCACACACGTAGGTGACTTCATGTTTAAGATGGCGGATACCTGATTGGGGTCGGCCTCGTTGCCCCGTTGAGTAACCAGATACTTTAAAAAATTCACAGAGGCAACCCTGAATTTGCACTTCTTGGGGTTAAGCTTCACCCTATACTTTCGTATGAGGTCGAAAGCTTCGCTGAAATGTTGGAGGTGATCCGTGCGGAGGACAACTTTCACCATATCATCAACGTACAATTCCATTGTTCTCCCGATTAAATCCTTGAAGATCTTATCAACCATGCGCTGGAAGGTGACCTTGACGTTTTGAGCCCGAAGAGCATCACCTTGTAGCAATAAATTTCCTGACCAGTAGCAGAAGCAGTCTTGTCTTCATCTGGAGGGTGCATCTTGATTTGGTTGTACCTGGAGCAGGCATCCATGAAGCTGAGAAGTTCTTGGCCCGTCGTTGCCTTTACCAGCTGATCCCTCTGGTGGGGGAGTTATCCTTTGGGCAAGCTTCATTGAGGTTATTGAAGTCAATGCAGACTCTCCACTTGCCATTCTTCTTACGAGGACATGATTGGAGAGCCAGTCGGGGTAGAAGGTCTCTCGGATGAAGCCGGCCTGTAGGAGGCGATCAACTTCATTGCTGCTGGCGCGACTCCGTTCCTCGTTCATTCTCCTTGGCTTCTGCTTTACTGGCTTGGTGTTCGCCTTGATGGAGAGCTTGTGGCAGATAATACTGGGATCGATTTCAGGCATATCGGTGGGAGCCCACGCGAATACATCCAAATTGTCCGATAAGAACTTTTGAATAAGGCCTTCTCCTGATGATGCAAGTTTGAGCCAATTCGGAGGACTTGTTCTGGATGATGTGGATCTATAAGAAATGACTCGGGTTCCTCCTCGGTCCTGCTGTCTGGGTCTCCAGACTCGATGGGCGAGTTGAGGTCTGGATCCTCCGATTGGGCAGGGAGTCGGAGTTTTGGCTTTCGTCATTTTGTAATTGCTATTGATCAACAATTCTCTTTTGCTTCTTTATAAGGAATTTTTGTCAGAGCCTGCTCAGGAGGTCTTTGTACTGTGGTTATGGTTCGGGCCATCGCTTGGTCATCTCTTATGTCAGCCATCCCTATCGGTGTAGGGTACTTCAGAAGTTGATGATGGGTGGACGAGATTGCCCTCATCATATGAATCTATGGCCTCCTGAGGATAGCGTTGTAGGAAGATTCGACGTCAAGGGCGCAAAACTCTGTGACAACGTTGTATCGATCCGCTCGGACGGGGAACGTGATTGTAATCGGTGAGTGCGCCTCTATCCTGTCAAATCCATAAAGAGACTGGGTCTGAGGGAGAATCATCTTTCGAGCCAACTCGGAAGTGTCCTCCATTCGATCTAAGGCGTGTTTGTATATAATGTCGACACTGCTCTATTCGTCGACTAAGATCTTTGACATTCGGTAACAACCGATATGCATTGTCACGACCAAAGCGTCATTGTGCGAAAAGTGCACGACGTAGGTGTCAGTCTCCGAGAAGTATATAGGCCTGCCTGGTGAAGAAGGGGGCTTGTTAGTATCGCCGGGTAGTCGCCCCCCCGAGCTTCATTGACATAAGTGACCCTTTCTTTCGTTGTGGTGCCCTCTAACAAGGAGGTGCCGAAGATAGCATTCACCTCCCTATACTAGATAAGGGCATTGCTTGCCTGATCATCTTGTGGTGGGTGTTCTTTTTGTACTTTAGTCTCCGAGGATTGTGCCGAGCTGAGGATGAACTCTCGGAGATATCACTGCTTAATAAGATCTTGGAGGTGTCGTCGGAGGGTCCAACATTCAATGGTGAGATGACCCATCCCGTCATGGAATGCGCAGTAATCCCTAATCCGGGTCCCTTCAGGTTTTGTGAAAGCAGTTGAGTTGGGCGCCTGACCCAAGGCTGGTCTTTGATGGCGTTGAACACATGGTCGGCGGGAATCCTAAATGGAATTAGGTCGGGCTGTACAGTGCCGTCCTTGTTTGACTCGTGCGCGTGTCTGGGTGGTTTATGGACAACGACAGAGTTGTGATTTAGATTCTTCCTCGGGGGAAACTATTGCTTCGGCTTCTCGCTCTCAGATCCTTGTTTAGGGAGGCGATTGGTCGCTCACTGAGTCACTTCTACGATCGGCTTGTACTTTTGCGCTCGGACGAGAATGTCCTTCATTTTGGTGACATCGTCCTTCACCAGATGCTTGTAGAACAAGTGGGTGGCTTGCAGCCCACTAATGAGTGCAGCGGCGACTACGTCTTCATGCAGCTGTATGCCGGAGCCATCTGGCTTTGAAAATAGTTGATGTAGTTCTTCAAGCTCTCTCTTGATTTCATTCTAACCATGAGGATATGGTTATTGTTCTTTTGAAACTCTCCCCGATAAGCAAATTGATTCTAGAAGGCGTTGACGCTTGCATCATCGAAACTCCGAAGGGAGTTCTTCGGGAGTGAGTAGAACCATTGGTAGGTGGCTCCCTTGAGACTAGAAGGGAACCCCCGACAAAGGAGAAGGTCGTTGTGAGCGTAAATCGCCATTTATCTTGGAACTGGCGGAGATGAAGGAGGGGGTCGGAGGTTCTCGAGTAGCAATCGAAGGAGGGCATCACGAATTTCCTCAGGAATCGGAGCGTGGTGATTTCCTTTGACAGTGGTGGGTCGGAGGGCCTCAGCCCGTTATGCTCCATTCCTTTCGGAAACTATTGGCTCACTTGGTTTATCCGCTTTTAAATCAGATCCGCAATGTCCTCAATGCGAGGGAATTTCAGGCTGCGGGGATGCTCTGAGTTCTCGGAGCGCTCGTTATCGTCACGAGTCTCTGACATGTTGCGCTTCAAATTGCCAGTGGTATGTGCGGCTTCTCCGTCACATTGTGGCAACGGGGGAGCCCGAGCTCTTTTTTCACCAATTTGGGGGGATTGCGATTTCCTCAGTATGTCGAGTTGCTTGAGGAGTCTGGTTTGGACACGAGTCGCTGCCTCTTTTTTGAGGACAGTAGCCTGCGGAGTTGACCCATCTCCGTTTGCTGCTCTTCCATTTGCTTCTGCAGGCTGGAAAGCGTCTGGAGGAGTTGCTCATTGGTGTGTCAGGGTTCGGGCGCAACTGTAAGGACCCTTTGGTGAGGCGGAAGAAGAATGAGAATCTTCAGTGTCGGTGATGTGAACGTCGGATGGGTTGGCGTGACGACTTGCAGGCTCGGTGATTTCCACGGTTTTTCCCTTCCCTTCTGAGGCTGGGGCAGCGGCTGTACCCAGGGAGACGTTCTTCTTTGGTGGAGCCGTGTCTGCAGTGCGAGGCTGTTTTGAGGAGGGGTTAGATTTTGGAAGTGGGAGAGATCTTCGAGTATAGACTCACAAGGCTCTCAAGTCTCAACCAAAGCACCAAATGCGGTGGGTAATTCCCGGAGAAGTTATCCACGCACCAAATTGCATGAATTAATGGGTTAATTGTTCATAGATCAAATCAGAGCAAACATACAGATTTACGTGAAAATCCGAAAAGGAAAAATCACTATGCAAGAGAGAGGGTTCCACTATAATTCAGAGAAAATTACAATGGTGACTGCCTGATCTCGCGCGCTGGGGTTTTTGGGATTGATTGATTGTCCCTCCTTGTTGGAGGGGGTCTACTATTTATATAGGTGGGTATCAGTTGGATAAGGTTACATAATTCTCATCTATTTGAACATCTATCTTATCTTAACTGCTTATCTTGGAAGCGGTTGGAGTTAAAATTCTTATTTGAATTGGTAGAACCCGTATTTGTCTTTATCCAGTAGGGTCTATCTGGCTACCAATGTGATTGATTTGTTCCCGAGCTATAATCGCCGAATTCAAACGAAGATTTAGCTTGAATATAGGGGTACTTGTAACCGACTCCTCTGTCCTTTCGCTGCTTAACTGCCCGGAGTTTATATGAGATTATGACTCTTCTTCAGATATTTAGGAATGGACACGTGATCGTCCAAGAGCTGAATGGACACGTGATATGATCTCGAGGGGGTCGGAAACTGACCACTACAATGTGCGTGACAAATTTATGTTTATATTGTTTCAAGTATTTAAGTATCTCGAATCCATTTGGTAGGTTGAGAAAGGGATGGATGAGTTTACTTCCATATCTAAGCAGCAAAGAATGATTTATAGATAGCTAAACATAAGAGCTTTACTATGGGAGATTATCCATTTGGATTTATGTGGTTCTAAGCCTATATGTTAATATCATCACCTATTGTATGGGCTTGTGTTATAACAAAGTAGTATGCTTTGACATGGATGCTTATGTTGTTTTGAAGAGACTTGGTTAGCACTATTTGTTTAAGTTAAAAGTGGAGTTTTGTTTAGGTCAAAGGGTGAGCACCTATCAACAAGTACCACCATTCTGTTATACATGCTCTTTTGGGGCATGACTTGATTCTTCATACTATTTGGATTGGTTCATCTGCAAAGCTGTTGGACACTTTCTCTATTCTGTTACTGCGGGATTGAGTGATGAGGGCATCACACAGTTTGAGCGAGTCTACACTAGAAGACAGAGTGCTGCATTCTTTTGGTTCTATTTTATTGTTATGTATTTTTCTATATTTTATTTTGATTTTAGTTTTTTTTTTAAAATTTAGTAGGCTGTATTCTGTGAACTGAATTTTGTAAAGCCTATAAATAGGCCTCAAGACCTCTCTAATTAGTAATGAATGACTAAATTCAAAATTTTTAGTTAAAATTCTTGAGAACTGAGTTCTTATGATCTTGAGATTAGTGCAAGGAGTAGTAAAGCACGATCATGTGCAAGGGATGTAAAGCCCAAACCTTATCAGCTTTTTATCTTCTTTCGTATCTCTTTATTCATTTTTCTCAAACCCTAGTTTTTCCTCTTCTGTTTGGATTGGAGGCGATTGCGATCTCCTGACATTTTACATCATTTTGGTATCAGAGGTTTAGGTTTTCAATCTTCAATTTTTTCAGATTCATTCTCAAATAAATATAAAAGTAGATCTACACAAAAAATTACTGTTCATAGAAAACCCCCAAAATTTTCAAATACTACTATTCATCTTCTTCCCCTTCTCACCAACCCCAAACCCTAACCCTAGAAGCACCGTCAACCCCAACCTCTGCCTTTCTCCCTCCCTGTCGCTGTTCTCTTCTCCTCGCCACATGTACCACCGCGTTGCCCTGCTCCCCTCTCTCCCGACCTCTCATCTTGCTGTGTCCGCCTCTCTCATCTTCTCAAACTCTCTCCACGTTCTCTTGTCGATAACGCCACCATCCTCCTCGGCTGCCTCCCCCCTTCATCTTTCCCCGCCTGCATCCGCATCCATAACTCTCCCCACCTCTTTCTGATGAGCCACCACCGCCGCCTTTTTCTTCCTCTTTCTTTATGTCCTTCCGCACCTGCCTATTCCCTCCTCGCCCCTTGCGTTGTTATCTGATCACCACCACCTGCTGCCCTAGCCTCTCCGTTGCCAACCGCTACTACCCATCTCAGATCCGACACCACTGCCACCCACTGTCCTGATCTGAAGCCCTCAGAGTTCTCTGATCACCTCGTCTTCGACATCCAACCGCCGCCGCGAGATCGAGATAGTTCTCGCCACGTCGCCGCCTTCCTTGCCGTCGTCCGACCTCGCCAACATAGTCCATCAAGTTCATCGACGTCACTGCCTACCTATGAGCCGATTCAGACGCTATCGTCTCAGTTCGAGCTAGCTTTGAAGATACGAGCCGACGACGACTAAGTTGGCTCAATCCAGCTGAAAACAAAGACATTGGCTCATATCCGAGCCAGATCCAAGCTAATAAGCCAGATTTGAGCCGACCGAGCCATCCCGAGCTAGATCTGAGAACTGAATCCGACCCAATAAGCGCCAGACAGACCCGTAAAGGGTTTTAAGTGTTCCGAAGCCCGTTTCAAGTGTGATTCAAGTCGTTTCCGAGCCAATCTTTGTCTGATCCTGCCATCCACCGTTCTAAAACTTTCGTGCAAGATATTTAGCCATAGTTGTGGAGAATCATCTAAAGACTCTTACAAGAGTTATTTTTGAGCGTGAACTACTCACCTCATGTGATATCGTAACTTGATCCAATTTTTTAATTGTTCATTTCTTGAAAATTCTAGGGCTTGTGCATTTATTTGTAGTTTATCATGCATAACTGTTGATGTTTGTCGGTTACTTAACATCATTATTTAGGATTACATTTTCTTACATATAGAGATTGAGTCTTTTAAGATTGTAATTTTCATGCATTTAGTGTTGTTTGGGTTTAGAAATTTTGCATATTTATTCGTTTATCTGTATTCTTTTGCATTGCAGTATGTTCTAGGTTAAGTTGTAGCTATGTCTGAGTTTAGCACGAGATTTAGACGTCCTCTAGAGTCACAAAACACAGATTCATAAACTTCCCACTGGAGAGAGTAAGTGTTATGATTGAAGTGCTGTTAGGAGAGAGAAAGTCCAACAAAAGAGCAGCGTAAGCCTCCCGATTTTTATGGTACACATGACCCTCCCGATTTTTGTGATAGGATAGTGCACATGGACTATTTTGATTTGTATGAATTTTCTAATGAACGTAGAGTCCGGTTTGCTAAGCGGAAACTAAAATATTCAGCTCAGGATTATTGAACTACCGTAGAAAGACACTAGCGAGAACATACGTCAGACCTAGAGAGACGTGGGATGAATGAAAGTAATGCTTAAGGAAAAAATATTTTCTTTTCTTAAGAGCCCCCGATTTTTAGAAGAGTTTTATTTACGTCAGGAAGATTTTTCTGTTATCAAATTTATACTTAAATTTGAGGAGCTTGTATTTAGATGTGGCTTTTAGATTGACCATCTTCCTACTATATATATATGTTTTATAACGGTTTGAGACTTGATTTCAAAAGAGAGATGGTCTTACATATCATGAAGTCTGTCAAATAGATGTATCTTTTAGCTTTAGAGCTATAATTGTCTCTTAGAGCACCTTTAAATGGGAGATCTATTTTCAAAATTAGAAAGCGATATTCTACGTGTGAGGGATATGCACACCATGTTTACAAGTGCTCCTCGATCAAGTGTTCTAAGTGTGAAAAATTTAGACATTACGATTACTGGTGCCCCTTAAAGAGTTTACATCTTAATATTGTGCGTATTGATGATATTGATAATTCGAGAATTGTCGAGGATGTCCACATTCCTTCTGTGGTTACTAGTGATGTTGTTGATGAGTTAATAAAGTCTAGTACACCCGCACTTGATGAGATCCATGTTCATGAGGAGATTATTAGTAATGTTCAGGATGCATTAGTTGAGTCTAGTACACCCTCACATGACGTTAGTTGTTCACTTTTTACTCTTACGATAGAGGAAGAGATAGAGCACAAGATAGTCGCTACTAGTGTTGATACTAGTGAGTTTTAGGGTTCTTTCCTATTGTTTGTCTGATTTCTCTAGTATTTCTTCTTTTAGTGATTGTTTGGAGTTCTTTTCTGAGTTTTTTTAGACTTCTGTCAATCCTAGTAATGTCATATCATTAGAGGTGTTCGATATACATTTTTCTACGAAACTAATATATCTCATTTTTATATCTGTAGGAGTTTTACCTAATGAGTTTGTTGCATTACATTTGCCTGAAATACATGATGTGACTCGTAGACTGACAATAATTTG
Source organism: Agave tequilana (assembly GCA_038442645.1). NCBI lineage: Eukaryota > Viridiplantae > Streptophyta > Magnoliopsida > Asparagales > Asparagaceae > Agave > Agave tequilana. Next base: position 68,194 of record JAVJIF010004737.1, read on the forward strand.
CAATGATGACTGCCTATCCACATATTATCTTGTAGGAATTTGTAGTTAAAATATGGTGATGGTTACGCTCATAACTGCGAGTCAAAATGCTCGACGTATATGTAGAGTCTTGAGAAGGATTATTTCTATTACTGATGAGTTAGGTATCTCATGAGATCCTGGCATCAATTCAGTTTTCAATAGGGCGGATTCGACTCTTTTTTATGCATGTACCTTGATTCAGACTTGATGGACGACGGTCGGTTCCCCAACCACCACCATGACCTGACTGAGATGCTTCGTGGTTTTTACTCGACATGGTCGAGTTTTTTTTTCCAACCTTAGGGAAAATGATGAGGGCATCACGCGTTTGAGCTAGTCTACACTAGAAGACAGTGTGCTACATTCTTTTTGTTCTAGTTTATTGTTATGTAATTTTGCTTTACTTTATTTTGATTTTAGTTTTTTTTTAAATTTAGTATCACATCAGTTGTATTCTGAGAAATGAATTTTGTAAAGCCTATAAATAAGCTTCAAGACCTCTCTAATTGGTAATGAATGACAATCTAAAATTTTCAGTTAAAATTCTTGAGATCTGAGTTCTTGTGATCTTAAGATTAGTATAAGGGGTGGTGAAATTCGATCTTATGCAAGAGGTGTGAAGCTCAAATCTTATCACAATTTTGTTTTCTTTCGTATTTCTTTGTTCATTTTTCTCAAACTCTTGTTTTTCCCTCTTCTGTGTGGATTGAAGACGATTGCGATCCCCCAACATTTCATCATCGGGTGGTGGAGATTGTTGGGTGTAAAGGTTGGCAAGATGGTTAAATATGTTCTTATACGTGACTTAATAGGGATTCCGTCATCAGGTTGATGCAATTCCAGCCTAATATTACCAAATCTAGTGCCTCTTTGTTGGGTCTTTGTCATGGAAAATGACATCAAGCCCATTGTACTTTGGGCTTTTGACATGAATGCATGTGTTGCTTCGGAACTTGGTTAGTGAGTACTGTTTAGCACTGTTTTAAATCTCGTCTGATATACCGGTATATCGGCCAAGATACTGGTATTTTATCCAAAATGATACAATAATAAGTGCAAAATTTTACCGGATATCGTTTTAGACTAATATGGGCCGATATATCGCCACGTGGTTGATATATCAGCCGATATCCAAGATGAATATATTTGATATATCGCCACAAGACGAATTTGAGGGACTTCTACAAACGAATTTGGGTGGCTTCTACAAACGAATTTGAGGGCTTCTACAAAAGCTAAGTATCCCTTATGAGTTTATGACTATAAACTTCCTTTAAGTAGTTTCATATGATTTATGTATGCAATTACATGTATATTTTTCATCCAGTATGACGTCCGGTATTTAGTACCATATCGCGATATATTACCAGATATCTGGTATATAATTTGCCGACTGATATTTTGTCGATATCTGATATTTAAAACACAGTTGTTTAGCGAGTTTTGTTGCTTTGTTAATATTTTGGTGAACTTTTTCTTCTATTAAATATTTCTTATAATTTTTAATTTCATGGTGTGTTTGAAGGTCTAAGAATAACATTAGAGGTTATGTATGCCAAACTTGGTTTCTTTGATTATTCATAAAATAGACTTTATGTCTATGTTGCACGGACACAGATACGCCGACACGGACACGATACAACACACATATAAATTCTAGAAAGTACATAAAAAAGAAGAACCGTGTCCGATCTGTGTGTTCGATACGCGTGTCCGACACGACACGGCTCCATGTTTGAAGTATCTATGCTTCCTAGCTTTTTGTCAAAATAAAAACTCTCAAGTAATTATATGTTAACTATATATCTGCACATTCTTCAGGGGTTCTATGTGCAGATTATTATTTTGAAGGGTTTGTATACAACTCTTGCTTTCTTTAAATGGTCACAAAATAAGCTTGCAAGTCAAAATAAGAACTTATAAAACAATAATATTATAAATATAAAGATGCATATCTTACAGGGGTTGGTGATGATTTTATTTTCTAAAGAAAAGTAATAGAACTCTACAGTTTTTTCTTCAGAACTATGCCTATCATTTGCTCTATAAGTAGAGTGAAAAAATAATAAAGATATTTTTATTAATTTTACTTGAACATTATATTTGGTGGTCAACGGATTGAAGTTTCGTTTCACTGTTTTCCAGACTGGAAAGTCGAAGCACTATGGATTCATTGAATTTGAGAACCCAGAGGTATGAGAGCTTCTTCTCGTGTGTCATCCAGATAATCTTTGTTGAAACCTTTGTTTATCCATTTCGTACAAATATGTTCCAGTACATGCTTCAAATTGAAATTGCAGGTGGCCAAGGTTGTGGCTGATGAGATTAATGGTTATCTCCTATTTGAGCACAATCTTCAGCTTCAGCTTATTCCTCCAGAGCGTGTTCATCCAAAGTTGTAAGTTTGAAATTTATATAGTAAAAGAGCATATGCATGTTTCAGGCGGTATTTTGGGGCAGACATTTTGTTGTTTGTCAACATATTGTGATCATATACACAAATTCATGAAATTTAATGCAAAATTTTAAATAAAAAACTGCAGCTTTAGTTGTGGTGTAACTCAGAAATATGTAGTAATTTTACTGTTTATCATTTATGACCGATATTAGGAAAATCTGATATGCACCAGTTCTCTGGTCAATTGTTTGCACCATAGTTCTTAAAATGGGATTAGAAGACATACTAAAAGTTAATGGGACTTCTAAAAAAAATGATCAGTGGATAGCAAAAGTTTTGTTGGAGGTTCTTCGAATGACCAACACAAAGTAGTAGTGTCAAAGTTACAGTTTGGTTTATAAGACCTATTACAAATTTGGTTCTGCATACATGCTTGTTAAAAGGTATTTCAAACCGTGACCAATCATTTAACAGTTATCACCATTGTTGTCGTCTAAATCTTTTTCCCCATCAACAAGGGTTGGCTGTGGAGCAGGGCCCCACAAAACATTTGACAAAATTTTACAACCAGTGGTTTACCACGTGATTCAACCCTCGTTTAAGTACCTGATTCCACTCTCGTTGCATTCATATCAGAGGTACAGATACAGTCAAGAGCCAAACAAAACACAATGGAAAAATGTAACAAATATTATATTACTGTTAAACTAGAAGAATGTAATCACATGTAATCCATCTTGGTATGTCATCTTAAGTCACAAGGGTCATGCCTGCACACCTTTCAATTCCATATACCATTTGTCCTTCTGTGCTTGCTATTCTGGGCCCGGTCTTCTACTGTAGCATACTACAGCATCAAATCTACTAAGCTGAATTGTGCTACATGAAGAAGCTAATTAGCATTTCCACGAACTCCTATGGTGAGAGTTCATTATGCTACTTACAATATCATCAGCTTCCCTGAATACTAGATTGTTTAACACCCTGCCACATGCGATCAGAATCTTCAGATCATCACTTTTCTAAAAGGCTCAAATGGATGGGTTTAACACTCTTTATAGAATGCTCCCAATGGATGATTTGACACTCCATTCACCATCTGTTAAAACAGCTGTTTGATTAGTTGTATCTTCTTCTTAATGAATCATATTAAGCTTGGACACCTCCATGTGAAGCCGTGCTGGGTCAGACACTGCATCAGACACGATATTTCGTGTTGTCATTATTGTTTTGTTTGTGCATTTGCATTTGTTGTGTGTCGTAGTGCCCGTGTTAGCTAATATGTGTTCATGCCTTCTACAATATCTGTAACTGATTTGCCATACCTGTCAAAAGATATATTGAATTAGTTGTAATTCCTTCTTTTAATCCTCCATCTCTGGCGGAGTTGCCATTACATAAATCTTATTGAATTGTTTCACTTCTGTTGTTAATATGTTTTAAATATTCCCTTTATCTTCATGGTCTTGCTTGAGTTTATTGAGCTTGCCTCCTTTTAAATGATTTTAGTAATTGTCATGGTTATGTCTGTTAGATCACGAGAACCATCTGCAATTTTGCTGATTAAGTTTTCATCTGCCTCCACTTTTCTCTCATCTGATAGAACCAAACTGTAATATATTTTTTTCCAGTGGAGTTACCTGTCTTTACAAGAGCTATCTGGTAACACCTTCTATTAGGGTTGAGCAATAACAGGTTTAAAACTTAAAATTGAACAAAACTGAGACAAAACAACTGAAATTTGCGGCTTATGGATGATTTGGTTTCAGTGTTAATCAAAAGAAATTTTGGTTCCAAATAAACTGAATAAACGACCAAAATTTTAACTCTCTCTCTCCACCCCACCCCCCCAACACCCCCCCAACCCCCCCCCCCCCCCGGCCTTTGTGCGTGTGCGCGTAATTTGTGCACTGTTCCACCGGCTGCGCTTTCTTTCACTCTAGAAACAAATATTTTTGTACCTCTTATCTTTCCTTTTGCCCCTCGCTCAACTTTCATTCATGCTTTACTTCTTGTTTTCATAACTCTTCACATGTTAACCCTCTGGGTGTTCATGTTACTAAGTTTATATCTTAAAACTTTAGTGTGAGTCCTCCCAAAAAAAAAAGTAAAAAAAAAAAAGAAAAGGAAAAGAGAATGAAAAAGGAAAAAAAAAAAACTTTAGGACTGTTATTAGAAAAGAGAATGAAAAAGAAAAAAAAAAACTTTAGGACTAAACTTTAGGACTGTTATTAGACATCATGTCTTCTTTTTTTTTTAATTTGAGAATGAAAAAGGGGAAAAAAAAACGTTAGGACTAAACTTTAGGACTGTTATTAGACATCATGTCTTCTTTTTTTTTTTTATTCCTTCTTTTTCTTTCCCGCTCCTGCAGCATCTTCCTTCCTTTTTTGAGCGCAGGTTTGTGGGCTGGGTTGGGGGTTTGAGAAAGGATAGGATGTAACCTAGTCTGGTAGGGAGTTTGCGACTGTAGTTACAGCGGCACTCATTTGACATGTCTTTTAAAACAGATGTTGCTTGTGTTTGTCATAAGTGCCAATCACTATGAAACTCTGAGAACTAATAGGTAACAGACGTTGCCTGTGTTCGTCATAAATGCCAATCACTAAGAAATCCTGATATCTAATCGGTATTTGGTAATACTAACACAGAAGATACTGGCTATACAACAACAATTTATTAGTGCAGGTTAAGGTCTGAAATTTTTTCACACTAACAGTGCAGGAATTTTAATGTTTAAACATGTCTCCCTTCAATGTCATATCAGATACTATTTATTTATTTTTTAAATTTCACTGCCTTTCGACCATTCCTTCCTTGAGTGGCAACTATTAATGCAAATAGTTGATGGTTAGGTTTTTGAGGTCTTGCGTTATGTCTCTCAAGTAATAATAGTGTACAAAAGAAAAGCCAGAATATTTCTCTTCTTATGTGGACATAATGAAATTTATATTTTTTTATTTTACCTTTTAGAATTTGTTTAAATGGATAAGCTTGTGGCTAGTTAAGACTACTCTGTTTTAATCTTCTTATTGATTATAAATTCCTAATTTGTTGTTAATATAACATTCAAAATTGTTTACTTGAAATGAAGATGTGATCCATGATTGTTCCATTGAAGTATTGAATGCTTCATACTATGTTCTCATGTTTCCAATGCTTCATGAAATCGGCCACCTCTGAATTGGTGCTTGTTGCCTTAGGTAGGCCTGACCCTGTTCTCTTAACAAACACCAACCTGGCCATGTGGAGTAACCGCAAGCGTTTACAATTTGCTGTTGTCTTCTGAATCTCCTAAAGTAAAGTATCTTTTTTTTCTTATGCTTGAAAAAGTAACTTGGAAGTGTAAACATGTATTGATTGAGTCAACTTTGTTGCTTCGCATATGTGCAATGCCCAATCTTCTAATGCGTGGTGAGCAATCAACAGGGAATTGGGTTCATGTAGCAAGCCCAAAGACTTTGTTATTGTTGTTCTAATTGAAAGCTTTATAAATAACACAAACATATAAATATATAATAGTTCTCTTTGTTTGTTTTTGGTTATAGATGGGTAGGACTAAATCGGAGATTCAACCCATTGAATTGGTGGGAAATTGAATGTAAGCGGCATAACAAGGTACCACGTAGGGTAATTTTAAGCTTTATAACCTTCATTGAGTTTTTGGATGTACTGGATTTGATTGATTATAATTTTTCTCTCATTCCAGGTGAGAACCCTTTCTGAGCATCAGAAGTTGGTAAAAGGAATTCTAAAGCGAGATGAGAAGAGGTGTAAGCGGATAAAGGAAGCTGGTATTGACTATGAATGCCCAGAATTGGTAAGCAAAGTTTTAATTAATTTTGTTTTATCTTTTGGGTATTCTTAATTTCTGAGCCTAATATAAATTATTATTCTTATGATTGAAGTAATATAAGACATGTGAAAGAAGGCTCGGTAACCTGTAAATTATCTAACTTGAATCGTGGTTATCTGAACTACTATTATATTAAATTAAATTAAGTCGTATGCATAAAATATTAAATTAAATATTATAAATATCATACTTTCCAAGACTTTGGGAAGGAGTCATAAATCAAGTCGTATTTATCTGAACTACTTGAATCGTGGTTTGTAAATTGGTAGGTGTACTTTCTGTAATAGTTAAAGGGTTGGGGCCGTCAACTTTCATTGAAGCAAACAGAATTTTTGATAAATTTTTTTTTTTGTGAAAATGGGATTTTGGTTAAATAGCTCATCAGGACTTGTAAGTTTTTTTCTGTCTAGAGTTCGTAATTTATCGTAATTATCTCAAGTCTTATCATATTATTTGACTATCCAACCCTTCCTTGACCCAAATCTGCACACTCTTTGAGAAAAATGCATGTAAGGATGGCGTCTCAAGTCCAGTTGGATTGGTGAGTCCAAAAGTATAATCCAGATACATGAAAATGTTCAACAGTTCAGTTTGAGGTCTTATACATGAGTTTGATTAGACTAGATTTAAACTACCGGTTTAGCTTTAAGACCATAGGTTTAATTATTGACCTTTTGGGTTGTTTGCTTCATGCGGGAATCTTTGGCGGACTGAATTGTGCCTGATCTTTTTCTTTCATTAACTTGAAACCAAACCAGCCTGACCCCAAATCGGCTGGTACCCAGTGCAACCTTATTATATAATCTTTTTATTTCCTCAATCAGTAGTAAAATAATCACATTCCAACTATTTTCCTATCACACTAATAGGTAGGATACAGATGTTCCATGTGGCCTAAAAGACAAGTTGGTTGAACACAGGGAGATGGGATGATAAGGTTGGACCTGTAAGCTTCAAGTATTTTTTACTTAAATGTTTCAAAAATAAAAATGTATTTTGAACAGTATTCTATTTGTTTCTCTGGATCATTTTGTGGACCTCTGCATCATATGATACGTCTTCATTTTGTGAACCAGAATTGTCCAGATTCTCAGGATTTCATTTCTTATCATCTTACCTCTTCATCCTAGACTTTTCTGGTCTAGGGAGATTTGGTGTGCTTCTTCTCTGGAACACGAGTGTAAACTGCTTGAGTTTTTAATAGTTTTTGTTCCCGGGAGATTGTCCATTAACTTGCCTTTTCTTCCTCATACTCCTTTTCTATACTTTTCCTTCTTTTAGATTTTTCAGTATCTATGCAACTTTGCACCATTGTTTTCAATATTTTGTTTCGTAGGTAGCGGTGTGAATGCAGGTAACCACGGGAGCTTGCTTTTTCCATGGATGGCTGGTTTACTTTTGGGGCAGCTTTTGCTTGGGTTGAGCTTGGTGAAAGTTGGATACATATCCAAGCTTTGTCTTGAGAACTAATATGAGTAGCATGAGGCTTGCAATTGAATTATTGTTTATGTTTAGCAAGACGTTCCAGTTGAACTTTAGCTCTTTCTGATTTTCTGGAGAAAGCAACTGAACTTATTTAACAAGGAGTCAATTTTGATTTTACAACCATAAGTAACTAATAAGTAACTTACATCACATTTTGTGGTTAACCAGCATAAAAATGACATTGAATAACTAAAATAGCCAGTGGACAACAACATTGATTGGCTAAATAGCAGTTAGACAACAACAAATAAATACTGCTTAGAACCTAAAGAGCTTTGAAGTCTTGATGCATAACGTGAGTTCCATAATCTGCATACCCGTTTTTTGCATGCAAGCCGAGCTGAATCAGTCTTAAACGAGTCAAGCACGATATACTTGCATGCTGCTCGTCTCGTTACAAATTTAATCTCCATCTTGACATGGTAAAAAATAGAATGAACGAGCCTACCGATTCGTGCCAAGCTGTTCATGAATGGTTCACTCATATTACAGCCTTGCTCCTATATATTAGTTACACCAATTCAACTTCTGCTGCCCCATGCTGAAAATCTGGTACCACTATAAATTTAAAAGCATATTTTAAAAAAATAGTTTTGAAATTGTCTCAAATAAATAATTGAAATAAAATATAATTTGGGGGCTCGTGAAATAGAAGTTATCAATCAGAACTCCAATGCATTGAGAGAAAACGTTTTTCAAATTAAAATCCCTATTTTATTACATTTTGAAAAAGGAAATAATCAACTAATAATTTTAAGCTAATATAAATTTGAAATAAGATTATACAGTTGGCTAAAACTAATTTATTTTACCACTTTTTGTGTGCATCTATAAACTTGTTAAATTTTACAGGAACCTCCAAAATCCAACAAAATTTGCTTTTGCTTTAGGCTGACAGCTTAGTTACATAACGCTATTCATCAAAACATATTATAGCTTTGAGTAAGCGAGGAAGGGCGGTGGAGAGAGAATTTTTAATATTTTTAAACTTCATATTAGAATCTATTTGTTTAGGAATATATTAAATTTTTATCTAAATCTTATTTCTTTAAATCTTAGAAAAATGTCTAATCGAACTAGTTTTAAATGTCTTGTTATCTCTACTTTTTTTCTTGAGAAAACTACATGATGGGGATCACTCTACCTTTTATTTAGGAGTCTTTTTTTAGTTGTTTTATTTAGTGTATTTTTTTAGTCTCATATTGGTTATGATGAGGAAGTCTTCTTCGTAGGAGTCTATATAAGGTCAAGAGTTGTAGTTGTTTGATTAGACTATGATGAATTGATTAAAAATGAAATCCCGATTAGGATGCTGATGTCTTTTTCAAATTTAAATCATTGCATGGTGACGTGCGGAGTGGGAGAGGGATCTCCCGAGTGCTGAAGCCCGATCTATCTTTATCCCCTCAAAACCCTAAATTTTCTTCCCTCTTTCTTCCTTTCACCCTTCTCGTATTACATCAGTTTGCTATCAGAGTCAAATTCCTGCTCTTTTCTTTTTCCACAAAAAAAATCCCCCCCAAATAAAATTTTTTCCCTCACCACAAATCTCCAAAAATTTTCAAAAACCCTAGATCTTCATCAGTTTCTTTCCTCTCTAAAAAAAAATCAAAAAAAAGGAAAAAAAAAGAGAAGAAAAAAATCACTGTTCAGATATTGTTCATCTTCCCCGATCAACCCTCTCCAACGATAACCTTGTCATCCACCAGCCTCGCCGCAGACCTCCGCCTTCGCCGCCACCTCTCTCGCCCTCACTTGTCGACGACAACAGCGCCACTGCCCTCCGCCTTCACCTTTGACAGCCTCGAACAGCAACCTCGCCTTCATCATCACCGCCCAGATCCAGATCCACCGCCATCGCCTCGCTGTCGTCTCCCTCGACTCCTCCTCCAGTGTTCATCGTCTCCATCAAGCAACAGCAGAACCTGAGACCTCCGCTGCCACCTCTTCCAACCCCGTCGCAATCCTCGTCGAAACCAAGATCTTGTCGACGTCCGTTCATCGTCAATCGTTTCACTGCTGGTCGCCGCCGCCAGAAGTCGCCACCGCCGATTGGGTCCGAAACCGTATCCAGATCGGGAGGAAGGAAGAACGGGTGTGGGTTTAAAGATCCAAACCTGCATTAATTTAATTCCGAGTTTAAGATGTCAAACCCGCGAAGGATCCAACCCGCTTTCACAGTCAACCCAAGTCGCTGCTAACGTCAGTGGCTCCAGCGCTAACGTCATCAGCTCGATCTGAGCAGATCCCGAGCCGAGCCGCTAGAGCCGATTGCTAATGCCAGCTGAGCTGTGCTGACATCATTAGCTCACTTGAGACGCCACTGTTCAAAGCAGTTGTGCAATGACATTCCGAAGCCCGTTTCATGCCCGTTCGGGGTCTGATTCGAGTTTCATCTGAAGCGTTAGATTCCCGGAGTTGTTGGGAAGATTTCACAGCTTTTGCGCATCAGATCCTGTTTAGTGCCGGTACAGTTCCTACAATAGTCCAACAGCGTTTCAGGATCCGTTTGGAATCCGATTCGAGTTCTGTTCGAAGCGTTAGGTTCGTAACTGAGCCCCAGAGCCGACATGGAAGAGAAACTTAGCCGCATGCTAGAGAAATTCGACCTCTCCTCAGACTAGCTCGGGATTGCAATTCCACATTGAAGAGGATAGAGTCACGAGGCGAGAGTCGACACATCAATAGCGTCCCTAGTGATGATGTTAAAGAACTAGAAGTCATTGATGAGGCTGAGTTAGAGCCATAGCCAGAAATTGTTGATGAGCCAGAACAGGAGCCAGACTCAGAAATTGTTCATAAGCCGGATCCAGGGCCAGAAGTGGAAGAGTCTCTTATTGAGACTCATGTAGATCTTCTAGCGGAGCCTATCATGGAGCTATTGCCGTCTTCGCCAGCTATGAGGGTTCCCTTATCCCTGAAGCCGCCTGACGTGTATGACCCGTTGCAGATCTTTCTGAATGATACATGTTCACAGGAGTTTGGCGTCATGGTATGCGGTTCAGTTTTTAGCGGAGCTGATTTGAGTTATTTTGCTGCATTTATCCTGCTCGAGCTACCTTCAACTGTGGCTAATCTGTCACCACCACCGTGGCTCAGTCATGATGCATCGGTGTTGCTTTCCCGACTATCACCTTGGCTTGATGGATGCGAGGTATGGTTCAGTTCTACCTGGGCTGCCCGCTGTCTGTTACTATCGTATTCATCGACGATAAATGTTTTTAAGCGGGGAGAATGATGGGGATCGCTCTAGCTATTATTTAAGAGTCTCTTTTTAGTTGCTTTATTTTATTTAGTGTATTTTTTTTGTCCCACATCGGTTATGATGGGGAAGTCTTCTTCGTAGAAGGCCTATATAAGGCCAAGAGATGTAATTGTTTAATTAGATTATGATAAATTGATTAAAATGAAATCCCGATTAGGATATCGATGCCTTTTTCAAATTTGAATCTTTACATGATGATGTGCGGAGTGGGAGAGAGATCTCTCAGGTGCTGAAGCCCGAATCTATCTTTATCCCTTCAAAACCCTAAATTTTCTTCCCTCTTCCTTTCTTTTCCCCCCTCTCGTATTACATCACTAAATCTGTACCATTATGGTAAAAAAGACATTTAGTTTAATAGGTGGCATATCACGTTTGAATAGATAGATGCAGCCTATAGAGGTACCCCCAATAATTGATTTTAATTCAAATATATAAATATGAATTATATCAAATTAGAAGTTTTTGTTTTTAGTTGAGAAATTCATCAAATTAGAATCTTAATATAACTAGGATTCTAATGAAGCAGCATGTAAAATTAAAATTTAATCACGACTTTCACAACAATAAAATTGGTTACTGATGCTAACTTCATTATCTGGATAGATGTTTATTTCCTTACCACTTGAGCTTGTTCCACTTGTTTGGAAAGTTTGTGTTCTCCTACAAGTTATCGAGGGGATGTCATTATTGTGGATAATTGGTCATTATGTCATCGACATGCACATATATTCAATGTATTAGGTTAATATTTTTCTCAGCCTTTGAAGTTCTTAATTCATTTCTTTTTTTATTTATTCAATAATGTAAAAAGGTATTGATTTATGTGCATTTTCTTTGTGTGTGTTTGTAATTTCTGTTTTTTAAAGTAAAACTTGATCATTGTGGCCACTATATTCTTTCAAGCCCTGATGCCAGAATTTGCAAAAGTAAAACTCTGAAAGACTTTACGGGGCTTCATGTCAAACAAGAAGCGTTGCTTATGCTGTTTTCCCCGTTTTGTGATACAGGTGGGCCAGATACAGCAGCCTGCTTCAAAGAAAATAAAGTTTACTGATGATGGTGAAGACTGAAGTTCATATCAGATGACTTTTTGAAGCTATTAATCTCTGTATACAGTGACGTTTTGAGATCGGCGATGATGTTGGAATCCTGATTATGCGGAGAGATGTTAGGTCCCTGTGGTCAGATAAGAAAATATAGTCTCTTATTTTCCATTATTTTCCTTGTCTCGTTTTTTCTAAAACTCTGCTTTATATGATGGAGCATTTGAACGATTTAGAGAATATCTATTTGAATGAGACTTCCAGTATGTATTAAATGTCAATGCTTTGATGTCTCACATGAGTCACTGTTTCGCTCATGACTTGTATTGTAGTCTTTATAGTTGAGTCGGCCTGCCTCTTTCATTCTTCCAGCAGGGGATTCCACGCTGCCTATAGATGTTAAGCTTCACCTCCCCCTTAGCTTTGAAAATCACTATTGGCCGACTAACTAAGATTGTCAAGGTTAACTTGACTATATCCGAATCTGTGTATCTTTCGCTTGGCACCGTCATGTAAGAGCAAAAGAAGATTCGATACTCTTTAGAATACCGGAGAGCATAGTCTTTTGTTCAATTGGGTGGAAAATGGGGAGAGAGAGATCTTGATATTGACCCTTGTATTTGTGCTGGTGACACCTACAGAGCGATAGGGGCGGTAGACAAGCTTAATCACAAGTATATTAGTACACGATCGCACCATAGTAATGCAAGGTGAGTAGAAATTGCACCATTTGAAGATAGTATGACGATGAAGGGTCTATCATTGACTTAGAGATTCGGTTCTTGTATCTCCTAAACTCCACAACTTACATTATTGGGTGCCTTGGAGGAAATACAAGATTGAACGCTCCAAAGAAAACTATTCAAAGTTCATTTTCTTTTCCCTACACTACCCGTGAAATATACTTTTCCTTCTGAGCCACACTCAGTTCTTTTTTCTCTTTACCATTGAGGTTTTATATATTTCAGTTATTTGAGCAGCATGGTCGGAAAGTTTACTTTGTAGCGTGATTATATATATATATATATATATATATATATATATATATATATATATATATATATATATATATATATATATCAGCCGACAGCTGAGAGTCCCTCTCAGTCTGCGGGGACGTGGCATATTATTAGCCACGCTAGAAAGGACGGCCTGCCTATTGAAACAGTTGAAATTACTAAATGTCCTTGCGGTAAAAAATAGTGAACCTGTTTAGTTTATTATTTTTTTTATATTTCTGACGTTAGTCAATATTGTCACAATTATCTTTTATAACTGCGACCAACTGAATATGAATCAGGTATCTTCAAGTGCAACTTCATCAAATCACGAAACAAATTTGAATGTTTCTTTATTAAATTTTTTTTTATCGCAGATATTATATATTTTAGGAATGCGCCTAAACGCGTAGTGGTCAATAAAATAATTTCTCAATAGTTTTAAAAGCGACCTTTATCGCAGTCTACAATTATATATAAGATTGTATCATGTGAAACTCATAAACATGTCAATTTTTGTGCTTAATTTATATATAAACAAATTAATTTTGTAGATTTTTATAATATAATCTGTAAGAATTTTACTGATTGCGAATATAGTCGCAGTTTACTTGTTCGCATGTAACGTATAAATTATTATTATTATTATTTACATATTACATGCGAAAAATGACTGGGATTATAGTCGCAGTGCTTAACGACAGCATGTCGTGAATGATTTTTTTGTTAGGTTAAATGTAATAACGGTGACTAAGGACTGGGAATATAGTCGCATTTACGTATGATTTATATATTTGTTCTTCACTGTGACTGTTGTCTCAGCCGCCTATAAACTTGAATTTTTTTTTTTTTACATATTGCATGCGATCAAGGACTGCGACTATGGTCGCAGTGCTTAACGACAGCAGTCACAGTTTTCTAATTTGTGATATACAGTGAAATATACTGAATTGAGAGGATGCATCATGTTCGCAGTATCATCTGTTTATATAGTTTAATTTTGAACTGCGACCATGGTCGCTGTTTTTAACTTTATTGAATGCAAAACGATCAAACTATTTATGACAGGACAGCGACCGTGGTCGCAGTTTCATATATAAATATAGCTAATCATGGACTTCGACCATAATCGTAGTTCTATTAGTTCAGAGTAATTATTATCTGAGTATTACGACCATTATCGCAGATAAGATGCAGAAATAATAACTATACAACATACTTTATATGTATTTAAAAAATATGAAAGATTATTTTTCAGATAGAAGTAAATTTTATTTATAATATAATATAGTCAGAAAGAGACCTTACAAAAAAAAGAGCATTAAAAGCTCTTAAAAGAAGACAAAATAACGTTGAATATTAGAAGATCAGGAAATCCTAATCCTCGTCGTCATCACCGTCATAAGCAGATTCGAGGTCTTCATTCTCCTCGTCTTCCTATTCATCACTTATTTTCTCATCTTCTCCCTCGTCGTCCGGCTCGCTGTCCTCTTCAGTTTCTTCCTCTTTTTAAGGGTGCTTTGGTTCATCGATAAACTCCCAGAATGGATCGTCTGTATCAAGCTCTTCTTCCGATCCGTATCGAGAAGAACCTGTAAAAGATATGCTCAAAGAAAGCGAGCCTCCAGCATCAGAGGACATGCTTTCATCAAGCATGTCTCTGTAAAGCGGCAGAGGAATAAGTTCCTCCTCACTAAGCCCCATGAAAACTTCATCATCCTCCTGAAGAGGAGGATCAGATAAAATATTATTTGATGTAGTGAGATAGTCAAAAGCAGTGAAGTCCAGACTGCTATCAGATTCACTAGAATACCCTGAAGAAAGAGGACGGGTGGGAGAATGATTGAAGTTGAAATCTGAGTGTTCAGAGGAAGAAGATGGGAAAGACATGATTCAAGAATGAATTGTTTCTGGAGGTTTTGAAATCAAATTGAAATCGAAGAGCACAAATATCTTTTTTAGATATGAGATAATATATTAGTTACAAGCACTATAAAAAGGTCAATAATGTGAAACAATATGAATAGTAATAATAATTATTATAAGTGACGGTTGCGTATTCGAAGAAGTGGTAAAAAATAAATAAATATTTAATTGAAGCAGTTATGGCAGGAGAATCCAAAGAGTTCCCTTTCTTTTAGAAGTTTATTATGTGAACTACAAATTAACTTTTTATATAATGTTTTTCCTATATATTTAGATTACGTATGGTGCACATCTTTCCTTTATCGAGATTAATTTTAGTGCATCTCTTTTTTCAAGACTGTTGCTATATTTTGGTAGATAGAATATTAATTACTTCAATTAGTTCAGAGTAATTAATATAGTATTTTATAAGATGTGATATACGCAGACTGATCTCACGGTCGCAGGGCTACTCTACTTTGTAAAACGATCAAAATTCTGTTACATAAGGCATGCGAATAAGGACAGCGACTGTGGTCGCAGTGCTGAACGATAGCATGTTTCGTCTGTTATTTTTATGCGAATAAGGAATGCGACTAGGGTCGCAGGCGTGATATAAAATTGAAAGTTATATTATATTAAGTCTACGACCATGGTCGCAATGATAAAAGGTCTGCGGTTGGGGTCGCACTCGTGATATAAGATTGAAAGTTTTGTTATACTATGACCGCGACTATGATCACAGACTTTGTAAAATGATCAAAATTCTGTTACATAAGGCATGTGAATAAGGACAACGACTGTGGTCGCAGTGCTGAACGATAGCATGTTTCGTCTGTTATTTCTATGCGAATAAGGAATGCGACTAGGGTCGCAGGCGTGATATAAAATTAAAAGTTATATATTTTTTTGATTATATTTTTGAATGTATGTGTACTGCGACCTGGATCCAATTTATAATATACATTGAGAATAAAGCAATTTTTTAGTACCAAGATCGACCATAGTCGCAGTTCATTAAAAATTGCATGAAATATTATCTAACCAATCTGCAAATATTGTGGCAGTTACGAGAATATTTGATTTATAAAATATCTGCAAGATAATTAACCATTTATTTCATTATTATTTTTATACTGTATATTTGTAATACAAAAAACAATATACGGCTGCCCTACATTAAATTTCATTTTTCTATTCATTTCAGTTTCTTTTATTAAACCTATATGAATTGAAAATAACACGAAATTAAATAATAAAAAAATTATATAAATAACTAACAGTTTTTTAGGTTTCACACATGTTTTTTACTTTTACTGCTGTTGTTTTTTTTCATTATCTTGATCTAATCTTTTTTCTCTTATATTTTCGATGTAGTAGAATCAGGAATTTTATAACTGTAGATATATTAAACAGAAAATTCTCTGTAAATTACAAATATTTTAGGTAATATTTTGTTGTGGATGAGTTTTTACTAGTTTAGAAGTAAAAAGGAGGGAATTTTGGTCAATTTGATTGACGATTCTTTAGGCGGGATTTTTTTGAATTTTTTTTTTGTGCCTACACTCTGCCACCGATATGTGACATATATTCGGCCACGTTACTGCCGGCTGAGGTACAGTAACTTCTATATATATATATATATATATATATATATATATATATATATATATATATATATATATATATATATAAGAGTGTGTGTGTGTATGAGTGTGTGTGTGTGTGTGTGTGTGTGTGTATACACACACACATGAGGAATCTTTACCTCAGCCGTATGTGTGTGTGTACACACACACACACATATAGGAGTTACTGTACCTTAGCCGATAGCTGAGAGAGACTCTCTCAGCTCGCGCAACGTGGCTGAATTTTAACCACAATTTTGGGTGCTGGTATCATGATCGCAGTTTTATATGAGGACTGTGATTAAGTCGAAGTGTTTTTATGAGAACTGTTGTCATGATCGCAGTCTTTTCAGTCTTTTTCTGAGGACTGCTATCATGGTCGCAGTCTTAATTACACTGAAAATATATGTTTTTTTAGGACTACGACCATGTTACAGTCATGTTGCAGTAAGTTTGCGACCATTTTAAAGTGACAGCTGAGAGAGTCTCTCTCAGCTGGCTCTCTCAGCTGGCGGCTGAGGTACATCTCTCTCTCTCTCTCTCTCTCTCTCTTTATGTGTGTGTGTGTGTGTTCCAACACAAGTATGCAATTTTCTTTACTCAGTAATTGCTTTTTCGGATGATTCATTTACTAAATTTGGTTCGATATAGTCGAGTAGCCCGTGCTTGGTTAATTGATTAATGAGATGATGCTTATTGATCGACATTCTTTCACGACTGTGTTTTACTCTTGTTGGATGATTCAAAGATCTTTTTGTTGGGATTTGAGTCGAACAAATAGTATTACATCGGTTAGACATGGGAACGATCTTGGGTATATAAGAATTTGAGCAACTCCACTAAAAGGCTAGTTTTTTTGGATCGTGTCATAAGTCATTCAATTGGTATTAGAGCCATGCCCCGAATTTAGTCGTGTGTGGGTGATGTTCGATGTTGATGATTTTCCAATTTGGCACAAGAAGGCGCAATAGTAGGCTTCTACAAAATAATCTGGCTCACAAAATATTTGATAGTGATGCTCTTTTGCAATAGAGTGGTGTCGGGGAGAGACTGACCACAGTTGGTGCCTGTGGTGCTCCTTTGCAATTAGGTGGTGAAGAGAGGAGTGCCGACTGCAGTTGGTACTTCACGGAAGGCGTTTTTTGTTCGAGGGAGATTGTTGGGATTTGAGTCGAACAAATAGTCCATCGACTATGAAAATGATCTTGAATATATAAGAATTTGAGCCTCTGCCAGAAGGCTAGTTCTTTTGAAATGGTGCCACAAGTCATTCAATTGGCATCAGAGTCATGCCCTGAATTTAGTCGTGTGTAGGCACAAGAAGGCGCAATAATGCGCTCCTGTAAAGCAATTTGGTTCGCCAAATATTTGACAGTGATGCTCCTTTGTAATGATATAGTACAGACGAGTGGCTGATTGCAGTTTGCCTGTGGTGCTCCTTTGCAATGGGGTGGTGTAAAAGAGTGGTGGCTGACTACAGATGGTGCTTTACGTAAGACGTGTCTGTCCCACATAGTGAAAAGTTGGATCTCGATCGAAGGATTTTTTATTCGAGGGGGTTATTGGGATTTGAGTCGAAGAAATAGTCTAATATCAGATAGACGTGGGATGATTTTAGATATATAAAGATTTGGACAACTTTACTTAGAAGAATAATCTTTTATGGGAATAGTCTTGAATAAATAAAAGTTTATGCAGCTCCTCTTGAAAAGCTACTCTTTTAAAATAGTACCTTAAGTTTTTTAATTTAATAAGACCTTCTCTCTCCCGTTCTATCTCGAGGACAGGGGATAAGTGATCTGATTGAAAAGACAAGGCCTCCGTTGTGAAATGACTCAGTATACATCTTCTGACCTCTTATTACCTTAATGTTATAATTTGCATCTCATGACATTTTCGTTACCAATCAAATAACCCATGCCCTTTTTTTCCAACGAAAATTTCTTGATCAAAAGATCGACGGCAAGCTACGCAAGTTATCATTATCCCATGTAACCCATGCCTTTTTTTTTTTTTTCCTTTTCTTCTTTTGCATTTTTTAGAGAATAAATTATAGTTGATTTGATGTGAGTTAGATTTCGAATTCTGAACTTTCTTTATTTGTTCTTATGAAAAACAGCTGTTATGCTGTGTTATATTGAAACTTAAAGAGCTTAGATATGTAACTAGATGGGTTAAACTTGGGTTCTTGAGAGGGATATGAAGGTGAATTTGTTTTCATTTGTTAAGTCATTTAAATTAAAAATTCACTCAGTTAGAGTTGATTTAAATTGTTAAGAGTGTTTAAAAAGAAAAATTCATGTGTTTTGAATAATTTTTGCTTATTCACTAAGTAGCCGTAAAATGAAAGGCCAAAACAATGAGTTGGTTTCCTTAACGGTGTAGAATATTTGAAGCCTAATAAAAGTTAGAAGTTAGTTGTGAGGGTTTTTAAATATTTAGATCATGATCAAATAATCGAATCAAAAATTTATATGTCTAAAGTTATAGATCTAAGTAGCATACTATCTTCGACCGTCTATTTTGTGCCTACTTAATGCATGGATAAGAAAAACTATAAGCACTTTATTTTTTATTTCAGTTACTTTAAATAATATAGATCAACATCAACGAAGTAAATCTTGTATTTAAATGTTGTAACATTAAATTTGAGTGAGAATGATTCATTCTCAAATTCTTTCATAAGGAGCCAAGTCTATCTCTAATTAGATTTACTAGATATAATTTAAGGATTTTTAAATTATTCCTAACCCTACACCCGAAGACAGCTGAAGGTCTACGAACGTAATCATGTAAATGACAGGAACATTTAGGTAGCCAACAACCCCAATTTGAGTTTTGCTTATTTATTAATCGGGCGAATCAAAATTGAGCTAAGTAAATGCTAAGGGGACACAGACTGTTTGTTTAATTAGGGGTTTCGCTATAACCCCTATATCAAATCGTAAATAGAAAAAAAAAACTCAGCTTCGTAATTTAATTCACTACAATCATCTCTTTTTTTTAAAGCCAACTAGGTGCGCTCACGTGTTAAGCGTAGAAACGTTTCTCAGCGGCGAAAGACGCAAATGCCTCGCAATAATCGCCTTAAAAAAGTGGATCACTTCGAAAATGCAAATTGCTGGTATATAGAGGACTGCGACTATGATCGCAGTGCTACAGAAAATGCCTCATTTCTGAGTCTTTATTAGGACTGCGAGCATGACCGCAGTCTTCACAAAAATGTCATGTTTCTGATCTTTATAGGACTGCGAATATGTTAGAAGTCCTCACAAAAATATCATGTTTCTGAGTTTTTATAGGATTGTGACCATGATTGCAATCCTAAAAAAATACCATGTTTCTGTGTTTTTATAGGAGTTGGACCATTAGGATTGCGATGATGCTCATTGTATGATCGCAGTCCTCACAAAAGTACCTTATGTTTGAGTCTTTATTAGGACTGCGATCATAATCACAATCCTCACAAAAACACAATTTCCCAGCCTATATTGGAACTGCGGTAATGATCATAGTCCTTGCACCTAATTTTCAATTAATAAGATGAGTACGATCATAGTCTCGGTCTTCTAATAAAAAACTGCGACCATAGCCGCATCTTGAGTCGCAATTCTCATATCAGCTTCGCCATCATCAGCAAACTTTCGTTCACCGAAATCGAATGATGCCCAATGCTTTCTAGATTTGAAAGTCACATCGATCACAAACATAAACGAAACTTATCGCGATAATGAACAAACGAGAACTGCAAAAAGTCGATCCAAAAAAATTGGTCCTGGGGATTTGCCCCCTGAAACCCCCGGGAGGGGGCTCCCTGCTCCCCTTCCAACCCCTAGGATGACCTGATCGCATAGATCGATCTGCGAATTACTCTACGTTGGGGCCAGAGTTGAGAGGAGAGCAACATCGGGAGCAATGAGAAATAGTAAAACAGGAAATGAAAATATATAAATAAATAAGTTGTGATTAGAAGGAATCAATTTATACTGATATGGATGAGACTGTAGCGAATAAAAATAGAGAGGCGTGTTTTTTTCCCCCTAATAAAGAAGAAAAGTTTGTCACTGTAGTGAAATTTCCTTATTAATTTGACAATCATCAAAATTGAACTGTGGTACTAGTATAATCGCTTCTAGTCGATTCCTTGAGGAAGAAAACATATCTAAGAGTCATGAATAACATTTTATATATATATATATATATATATATATATATATATATATATATATATATCATACTAGTTATTAAAAAATCACAAATTTATTAGAAAATGTGAACATATACACGGTTTGTAATTTATCTTGTTAATTCGAGTCTAACATGGGCGGGCCTAGTTTGAATTCGGCGCATTCGAGTGTGAGAAAAAACGAGCCAAAAACCGCATGCGAAGAGCCAATTCATTTATCAGATTTTAAGAAGATCATTCTTGCTTTGTAAGTGACATGTGGATCCCATGTCTCAATGAAAGGGTGACTTCTTGGGTGTCCGGTAAATGGGTGAACCTGCAGATTGGCACAACACGTGGATCAGACGTGCGTGACGGGGCAGGACTGCGGGCCTGATCTTCCGCGCTTTCCCCCGCATAGGATTTTCCATACGGGGAATTCGCCGCAGATTGGCATTTGGGTCGCATCAGGTGGGCCAGCGAACTATAAATAGTCAAAGATTTTCGATCTTTTTCCCTATTTGCATTCCACACGCCTTCACTATGTTTTTGGACGGCTTCAAAATCTTTCTTCGTGTATTTATTTCCAAACGGAGCAGGATTTTTTTGTGATTTTTTCTTAAACTTTATCAATTCCTCTGTCCCTCAAAATAAAATCACACAGCTCTCTCTCCTGCCTCCTCCTGGCCTTGCTGCTGTCTCTTCTTTCTCCTCTCTCCTCTCCTTCTCACTCTCTCATTTTTCCATTCCTTCTTCTTTCTCTCTTTTTCTCTTTTTTACTGTTCGGTTGCACCGCAAGGGATACTCTAATTTTATTTATATATATATTTTTTCTTTGGGTGGTTGCTGTTGTGAATCCTGAAGCTGATCAGATCAGATCGGTTCGGTTTCAGTGCCTGATCCGAAATCCAATTCAGAATTCTCCGTCTCCGATCCGATCTCGCGCCATCGCAATTCTGTGCTTACCAATCTCAAGTTCTCCAGCCTTCAGTTCTAATTGTCAGGATTAAGGGCTAAATTTGATATCGGGCGGGAGTTTGATTCAAGATTGAGATTTAGCTTCTTGTTTGATCTGTGAAAAATCTTGATTTCTATCTGATTTGTTTATTGAATTGGCGGTGGGCAGATCTGGAAGGAATCGGAAAATTTCGTCAGGCTTTCTCAATCCGAAACTAGTTTTGTTGTCGATATTGATTCAATTCTCCGATTCAGATAATATTATATTTTATTTCTTGATGCTAGAATCTGAAGGTTGGGGTTTTGCGAAGAATTGAGTCTTTCCATTTTTGAATTATTTTGAAGCCGGCTTTGAAATCTAGAAGAAGCAACTGTTACATTCACAAAGATTGGATCTTTTTGGGGGCACCGACCTTTTTCATTGATTTCACAAGTTATGGTGGATTGCCGGAGTTTGATTGAATTCTGCAGGTCCTTCGAGTATCACAGGAACATGGCCGCATCCGAGCACCACCGAGGCACCCAATCCCACTCCTCGAGAAAAAGAACCAGATCCCTAAACCCATTGTCTCACCCTTTTGTGAACACTCCCCATTCGCCGCAATCGACATTGTGATTCTCCTTCTGGCACTCATTGCCCTTGGAGTCCTCGTCCTCCCTTACTTCCAGTTCATCTTCCAAGAAGCTCTCGAGCTCCTTCCTCCGACTCTGGAACTCATCGGAGAAGTAATTTACCACGCGCCTGTTGCTTATGCCACAGGGGTGGTTCTGACCTTCGTTTCTGCCATTGCTGCTTGGGAGATTATTGATCATAAAGCTCGGAAATGTAGGAACCCTTACTGCAAAGGCCTTCGGAAAGCGGTTGAGTTTGATATCCAGCTTGAGTCTGAGGAGTGTGTGAAGTATATGCCATCGGTGCCGAAGGAGGATTTTGGGGTCCGGCCATTGGAGCTAGGGCAGGACCATAAAGAACTTGAAGCTGAGCTCAAGAAAATGGCACCACCAAATGGTCGGACAGTTTTGATATTTCGGGCGCCTTGTGGATGCCTTGCCGGGAGAATGGAGGTTTGGGGGAGCAAGAAAGTCCGAAGAATCAAGAAATGAGACATGCTTCTTGTCTCACTCTTTAATAGTAGTGAACTCTATCACAGATTACATATAGATAAATAGATCGCCGGTTGGCCTATGTTCTTGGTTTATCAAATAAGTGACATTCCCTCTTCGGTGAGGATTTGTCAAATGTACTGAGTTATAAAATTAATGTTAAACTGGCATATTACTATATATCATTTGGTAGGGATGGTCATTGCGTTCCGTATCTGTTGGTGATGGATCAAGTCGACAACAATTCTTGGTACAATCTTTCATCTTATCACTATTTAGAGTTTATATATTAGCTTCATCTTTTCTTATTGTGTTGTTATGCAGTAAGTTTTTTTTGATAGTGGATATGATGATCTTTGAATTTCTTGAGAGAGTTTAAGCATATGTAATCCTTGGATAATTTTGGAAACCTCTTTTTATTAGGCTCAAATTCTGATCAATCTTGTCTTCTTAAGATTTGTTTAGTATGGAAAAACACAGGACTGGAATACTTCTAAATTCAAAGTAACTATGTCTGTGGCATGGTTTAAAATCCATAAATCGGTGTTGGTATCGGCCTATGAATTTTAGTATTAATAACGTGTTATTGACTGTTATTATCGGTAAGATTGGTCATATCGACAACATCGACCCTGATATCGACATATATTATAGGGTTAATATCATATTATTTATCTTGAAACCCGATTGATATATATCATAATCGATTGATATTTTAAACAATGGTATGTGGTTTTCTGTGCACAACCTTCCTAATGTGATTTTCCTTTTTTACTATGGAAAAAGTTATATGCCATTCGAGATATTTGCATTAATATATTAGTTAAGTACTGATTTACATTCGAGATAGAAGTTTATTTTATAGTGACCTGTGCACTTCCCTTATGGCTAGATATATTGACTTATTAGCATATGACTGTATCCTTTGGAGAAATCTTTTTGTAGAATTCCCTAGTTTTCCCTATTGATGAAAAGTAAGGCAGGAATTATGCTTATAGGGTTAATCCCGAACTGAACCTGAGGCACGATTTATGCTTGGCGCATGGTTAATGCATTTGAGATAAAATTTCCACTAGTGTTTTAGTACAGAGACAATTTGATTAAATTCCTATAGCACTCACAAAATCTGAGATATAAATGATTTCCCTGATATGATTTCTTTAGCTAAAGCTAGCTTATACTTGAAGAAATTATTCACTGGTTTGCTTTTCACATTAAAGCCAGTCTGTAGTTAAGAAGTCCAATGCAGTAGATATATTCACCCATTATATTTAAATAACACGAAGTTTCTAAATTTTAATTTTACTTGTAATTTTAATGATTTTGTAGCATGAGAGATGAATTGTCAACTTTATGAAGTAATTTACTCCAAAATTATCGTAGGAACATTGGAACCCTTTCTAGATATGTTTAATAAGGTTAAATACTTCAATGACCATCCTGCCTCATCTCTGGTTACAAATGCCATGACTGAAAAATTTATATTTGTTGTATACTTGAATGATCATTATTTTTTTTATCCTCCCTTTTAAGATCCTCTTCAACTGAAAAGTTGCCAGTTTTCTTATTTTTCCTTCAGCAAATGCGGATACAATTTTCTTTGTTGTGTTTAGTTGAATCTGTACATTCTCCAAGTTCCTATTATGCATAACACTGATTGGTTGTCACTTATTACTTAGAGCATGCATACATATTTCCTAAGAGGACTCCCTGTTTTGGCTTTCAAAATTTTATTCTATACTTTTTCAATGTGTTGACAAAAAAGTTCTTGGCAACTTAAAGGATGTTAGATTAGAATTGTCTTCTCCACTCCATTTGTACTATAAAAAAGACTTATTCATGGTGGAAACCATTGCATTGCAGTTAGCATATTAGTGAATTCCACAAAACTAGGAACTCGTACTCTTGGACATTAATTTCCTTTACAGGCGTCCTTTCCAAGGCACATATGCACATTAGAAGTGTTGGGGATCTAATTCAGCGAGAAAGATTTTGGAAGCTTTAGGGAATCACCATGAAGTCCTGTAAAACAGTCAAGAATTAACATCATTTATTTTGGCCTTGCAACAGCCCTTCAACGCCCAAGCCGTTTTAAGATTTTAGAGAAGGAAAAGTAATTGGGAATTGAAAAGAGCTAATTAGAATAAGTTATTTTTGGTGAAGGCCTGTACCCTTATTTATAAGGTAAGAGATGGTTGGTAGGGGGTTAGAGAGATTGTGCCACGCCAGTATTGTCAAGCAAAAAGTCCTTCCACATGCTGAGAGCACTGCTCAAATATTAAGGGACGAGACCAATGCCATCTAATACCTCCTTCCCATAGCTCTGAAAGGACCCCAAGATTGAAGGTAACAGATACTGTATGAGGAAGTTATGAGCTGAATTAAGTTGGAGCGTGTTTCTGTCCAGATGTTGGCTGAGTTTATAGCTGAGTTGAGGCTCCTATGAGATAACTATTTTTAATTAAGTCTGAATTTGGAAGATCTCTCTTCTATTCTAATTATTATTCCATGTCCAAATCTGGAAAAAACTTATTAAAGAGATTTAGGAAAGATCTAAGATGCGTGATGTTCGGTGCTAGGATTGTTGAATGGTTGCTGTCTAATATATAATGTTCAAAATCTCCCCACGTGCTCTCTAAATGCTCTTGAATATAGATATTACTTTCATCAAGAAGTCCATATTTTCTGGTATATAAGTTGAAAGTATTGAATCTTATAAAACCCATTATATCACTTTTATTATGACAGAACCTCAACTGCTGTATTCACAAGAAATATATGCAGCATCATACTGAAAAAGCGGAATAATAGGAGGATAGGTTCATAAGTCACAGATGTAAACTATCTGCTGTAAAATAAATCCATGCATGACTTGGCGTTACTGGAAAATGGGCTATATAGCATGGACACTCCTGTCATGAAGCTGTGTCATGTCTAGCGCGTGTCCGACATGCATGTTGCACGTGTTCGACATGCATGTCGGGCAAACATGTTTGTGTATTTTTAAGAATTTGTCACGTGTCGACATGTCATGTCCATATTAGTGTGGACATGTTCATGTAACATTCAAAATGGGGAAACAGAGGTGTTGGACATATTGCTATAGAGAGGTTCAAGGAAAAAGGAGTCATTGTCAGTCTATTGCTGTTGTAACCGCTGGAAACTTTGTTCCCTGGCACAATATGCCATGGTCATGTGAAGACATTATGAATAATCTTTACTAGTTGAGAGTAAGCAGCTTATGATTCCACTGGAGGATCATTCATTCATTACATGTGATGTGGTGATTTTTTTGGTAGATTAGACCAAATACTTGCTAATTTATATATTTATTCTAGAGCTTATTCTGGTTTCATGAGTGACATCTGACTTCTGCTTAAAACAGGTGTATAAATCTTATATGTTTGATATAGAATTTGTAACCTTCGGAAGAAAGATGCTGATGTACATCTACTGACTATTTCTTAGTCCAATTATGTAGTCAAATAGGATGCAGTGATGCATTTGGTCATTAATGTAATTTTCAGTATAGCAGCAATACACATTTGACTGCCTAAGAAACTGATAACATTGTAACCATTATCTGATTCTTTCCAAATATATTCATTGACATTAAAACATGATTGCATAATGTTACCTCTTAAATACTTTTATGCTGATTGGCTAGCAGATTTTTATACGAAGTAATAGATAATGAAAAGTTGAAAATGAGCTTATTGCCAAGTCTGCAACTGCATAATAGAAAAAAGATACAGCCATGCACCTAATTAGAGCATGACATTGACAAAGTTTTGAGGTCACACAAGTAGCATCAGCTTGCTCTGCCGAAAATAACTTTCTTGAACAGAAACTCTAATATAATATCACTTATGACAGGCTTGAGGTAATGGCTTTCTATGACCTACATATACTTATGCGACCAATTTCTTGACTTCCATACATTATACAATACAAGAAATAGCAGTTAGGATGAAAATTAGATAATGACCTGTTTTTGCCCCTGACCTGTCTTTGCTCTTAGAGAATCAGAGCAGTGGATCCTAACTCCAGCTGAGACCATTCAGATCGAACTTTTTACAATTTTGAATAGTGTCATCATCATCATCGGCATTTAGATCCAGCTGCATTGTTACACATGACATTCCAAACCCATTGTGCTGCTTTCCATGCTCTTGTTTGATCCCAGCTCTTTTGCTGTTTGGTTCTTCAAAGTATCGGTCCTCATCTCTTCCCCTACGCCTTGCCTCATTAATGGTGCCATTGCCTTCTTTCTCTCTTTGCGCTGTAAGGCTCATTGATAAAATACTGGAATCTCTTTGGACTGGGAAAACTGTCCGTTCCTGTTCTTTCACTATGGACGAAGAAAATGTCTTGAGGTCATTCAGGTCTTCACACCATGCAGGTTGAGACTGGTCAAGCCTTATTTCCTCCCCCATTTGTTGTGCGTATAGGGGTGAATTTCGATGATAGGTTCTCAATCCTATACTGATATTATGTATTTCTTGGTCCTTCTGGGATCCTTCGCAGGTCAGGCAACTATCCATTGAACAGTCAGCAAGTTGGGCTTGCTGTGTTTGCAGTGTATGTAGGCTAGATATTTCCTCCATACCGGGAAATGCACTGCTAAAACATTCATTTGAAACTTTGGAGACAAGTTCAGATAGTTGCACTTTGGCGGCTTCCAGTCCTGCGGAACCCAAGTTTTGCTTCCCTAGCGTCTCTTGGGCTTTCTCTAGTACTGATTGTAAATACTTGCCTTGAGCTTCTATCCTCAGCTGCAAGTGTCTTTGCACCTATTTACATCCAGAATGTTTTCGTATTATTATTAGGAAATGTAACATTTTATATCAATAAAGTGAAGAAAATCAGATGTTAACTAAACTAAAGAATCTTTGTAGCAGTTTTTGTGAGTCAGATGGAAAACTAGTTATGTTATTTCTTAAAAACATTGATAAATAATATACTAGAAATAAAGCCAGTGCTTTCTTGGTTTTTCTTCTTCTTCTGGATTATGAACATATATATATATATATATATCTGAAGTACACCTTAATCTCACGAGTAAGTCGGATTCTTGCATATAAAGATAGCTTTATCCATTGTACAGAGTGCAACTTTCAGGTAGAGAGAGGAGAGGGAAATGGAGGGAGGGAGTAAGAGAGATAGGGAAGGAAGGAGGGTGGCACATGCATTATATATAATTTACATCATTATCATCATCACCATCTTCTACTTCTTCATAGTATTTTCCCATAAAATTGTGAAGGCTATGAAAACCACAACTCTTAAGTTGGGAAGGCTTGTCAAAGTTTTTGACACTTTCAATGTGAACCCTCTATGCGTGTGAGGCTACTTATATGAAAGAGAGAGATCAAAATCATTGTCAGGTTGAAGAAACCTTCCAACTTTAAGTCATTGTTAGGTTGAAGAAACCTTCCAACTTTAACATTTTCAACCAAGGACAAACACACTCTAAAATTCCATAAAGTATAAAAGGATGAAGAGGAATTAGTGAAGGATGAAGAAGATGAAGATGGAGAAAATGAAGATATCATTCTTGATGAGGACAATAGTAATGGATCTATCAATAAGGATTGCATGATTTTAGATTGGCTTGTTTAGTTGTTTTTGAGAGGGATTATGAACTTGGTTTGGGATGTTTATCATTCATAAAATAGTTATGTTTGTATTTATGTTTATGTATGGTATGGTTAAAATTATGTGGTATTATTTTTTGATTAATGGGGTTATGGTCATTGGACTTTAGTTTGTCTTGTATATATACTGGCATTTTCTATCTATATACTTTTAGTATATCTCCATGGTTTTCCATCGAATTACTTAATTATTGTACACGAGTCAATTTATCTTACCACACACGCTATGATACATACAATATAGGATACTATATATGTGCAAAACAATGCACAATACCTATCCCGATTTGACTACTTTGGTTTAGAATAGTAATATGTTAATTCAGAAGAAATCTGGACTATCTGATGCATCATTTAATCCCATAAGGCTTTCCAATGAAATGGGAAACATTGCATATTTATAAACAATCGAAATAATTTTGTTCCCCTCAGTGTTCTTTTGAGAGTCACGGTCTTCTATTCCCTTCTTGTTAAGTGTTAACCCTAGCATTCTAATACAGTGGCTTCAAGCCCTTACCTCAAGTTGTTCATGTAGCCGCCTCTGCACTTCAATCTGCATCTGGAGCGCCTTATTGATATGAATGGTCCTGAGATTCACAATCATATTGTTATTTCTGATTTCATTTTTCAGAAATATATTTAGTAATTTTTTTTTATTGATTCTTACTTGTTTGGCTGGATTCCGATGTTCATGTTGCCAGCAAGAGGTCCATTGCCTTCAGGTGTCCTATCTTCCGGTAGAGTACAACCTATGGCTGAAAAGAAGAATCTTATTTTATACCGTCTTGATTATTTTCAGACAAAGATGTACATTAAGGAGCTTATTCTTACCATTCTTTGTTGTCCCAGTATTAACTTGAGATTGGAGATTTTTACTAAGTCTGTACTTCTGGAAGCAATAGGTCAAACTTAGTATTTGTTACCAAACTCGATAAATATTTCAGGGTTAAGAGTTTTGTTGTTAATACCTGAAGATGACTTTTTAGGTGATACAGAGTTAGTCCTGGGATTCCCATGAGCTTCATGACAGTTTTTGGAGTTGCCTCTGCAAAGAAAGTACTGGAATTAATATATTGGTGAGTTATTTTACTGGGTTTCAGTTCAGCCAATGCATGCATTTAGATCTGCGATTTGCAATTCAATCAATTCCTTTATATTCTTACTATCAGCTCCTCCGAGTTGATTCACTGCCTCTATAAAACGCTCATGGAGCTCCGGTGTCCATTTCAATCTAGGCTTGGCATCAGTCGAGAGAACCAGTCCCGACTCTCCTTGCCCATTTCCCCCTTGTAGAAACAAGTGTCTCTCTGAAGGAAAAGCCATCTGTGAAGAAACTATGTTGCTGTTGCCTTGATGGTGATGATGATTGTACATTTTCTGCACATGAAAAGACAACCATATTACAGTCAGCTGAAATTTACTAGCTAATCACAAGATTCACAACTCATTTAAAGCATAATTATCTTACCTCTTATTTATCTCTTTTCCTTTTTCGCTCCTTTGCAATCGATATCCTAAACTGTGTATCTGAAGTAATTTGCTTCTATGCTGTCAGCTGACAATTTCTGGGAGATCAGGACCTGAGCATCTATCTTACGTCCTAAAAGCTCCTCTCTCTCTCTCTCCCCTCGTTGTCTATAAAATGAAGTTGATCTGCTCAGCCTTCACTTCATGATGGAAAGATGGTCTCCAAAGCTCTCCTTATAAGGAAATTTGGAGAGAATATGGAATCTTTGAAACGGAACACTCAACCCGATCCAATCTTCTCTGGAACTCGATTAGAGATCTTGTCCTTCTATCTTTAGGTATCTGTGGACCCCTTCCTACAACTTCTGTTGTCAATTCTCAGAACCTTTTTTTTTTGCTGAACATCTTTCACCTGTCACGTATGTGGAGGAATAGGTCTATCAAAATTCCTTCTTTTTCATGAACTGGTCCCTGAAGATAAAGAAGGAACCTTATGCCCTTGAAGAGAATTTTTGAACTGAAGGCTGTCATCTGATGTCTTCGTAGCTTGCAAAGTTCTGGATTCTGAAACTGTTCATCAGGGCTCAGCACTGGGGTCCATTGCATGTGGAAACCTTGTTTTATTTTCGAACTCGAATGGATTTGTTTGGTGATTGGTTCTTGATGCTTTCAGGATCTTGATCGATGTCCTGGACAATACAAGTTAATGCAATGGGTATAGATTCTGCGTTTGGGACCATGAGATACGAGTAGAGTAGAACTGAGGCGTTCCGGGTTTTTAGCTGATGATAGGAAGAGGTTTGAAGATTCTGTTGACCGGATGCGTTCGAGAAGCAGAATTGGATACATCTTTTGAAAAATAGAAATATTGTTCTTTGAGTTGATGCTCCCCCTTTGGAATGCCTGAAAGCAAGGAATGGAATATGGAATGAGCATGCAATTCTCTTGTCTCCTCTGTCAAGTTTGGTACCTATTCAACTAGGCTGCAGAAAGGAGAGAAGATAACCCACATGCTATCATTTGTGTGAAGCCAGCAGTGCCACTTGGATTTAAGACTCTCTAAACAAACTAGAAGAAAGAAGGGGGAAAAAAAAAGCAAGCGTGTACTTGATTTCATTCTTGAGTACTGCTTGAGGTGCTTGAAGTTAGGACCACTTGTC
The DNA here is from genome assembly GCA_038442645.1 of Agave tequilana. NCBI lineage: Eukaryota > Viridiplantae > Streptophyta > Magnoliopsida > Asparagales > Asparagaceae > Agave > Agave tequilana. The sequence continues at coordinate 99,303 of JAVJIF010004737.1, forward strand.
CTTTATCATCTTAGCTTGTGAATCTGTTGGTATTCCATATGATTATGAACCCAGATGTGCAACTTTGTATTTTTGTTGTACTTCATATATGTATTTCTGCATAATTTTTAGGTTTGAGCACATCTGTTTACTTATATTTCTTTCTTGTATGCAGATTCTGAGATTGGGAACTCAATCTAAGAATGTATGCTTCATACACTTTTGCTTTCAAGTTTATTACATATTATATGTTGCCCATGGTAGGCATCAGTATTCTTACTTATTCACATATTACATTCACGCACTCCTGTACATTCTTGTATTAGTAGTTGTTTGAGACAGCTTAGAACAGGCAGGTTGTGAGCAGCTTACTGGATAGTGAATTATATCTATCATAGTTATTAAGACGGGAAACAAAAGCATGATGCAAATGTGACACTGATATGGGATACATAGTTCAAAAAAGACATGGGAATTGTATAAATGTATCATGTATCGAGCAGAGCTCATGAAGGAGCATGCGGCGAAGACAAAGCAGGAGCACAGGTTGCATAAGAGAACTTCAGCGGCTAGCTCGAGCTCCCTCTATCATCACTGCGGCTGTCCAGGCCACTGGAAGAGTGATTGCCCAACTGGCATCACTTGTTTTGCTTGTTGGAGGGTGGGGCATATTACCGCCACATGCCCGACCAAGTTTGCAGGGAAGGTAGAGAAGAGGGAGGTTATGAAGGAGGGGGTGATTTCGGGGAGATATGGTGGTGGTCAAGTACAGTCCAGAGTTAGCGGCGGTCGGAATAAAGAGCTGGCCGTGAAGATTAAGCTCACAAGGGAGATGATCGCGGAGATGGCCGGAGGTTTTAAGCTTGTCATCAACTTCGAAGTTGCATCCGAGGAGTCTGCCTCTGCGGAGCGTGGTGAAGGCAGCAACTCGCGGGCTTCTAGGCTGTTTCCTGATGTTGGGGTGGGGGTGGGGGTGGGGGTGAGGGGGAGTAGGAGAAGGTCTTCTTCTGCTGCAGAGATCATCGGTGTGGTGGGCTATTATTAGGATTATGACGTGAGTACGTCGTGAAGGTTGATTAATGTCGGATTTGGCAGTTTCCTTTTCTGGTCTGTTTTGAGTCCGAGTTGGATTCAAGTTTCCTTTATTTTGATTGAAGGTGTTTGTTTAGGACTAGGAAAGTTCTATGGTCTATAAATAATCCCCCTTAGGGGTTGCCTTCAATGTATTCCAAGAGAATTTCATGAATTTGTAATTCTTAAGGGTGTAATTCATCTAGGTGAGAAATTCGTGTGAGAAGCTTAGCCACAAAGGTTCGCTGTTCTTGGTGGCCATCAAGGGCTTGCAACTTCTCAGCGTGAGATATAAGTAATTCTTATTGTACTTCTCTAAAGTTTTAATAAAGTTTCTCCCCCTTCTCCCGTGGACAGACACACGATCTGTTTGATCGGTGGAACCACATTATATTGTGTATTGGCTTTCTATCTTCTTTGGAATATCTTCTTCTTCTTTTCTTCAAGTTGTCATAGTAGATCCTGTGGTCCATATCTGCTGTGTCGCCCCCAATCGATCTGGTCGTGGAGCCGTCCTCCCTTGAAATCACTACAATTGATATCAGAGCATACAGATTGTTTTCCAACAATTGGTATCAGAGCGAGGTAACTTGAAGATGTCTGCGATCAAGTTCGATATTCAGAAGTTCGATGGCGTCATCAATTTTAGCAGATGGCAGATTAGGATGAACGCCATCCTTACCCAGAGCGGGTTAGAGAAAGCACTACTCGAGAGGGAGAAAAAGCCTTAAGACATGAGGAAGAAACTTGACAAGAGTTGAATGAGAAAGCCTTGATAGCTATTCATTTTTACTTGACGGACGAAGTGTTGGATGAGTTTTCTATGGAGAAAACAACGTTCTCGTTGTGGGAGCGACTTCAGGACCACTATCTGAAGAAGTCGTTGGCGAATCGGTTGATTGTGAAGCAGTGTCTATTTCTTCTTCGCATGCATAAAAGTACACCTATCAAGTCTCATATTGCAGAATTTTTCTTTATTATTAATGATCTAGATAAGATAGACGTTAAGATAGAAGATGAGGATCAAACACTTCTATTACTGTGTTCTTTACCTTCTTCATATAAGAGCTTTTGGGAAGCTATCATCTATGAAGGCAAGTCAACAATCAAGTTCAATGAGATCAAAGAGCATCAGCTCAATAAGGACAAAATTGACACCCAGTTGACGGGTGAGTCTCATCATGATAATTCCGGCCAAGTTCATTATTCAAAGGAGAAGAGTAACAATGAAAGTTCCACAGGTAACTCAAAATATATGAATTTGACGTACAACTATTGTCACAAGAAGGGGCATATTAGATCTGAGTGTTGGCTTTGAAAGAAGAAACAACCAGATGCTAATATCATTGAACTGGTTGAAGGAGATGAAGAACAGTGCGACATTCTATATGTTACAGACAGACTAGTTGGTAACAAAGACAGATAGGTCATAGATTTTAGATGTTCACAGCATATCAATTTCAATAGGAAAATGTTCTCTTCATACACTTCGGTTTAAGGGGGAGAAGTCTTCATGGGGAATTATTCTACAAGCAAGGTGATTGACGAAAGAATAATCCAGTTTCGATCTCATGATGGATGCATTACTACTCTTCATGGCATTCGTCATGTTTCCAAATCAAGGTACAATCTCATCTCTCTTGGAGCCCTACATAGAGAAGGGTTCTATTTCAGTTCGAAAAGGTGATCTTATGAAAGTTTCCAAAGAGCTCCATGTAATATTTCAAGCCGAACGTGTCAGCAATGTGTATATGTTACGAAATTTAGATGTTATAGTTGATGGATTGCAGTTATCCTCGGCTTCAAAAGCGGTAGTTGTGGAACAATCGAAGACTACGATAGGTTCGAGCTCGGATGTTCAATTATACTCTAAAGAAAGATTGAGACTAGACGCGCAACAAGGTAGTACAGATCGTTACTCCTATGGTGGAGCAAATTCTCATAGATCTTGTGTAGATCAAGGAGATTATTGAGTAATAAAGTTCAGGGTGGGCCTGAACTTATTCGACCTAATCAAGATGTGAACCCTATGAGGGGTTATGAAGAAGAGAGAGTGTGATGGAGATGAAATCAAGTTTGTTCACTTGTGCGTGGATGCGAGCACATGGAACATGGTGGCTATTCTTGGACTTGGATGTATTTAAGTCAAGGGGGAGATTGTTAGGATTATGACGTGATACGCCGTGAAGATTGGTTAATGTTAGATTTGACAGTTTTCTTTTCTGGATCTGTTTTGACTCTGAGTTAGATTCAAGTTTCCTTTATTCTGATTGAAGGTATTTTGAGTCCGAGTTGGATTCAAGTTTTCTTTATTCTGATTGAAGGAATTTGTTTAGGACTAGGAGAGTTCTATGGTCTATAAATAACCCCTTAGGAGTGGCATTCAATGTATTTCAATATAATCCCATGAATTTGTAATTCCTAAGGGTGTAATTCATCTACGTGAGAAATTCATGAGAGAAGCTTAGCTACAAGGGTTCGCTGTTCTTGGCGGCCATCAAGGACTTGTAACTTCTCAGCATGAAGTGTAAATAATTCTTATTGTACTTCCCTAAAGTTTTAATAAAGTTTTTCCCCTTTCTCCGGTGGACGTACACACGATCTGTTTGATCAGTGGAACCACGTTATATTGTGTTTTGGCTTTCTATCTATTTTGGAATATCTTCTTCTTCTCTTCTTCAAATTGCCTTAGTAGATCTTATGGTTCGTATCTGCTGCGCCGCCCCAGTCGTGGGGGCGTTCTCCCTTGAAATCACAACAATTGGTATTAGAACATACAGATTGTTTCCCAGTAGCTATGAGCAACGGAGACAGGCCGAGTTGGACTTCTTTGACTACCCTATTCTTGGGGGGACAACCCACATGGCGTCTGGGTCACCGACATTCTCTCAGCCGACCATTGACACTGCCTTGTCGAAAGGGGGACTCGAGCGCATGGTCAGAGAGAGCGGCGAGATAGAGGGGGAAGAAGGTGGTTCACCTCTGAACTGGACTAGCTTTGATGGATTCGGACCGGGGTGGCCTTAATTTGACCAAGGCGGGATCTGAACCAGTTCAATGCAATTTTGAACTGGTTTATTTACAGAGGTGGGTGGAGGAGAATTTGAAATTCAAATCTCTTCTGAGGGGCCCATAAGCGAATGCAAGGGGGGTAGGGCCGACAGATGTCAAAGCAAAGTACGAGGGCGTTACGTTGTCGTCCTCTCATCGCAGCGAGGCGTACGAGATTTTGATCTCGTCTGGCGATATGCCTTGTCTGGCGCGCATCGAGGTCAAATCGAAGAACGAGGGCAACACAAGGATTATCGAGTGCCATGAGACTTCGGGTTTCGAGCCTAAGAACGAAGCGGATGCAACCACTGAAGAGAACCTGAATCCGTCCCTTAGTGGAGCTAAGGTCTTGGCCACGTTGGGCCTGAGGTCAATAGACCTATGACTGGGCTAATGCCTATTGCGTACCCAAGTGGCCTTGTAACGCTCCAGTCCCGCGAGTACGGGGATGCTACTGCGATGTACGTATGCATGGCAGAACTACCCTCACATATGTATGTTAAGCATCAGTACAAGCAATAATCAGAGTACGAAAACACAATGGTAATATATATTCTAATAAAATAGTATAAGTACACTGTTATCACAGAGTATGATCCAATATTACATGAATATTACATCACCAGAAGGTGTAAAAGTATGATTTACAAGATTTACAAGGTACAAAAGATAAAGAGACACTCACAAGCTGTAAAAGGGAATCTCGAGAACCAGTCAAGAGGGGGTAGTTAGGGATGAGGCAACGACTGATTCACTTGCTTCACAAGAAAAACCTGATCGTCAACGAAGAGTCCATTACGCTCCAAGCTTTAGAATCTGGACATGTAGATCCAAGGGTTGTCAAAAAGCAACACAATGAGTACGTAAAATGAAACCAAGTGGCGTACATAGGCAAGCACACGTGTACTGAGAAGTGTGTCATGTACTCAAGTCATGATGGCATGCAAGAAACGATAAACATAAATGGTAAACATGGAATTAATATAAAACCAGGAAGCATGCAAATTAGAAGATTAAATACAATAGCATAGATATAATATCTTGCAGGAGGCGGGCTGTATAATTATATAATTAATAATACTCAATATCGTTTGTTATTTTAGTCATTTCCTTCCAGTGTCCTATATTACTGGCTATCCACACTGGAGTTTCTACTCCAGTAGAACTCATCTGAATCATGATACCTGATATCATTAACCAAACGAGAGAGTGATTAAATAACATTTGTTCCTGATATTATAATTGTATACAAAGTATTGTGTCAGTCAGGCAAGTACAGGCCAGTAAACAAGAATATCAGGAGTTAATTATGGTAGCGCAGAACTATTATACAAGTGGCGAGAAAGATAACTTATTCATATAACAATAGTAATAATCAGTATCACATGTTATTTTAATTATTTTCTTTTAGTGTTCCATACCACTGGTAGTTCATACTAGAGTTCACACTCCAGTAGAACTCAACTGAACTTGATACACGGATACCATTATTCAAATGAGAAAGTGACTCAATAACACCCACTTTTGAGATTATGATTATTTGGTAATTAAGTTATATAGGGTGTGCAGGATAATGTGTTGTGAACATTGTAACGGTCCCAGAACTACTTATAATATAAAACTGATAAAATAATATTTCCTCAAAATTTCGGCAGCACCTCCCCTAAAATATGGACTACGCCATACTACAGCACAACAATAATTGTCCACAATGGACCCAACACTACCAATCTCATATTTCGGCACAATTTGCCTACTTATCAACATAAGTAAAAGAAGGCCTCATTACAAAACCTTGCATTCATCCATCATATCCCAAAAGAGTTACAACATTCATTCCCACAATACATCATACTTACCATAACAATGTCCAAGTCCTTCCATACATGCAACTAAGGTTACTTGTCAAGTTCATGTTCGAACGGCCACACATAAGGCTTAAATTTACATTAGTAGCACCCAAAATCCTCTTGCATACATCAAGTTCTCACATATATATATACAATAAGTATTTCAAAAGTAGACAAAATATGAAAGTAGATAGTTGATCACAAGTAAGACATGAGGGGGTCGATCAATCCATATCCTTAAGATTTCAGAATCTAAATCGGCTTCTTACCTTTGTCCATACCTGAAATTTACAAAAGAAATAAAGGCATGAGCTTGAAAGCTCAGTGAGTAAACCCAGTTATTGCATAATATTCTAGTTAATCTTTTAGCTTTGATAGTTTATAAACTTTATAGTAGGCCGTCATTAGGCCCAATTTTAGGAAACATATGCTAACATTCCTTGGTCTACTTTATACACTCATATGATGGTACATGACGTAGTAGTAGTTTTTCTTTTATCACGTTTGGTAACACGACATAATTCAAGCCATAGCAAATCTAAGTTATGATAACAAAAACATCTTTTATGAACATCACATCAACAAGCAACATGTCATAACATACGCTACTTTCATAACACCGTCTTCTCCCCCTACCGGCTCCCGCCGGCCCCTTCCTACAATGAACAACATACATTTACACCGTCTTCTCCTCCTACCGGCTCCCGTCGGCCCCTTCCTACAATTTTAGATGAACACCTCTTTTTCCCACCGTCTTCCCCCTTCCTACCGGCTCCCGCCGGCCCCTTCCTACTTATAGGGATAAACAACTCATTCCACAAGAATAAAACTATGCACATAAGCAAAGCCATTACACAAACATAACATAGAATTTCCTCCATATCGCGCCACTAACTACTTGCACATACAAGATACACATTCATATACATCATTCAATTTAACATACAATTACACATGAACGTTTCATATACTATGAAGAGTAAGCAAGCCATTCTCTTGTATGAGTTCATATTTATATTGGTATATAACCCTTTATGTGTAAACATTTTATTCCTTTATAATGAGAGTGTCACCCACACTAACGATTTACATTTAGTGTGCATACATAGTATTGACATATTTTTCTTTTTATTTCTCACTACGATACCTAGTCCGATATTTCATACGCATAGTATCTAGTTAAATTAACGGTATAAGACATACACATATCACATAGGACTTCGTGCCGTCCCCCATTACATGCCATCAAAACCGTTTCTCCGTGTTACGTTAATTTACATAGTCAATATGAAAGTTACCCAAATTCCTCAATATGCTAATATGAAATTAATCTAGGTAGTGCACATCTTATGTGAGAACAATTTCTAATTCATACATAATGTGATTTCTCCTTCTTTTTCTTTAATTTCACAACATGAATCTTTTTATTCTTTTCATTATATAAATCAATTTACATACAAGTTCATTTCAATTTGTGATTTATCCAATCACTTATTTATCCAAAATTATCAATTTCATAACTTTTAATCTAGTTAAAATTTAGTTTACTCACCTTGCTTGATGAGTGCCTACGCGAAGAACTCCACCTATTTCACCCGCCGAATAAAACCCTAAGCCAATAAAATCTTAAAATTAAAATGCTAAAAAACATAGCCTAATCTAAAGAGATTTTGTTTTAGGATTTTACCTCCAATAGTTTCTGTTTTTTTTTTCCAATCTTGCTCGCAGAGATCTGAATCCAACCCGCGGACTTTCCGACTCCTCCCCGAGCTCCGCCCCGAAACCCCCCCTCCTCCTCCTCCTTCGCGCACAACTGCAGCACGCCCACCCACGCACGCGCGCGCTCCCACGCGCGTTCGCGCGCGCTTGCTGGGGCCCTGCCGCGGCGCCGCGGCCGCCGTGCCCTACGCCGCGCGCGGCCGCCTGCCGCGTGGCCGCCCTGGCCGTCGCCTCCTGCTGGCGTGGCTAGGGTGGGGTGGAAGGGAGTGAGAGAGAGAGAGAGAGATCTACCTGGTTTTGATCTAAGGAAGAGAGAGAGAGAGATTTGTGTGGTGGGTTCGTTCTCAGTCAAGGAAGAGGTGGCTGAGGATTTTGGGGAGGAGTTAAAGTATTTTTGGGAAGGAAATGTTTTCCTAAATTAATTATTGGTTTCTATAATTAATAAGGTCTTGACACCTCACCCCCTCAATTACCCAAGCACCCTAGATAGCTCCAACCTCAACTCCCTCTTGTTCTCATGTTGCCAACACATCACTACAATATTTATTTATTTATTTTTTTTATTTTTTTTTTGGGATTAATGTATTTAGTGTAAATATTCCCATGATCTACTATAATTTTGTACTTTGATTAGGTATAAGTATTCTCATGCAATATACCTCTATTAAATATGCAAAATATACTTAGTATTAAAAATGTGCAAATGTGGATACTTATGTGTGTGTGTGTGTGTATATATATATATATATATATATATATATATATATATATATATATATATATATATACATATATTTCTAGTATTTTCTAAAATTTTGGATTAAGCTTAAACATGACTGTTATACCAGTTAAATGAAAATTATTTAGACTATAATCCGGATTTATTTAAATCGGGTGTTACAATACTACCCACCTAACAAAAAGTTTCGTCCTCGAAACTTAACGTATCTCAATAAAAGTGTGAATAAGATTCTACATCTCATCTTCCAGTTCCCAGTTAGCCTCTACAATTTCTATTATATTCTATTATATTGCACACCATCAGGGCCCAATAATCCTCGTTCTCCAATCCTTCCCAATAATTGGGGGAACCTACACTACCTACCATACTGAGCGTCGACGGTTGCATCCCAAAGGTCAATAGGTAGCTATTGTTACATGCAAACATCATTAGTGGTATATACTTCTCCCAGTTATCAACACCTTAACATGCATGCTTTCACCCTATCTGCTAATATCTGAATAGTCCTCTCTGATTGGCCATCAGTCTGTGAGTGTGTCACAGTACTAGGATGTAATCTAGTCCCCAAAGCCTTGGAAAAGCTCACCCAGACTCTTGATGGAAGCGAGGATCCCTGCCTAATACAAATGTCTCAAGTACTTCATGTATCTGAACTATTTCTCAGATGTACTTTATGCTTCTCGCTACTCTTGGGATAAATTATTACATCAACAATGAATATGATCACAAATTGATCGGGATATGGTTGTAATACTCTTATTCATCAAGTCCATAAATGTTGCAGGGGTGATAGTTTGTCCAAATGGCATATGGGCACCACGAGTTTCCTGCAACATCGGGACGGTAAGAAAGTGTTGCCTGAGGTCTTCGAGGGAATCCCACTCGATGCCATGTACCTCCATTTGATCTAGAAGCCGATGCTACCGAGGACCCCGCACCTCTATTGAATCTGTGATTTGACATATCGGGGCTAGGTGTCTCCTGATAGTGGGGGCGCTTAGAAGGGGGTAATTCCTTACTTTTGACTTCCTGATCTTCCAATATATCCCGTTCAACTTCCAATGCTTTCTCCACTGCTTGAATATAGATTTGGAGTTGGAACGGAATTAATTTGCTTCTGATTTCAGATTTTAATCCCCTCACAAACCTTTTAGTTCTTTCTGATTCTTCACGTACCAGCCCTGCTGCATATCTTGACAATTGTGTAAACTTGACATCATACTGGTTGACAGACATTTGTCCTTGCTTTAGTTCCTGAAATTCTAGTGCGAGTTTATCTTTAGCTACCCCCGGTATATACTTTTCATTGAACTTCTTAACCAAAAAGTTCCAAGAAACTTTCTCTCCCTAAGGAATTAGCTCCATCTTTAACCATGTCCCACCAATGTTCCGCCTCACCTTGAAACATGAAAGAAGTAAAGGACACTCTTTGATTCTCATTACATTCCATAACAGTTAGTATTTTCTCAATTCGACGAAGCCATTCTTCTGCTTGTATGGGATCAGCTTCTCCTTTAAATGCTGGCGGGTTCAGCTTCTGAAATTGTTCTAAAGCTCGATGTGGGTTGCTTTTTGTTGCCAGTCGCGCCAACCAACCTGGCATTACATCAGGGATTTTCTGGTATTTGCTGATGTGTTCATCCTCGTGGTTAGTCGGGGGATGGACACTCCCAACTGAATTGTGCGGTGGGGCATAGCCTGCAGGATCAGTGTCTGGTGGTGGAAGATTTAAGTCCATCTATCCCTAAAAGAATAATCAGTCCTTATCATTAATAATATTCACAGTACAAAGCAAGTCTTACATAACAATTATCACTTCATTCATAACTTCAAAGGCATCTTTGGAACCAAGATTTACATTGATACGCTTACATTCATACTAAACATATAAAAGATTATTATTATTATTATTATTATTATATTTTTTTTCATTGTTCACACACTTCTTTACAGACACATAAACCCTCCTACCCAAAAAGCTCGAAAATAGGCGAACCATGCCATCCTTTCCCAAAATACTAAACATTCCACCTTATTCAAGGATTTATATTAGGACCAGTGGAACTTCCCTCCTTACTATTATTATTAGAATCCTTTCCTCTTGGGTTTTCTTCCTCAGGATTTTCTTCGTTAGGGTCTTCTTCATCTCCTTCCTTAGGATCTTCACTTTCTATTATGATATCATCGTCATATTTTCAGTATTCATAATCATCATAAAGATCCCAGTCGTGGACCCAGCTAGCATTCTACCAAATAACTCCAAAAGATATTCTTCCTTGGGACTCTACTTCATTACTGAGGGCGGCATTAAAAGTCTCGGTCATTGGTAGGTCTCCAATGGGACTTTCATCATCAACCGCCACATCCATATTCTTTTATCCCATTAAGCTTGCTTCAACATCATTATCCATAGATATAAGGGAAATTTTACTTTAAGATAGTTAGGCTATTGGAAGTCAACAGATCTGCAATTGCTTATATTTTCTATCTCTCGGAGCTTGCTACTCTAAAACGTTCTTACATTCTAGATTAACTTTGACTTGCCGGATATTTTTGTTGTCCTCTCATTCCAGTGTCCCATACCACTGGCGATCCATACAAAGGGCCCGCACCCTCAGTATGAAACATCCGAATCGGAGTATGCGGGTACTCAAATTCGGATACAAGAGTACAGTTAAATATCCCGCACTTCTAAGTTAATCATATTTGTAAGAATCCACTACTCCCTAAAATACCCATCTCGATCGTACAATCATACATACAATTTTCACACAATATCACATCAATCCTAACTTATCCTACCTACTCAATGTAACTTTACACCTAAACCTTGGCTCTGATACCATCTGTAACGGTCCCAGAACTACTTATAATATAAAACTGATAAAATAATATTTCCTCAAAATTTCGGCAGCACCTCCCCTAAAATATGGACTACGCCATACTACACCACAACAATAATTGTCCACAATGGACCCAACACTACCAATCTCATATTTCGGCACAATTTGCCTACTTATCAACATAAGTAAAAGAAGGCCTCATTACAAAACCTTGCATTCATCCATCATATCCCAAAGAGAGTTACAACATTCATTCCCACAATACATCATACTTACCATAACAATGTCCAAGTCCTTCCATACATGCAACTAAGGTTATTTGTCAAATTCATGTTCGAACGGCCACACATAAGGCTTAAATTTACATTAGTAGCACCCAAAATCCTCTTGCATACATCAAGTTCTCACATATATATATACAATAAGTATTTCAAAAGTAGACAAAATATAAAAGTAGATAGTTGATCACAAGTAAGACATGAGGGGGTCGATCAATCCATATCCTTAAGATTTCAGAATCTAAATCGGCTTCTTACCTTTGTCCATACCTGAAATTTACAAAAGAAATAAAGGCATGAGCTTGAAAGCTCAGTGAGTAAACCCAGTTATTGCATAATATTCTAGTTAATCTTTTAACTTTGATAGTTTATAAACTTTATAGTAGGCCGTCATTAGGCCCAATTTTAGGAAACATATGCTAACATTCCTTGGTCTACTTTATACACTCATATGATGGTACATGACGTAGTAGTAGTTTTTCTTTTATCACGTTTGGTAACACGACATAATTCAAGCCATAGCAATTCTAAGTTATGATAACAAAAACATCTTTTATGAACATCACATCAACAAGCAACATGTCATAACATACGCTACTTTCATAACACCATCTTCTCTCCCTACCGGCTCCCGCCGGCCCCTTCCTACAATGAACAACATACATTTACACCGTCTTCTCCTCCTACCGGCTCCCGCCGGCCCCTTCCTACAATTTAGATGAACACCTCTTTTTCTCACCGTCTTCCCCCTTCCTACCGGCTCCCGCCGGCCCCTTCCTACTTATAGGGATAAAACAACTCATTCCACAAGAATAAAACTATGCACATAAGCAAAGCCATTACACAAACATAACATAGAATTTCCTCCATATCGCGCCACTAACTACTTGCACATACAAGATACACATTCATATACATCATTCAATTTAACATACAATTACACATGAACGTTTCATATACTATGAAGAGTAAGCAAGTCATTCTCTTGTATGAGTTCATATTTATATTGGTATATACCCTTTATGTGTAAACATTTTATTCCTTTATAATGAGAGTGTCACCCACACTAACGATTTACATTTAGTGTGCATACATAGTATTGACATATTTTTCTTTTTATTTCTCACTACGATACCTAGTCCGATATTTCATACGCATAGTATCTAGTTAAATTAACGGTATAAGACATACACATATCACATAGGACTTCGTGCCGTCCCCCATTACATGCCATCAAAACCGTTTCTCCGTGTTACGTTAATTTACATAGTCAATATGAAAGTTACCCAAATTCCTCAATATGCTAATATGAAATTAATCTAGGTAGTGCACATCTTATGTGAGAACAATTTCTAATTCATACATAATGTGATTTCTCCTTCTTTTTCTTTAATTTCACAACATGAATCTTTTTATTCTTTTCATTATATAAATCAATTTACATACAAGTTCATTTCAATTTGTGATTTATCCAATCACTTATTTATCCAAAATTATCAATTTCATAACTTTTAATCTAGTTAAAATTTAGTTTACTCATCTTGCTTGATGAGTGCCTACGCGAAGAACTCCACCTATTTCACCCGTCGAATCAAACCCTAAGCCAATAAAATCTTAAATTAAAATGCTACAAAACATAGCCTAATCTAAAGAGATTTTGTTTTAGGATTTTACCTCCAATAGTTTCTGTTTTTTTTTTCCAATCTTGCTCGCAGAGATCTGAATCTAACCCGCGGACTTTCCGACTCCTCCCCGAGCTCCGCCCCGAAACCCCCCTCCTCCTCCTCCTTCGCGCACAACTGCAGCACGCCCACCCACGCACGCGCGCGCTCCCACGCACGTTCGCGCGCGCTTGCTGGCGCCCTGCCGCGGCGCCGCGGCCGCCGTGCCCTACGCCGCGCGTGGCCGCCCTGGCCGTCGCCTCCTGCTGGCGTGGCTAGGGTGGGGTGGAAGGGAGTGAGAGAGAGAGAGAGAGATCTACCTGGTTTTGATCTAAGGAAGAGAGAGAGAGATTTGTGTGGTGGGTTCGTTCTCAGTCAAGGAAGAGGTGGCTGAGGATTTTGGGGGAGGAGTTAAAGTATTTTTGGGAAGGAAATGTTTTCCTAAATTAATTATTGGTTTCTATAATTAATAAGGTCTTGACACCTCACCCCCTCAATTACCCAAGCACCCTAGATAGCTCCCACCTCAACTCCCTCTTGTTCTTATGTTGCCAACACATCACTACAATATTTATTTATTTATTTATTTATTTTTTTTTTGGATTAATGTATTTAGTGTAAATATTCCCATGATCTACTATAATTTTGTACTTTGATTAGGTATAAGTATTCTCATGCAATATACCTCTATTAAATATGCAAAATATACTTAGTATTAAAAATGTGCAAATGTGGATACTTATGTATATATATATATACATATATTTCTAGTATTTTCTAAAATTTTGGATTAAGCTTAAACATGACTGTTATACCAGTTAAATGAAAATTATTTAGACTATAATCCGGATTTATTTAAATCGGGTGTTACAAACATGAGTTACACAAACATCACAATAAATAATGCAACATGAGTTTACCATAAATCACAGTGAATATAAATAGGTTATTAAATTATTATTATTATATTAGGACTCGTCTGACCCATATATCTAGGTATGTGTTCTGGCATCTCAACACACATACATTCACATATGAGTAAGATGAGTTTTTGTTATTGAAAACTGATAGGGTGATTAACAATTATATTTACAATGGGCCCTGTGCATACCCGGGACAACAGACCGGGGTGTTTCGATGCTGAGTTGGAACATGCCGCTAAGCAGAGAGGAAGTATATATATGATAGTAGGGATGTCGCACACCCGCCGAACACCTGGTGGCTCTCAAGTTGATCCGAAGTTTGAGTTACGCAACATTTAATCATTGTAAGTACGAATACATATTGATCTCCATAAGTTTTTCCTGATCCGGTGCAAGTTGTCTATTTTATTATTTTATGTCCATTATCTCTTTACGGGGATTTAACTTTAGTATAATAACTAGGGGTAAGCTTAATACAAGAGTACAGGAAGTACAGATGTACAAGAGATACAAGGGTTCATGATTTCTGGATATATATATGACATGATAGCAATGTCAAGTCCCCGTAAAGGTGATAATCATGAATCATGCAAGCCCAATATAAAGTAAATAACATGCCAGGTGATTTTCGGGTAGTGTGTTCAAATCATGCACGCATGCAATAAATGGTAAATATAGAATTAAGACTAATCAGGAAGCAAGTTAGTAGATTAAATACAGTAGCATAGATATAATATCTTGCAAGAAGCGGGCGGTGTATTATACTTATACCATTAATAAATATCAGTATCGTCTGTTATTTTAGTCGTTTCTTGCAAGTTCTCATACCACTGGCTATCCACAATGGAGTTCTTACTCTAGCAGAACTCATCTGAATCATGATACCTTGTATCATTATCCGAATAAGGGAGTGATCAAATAACACACGTTCCTGATATTATCATTGTATACAGAGGAGTGTGCCAGGACTCGGTCAAGCAAGTAACCAGTAATGCAACATAGTACCCGAAAACAGGATAAAAAGATATTTCAAACTCTTCACAATCATAATAATTATAATAATTAATTATATTAATAAATACCCAGACATGACTAGTTAAGCTGGATCAAAGCTTTGTCATGTCAGCAGTACGCTCGACGTACAACAAGGCTTGGCTCCTGGCGGAGCTAGTATGCAGCTTTAGATGCTAACTTGCTCGGCAAGGCTAACACTCATGGCGTAACTGTAAGTCACCTAGAGGGGGGGTGAATAGGTGATGAGCTAATCTAATGGTCAATAATGCGAAAATAAAACTTATATGATGCAAACTAAAACTATTTAAACTAAATACCAAGTATAACACAATAGTGTAGCCGAATTTCCCGTGAAGGGCTCTGGATTAACTCCTCAAGATTCCTCTAAATAAGAGTTGAGGTGCCGCGTTGGCTCTCTTGGTTGAATACAAGTGTTAGCAAACAATCCCCAAGCATATAACAATTAAGCTCACAATATATATCAAGCATATAAAGATGAAAGCAATATAAGCATGCAAGATATAAACAAGAGTAAGAGATAGAGAGTGAGCAATCGCAAACACGGGAGATTTGTTTCGAGGTTTGAGCACACTTGCTCTACGTCCCCGCCTTCAACACTTGAAGGATTTCCACTAAAATCGATCCCACCGGATCACTCGGTGCCGCAACACCTACAAGGCGAGTTCACACTTGAACTCCTTGGACTCTCTAGTCCCGTACACACCGCAAGCCCACAAGCTCGTCGAGGCTGCCCCTCAAACACCGAGTCCACACACGAACTCGAAACACCGCGAACACACTTGTCCGCCTCCTCAAAGTACAAAGATGGAACTTTGGTGATCACAACTCTTTGATCACCTAAAATCCTCTCACAACAAATCCCTATAGGTAGATATAACAATGGATGGCTCAAGTGTTGTGTGAGAAAACAAGGATTGAAATGGTGGAGGAAAACTCAAGAAAATTACTTTGAAAACACTCTTGATAAACTCCCCTTTTGATTGGAAATATTTGCTCTCAAATAAGTGGAGAAAACTTCTTAATGGAGTTGGAAAAACTGGCTCAAAACCCACTTAAAGATCTTATATAAAACAGCCCCAAAAAGCCCCAATTTATAGAGCTAGAAAAACTAGCCGTTGGAGCCAGATTGGCCTGACGGTCGACCGTCCGGTCGATCGCCAACGGTCAGAAATGATCGTTGGGGCAGCGGTCGACCGGCCCGGTCGACCGAGGCCTGGATACAGAGAGCAGACTCTCTGTCCGGTCGACCGGCCCGGTCGACCGGGGCTTTCCAGAGAGCAGAGCTCTCTGGCGGTCGACCGGCCCTCCAGCAAAAGCTGGCGTGCACGTCTGTGCACGTCGATCGACCGGCCTGGTCGACCGACTTCAAGCTTCGGTCGACCGGGCCGGTCGACCGCTGAAGCCAGGACAGGAATTCTGGGATTAAAAACTTGGTTATTTTGACTCAAATAAAATCATAAAAATCTACAAAAATAGTTTTAACATTATACTTTAATATACAAACTTGTTTGAGCAAAATCAAGACATGTTACAAATAATTTGAACTTATTTTTGTAACTTAGAAAATTTAGTTCAAAACAAAAACTGTATTTTTCCAAATTTGGTTTTTTCAAAACTTCTCCAAATAAAAACAAGACATTTTAAACACTTTGGAAGCATAGAGTGTATGGATATGATCCACTACACAAACATGGTGAAATATCTATGTTTTTGACATTAAGCTCTAAATTTAGTTTTGGTTAAATACATGTAACTTTGAATATCAAAAACCAAAACGGTATTTTTCAAAAAGAAAAACTCTTTTGTATTTTTTCAAAATAAAAATTCTTTTATGAAAACTCATCTAGATCAAGAGTGTGTGTGTATATGGTATACTTGAGCAATCCACCAACTATTCTATCCTTTACATTTTATCTAAAAATAAAATCTTATAAAAACAAACCTAGACACAAGCCTTGATCTTGAAGTCTTCACTTGAAATCTTTTCCTACTTCATGACTTGGTCCAAACACGATCCAACGAGCTAGACTCCTCTTGAGTACTTGATGTGGTCTTGATGCACAAGCTCTTGAATCAAATCGTGCTAGCTCCAAAACTTGACTTTAAATCTTTTGTTGAAGCTACACACCTACTAAGATCTTGATCACAAATCTGAAACTAATTAAACACAAGATCATTAGTACCATAACTGCATGAGTTGATCATCATTAAAACTAGAGTGATAGGCCTTTGGGCCAACAACTCCCTCTTTTTGATGATGACAAAACTCATGGAGTTATACATGCATAGATTAAAGTAAAGCTTCAAGGAAGCTCCCCCTTAACTCATGCATAGCAATAAACAATAAGATATGCAATGAAGGCTCATAAATATGTATGCAAATACAAGGAGATAAACATGCATAAACAAGCATTAAACACATCAAATTCTTTTTCTCCTATTTGCAAAACAAAAACATATATGCATAAACATAAATCCTTCTCCCCCTTTATGTATAAAGCAAGGAAAACATGTATATATAAAATCCAAATACTTCTCCCCTTTTTGTCAATCATCAACAAAGGGGTTAAAGTAAAAAAAAAAAAATGTTCTCCCCCTTTTTGTCAAAAGCAAAAATCAACAAAGGGGTGACATTAAACAAATCAATAAAAGAGAATATATGCGATATACATTCTTGAAGAGGAAGACGCTAAGTTAACTTCCCTACATACATGCATTACATGAAGAAACGATGACAAGCCCTAATTCACGTAACACATAATATGCAATGCATAAGAGAAGATGTGAAGCTCCCCTTACACACGTGTACCGCATAAACAAGAGTTGTCAAGCTCCTCAATATAAGATACACTCAACATGAATCTATATGTAGAAGATATGTTGAGCTCTCCTTGCATATAGGCAATATAAATCAAAACATTTTTAATTTTCTCATTAAAAACAAAATTTTGAGTTTTTCTCAATAAAACAAATTTTGAGAATTCTTAGAAAATCAAATCATATAAACAAAATTTTTAAGATACCAATTGTAGTCAAATTTTAAGATACCAATACCAATTGTAAATAAATATTACAAATTTTGAATTTTAATCAAAAATAGAAACATATTGATACCAAATGAAAATTATTGCATATTTTTGATATCAATAAAAATATCAATTTTAAAACTAATGCATAAGCTTATGAAACAATCCATTGAGATACCAATTGAAAATAAGAATTTGAATCAAGCTTAGCATAAACAAACTTTGTGCTTTAAACATATAAGTCTATTTTAAATTAAGCACAAATAAATCATATATATGTATGAAAATGAAAATACCAATAGAAATTGATATTATTTGAAATGAAGCATACATATATAGGAAACAAAATATGAGTATATATAAAATGAAAATACCAATTGAGATCAAGTATATAACTCATAACCTACCCCCTTTATATGCTCAAGATAAAAGATTTTTCAATTAAGCTTACAAGGCATACTCGCCCATCCATCCACCCATAACGGAGTTGGAAGGGGTTTTCAAAAATAATGTTTTGAAAATATTTTAATAGTGAAAACCACTACCAAATTGAAGAATAGATAACTAGTTAAAGATAATTTTTGAAAACTAGTTAAAGATAATTTTTGAAAACTAGTTAAAGATCCTTCAAAACATGAAACTAAATCATATGTTTTTCATGAATCATACCAAATACACAAGAGTTGACACTCAAATTTATAAGGCTCAAAAATAATCATGAAATAAAGTCATGAATAAACAAAATAAAGTGTGAGTGCACAAAAATCATGTAATTAGTATTTTCCATGAAGATAATCAATGAAGCTCAAAAACAAACATGAATATCATTTTATAAACAAATCATGAAAATTCATTTTTCATATAAAGATGAAAATCATAAAAATTCATTTTTTATCTTAAAAATAAACTTCTAGGTATATGTATGTTTTTATCTAATCCTAACAATATGCATACATATCCCAAACATAAAAAGAGTCCATAATGTAAATTGCATGAAGGCAAATGACTCATGGGGTATACATGTATATTTATTAGATTTGAATACAAAATATATATACATGAAGTAAAACATGAAATTAGGCAAAACAAGTGTAAATGAGAGAATCATCAAAACTTGGCTATACATGTGCATATAGTGAGTACAATTGAACAATGAAGTCCAAACATATATGAATCAATTTGTTGCTCACTACTTGTACAAGTATACATCCAAGTTTTAATAAAAACTACATTTAAACTAGTATTTACCACATGAAGCACAAAGACATGAACATGCTAAAGAAATTATCAATGAAAAGTATGTAAACTAAACTAGGAGTTTAGAGTTAGTTACCAAACCAAAGAACTATACTCCAAATCTCCAAAATATGGTGGTTGTCCTACCAAACCTCCTTGATAGCGGTGCATCAAATATGTGTTCATCAAGTCCATGCGTCCACCACCAAGGCACCATCCCTCTCACGTTGTGTGAGAGCCCTCACCTACATCAAAAACACAAGGTGGAAATTTTGATACCCATTTTCTTTTGGGTCCTTGGGGGTTAGTCTTATAAGGAATCCAAACATTTTTATTAGCAAAATTAATATGATGCATCTTATCAAAACAAAACTTTGCTAGATGGCCTTTGCGGCCACAATGTATACATTTGTACACACTCTAGGATGCATATGAGTGTGGGTGTGATCATAACGTGCAAAGTGTGCATATGCATGTTGTGGATGATGTGCATGAACAAGTGAAGCTTGTTTCTTTGAAAATAAGGACTCCAACTTCTTATAATTAAATGCACATGTGCTCAAAGTTGAGCTCAAACAATTAATTTTATTTTTCAAAAATTTAACTTCATTTTTATCAATGGTTATGGCATGAAGAGCATGATCAATAGTCTTTTTCTTTTTAGAAACATTTTTCTTTTCTTTTTCAACCATTTTTCTTTTTAAGGAGTTGTTTTCTTGCAAAGCAACTTCCTTTTGATTTTCCACCAAAAAAATTTTATTTTTCAAATTAGTGTTTCCTTCACAAAGATCATTTAATTTAGAAAGCAAGGAAATATTTTCATTTTTCAAATTTTCATTTTCTTTTTCAAAACATGCAACTTTATTTTTAAAAGACTCATTTTCTTTTAACATGCAATCAAATTTCTTTTTCAAATTTTTGTTATCCTTTTTAATCATGTCATATTTTTCTAAGAGTTGTTGACAAAAAGAAGCAAGTTCATTATATGACATATCAACATCCTCTTCTACCTTGGATTCGGTAGTTGCCTCAAGGGGGTTATCCCCTTGGACCATGTAGCACACGTTGGAAGCGTCACTTCCAACATCTGAGTCGCTCCCCGCATAATATTGTTCTTGTTCGCCGAGGGAGACGATGTATTCCAAACTACAAAAGCCGAGTCAATGTTAGCAACCCTACATAAATAATCATTGTTTAGGGTACTCTTCAAAGCATAAATGGCTTTTGAGTTAGCCTCAATATACTTGCTATTATTAACATATGAATTATTAATGGTAGCAAGATAAACATGAATTCCTAGGCCTATGAGGTATAAAGACATCTTAACCTTTCAAGTTTGGATGTTAAGAATGTCAAAAGTGGAAGGTGACATGAAATCCATGGTGTGTGTACAAATGTTGTGATTAGCTATAAAATGAGGATCTTTAACTCTAGGTTGTAAGACCCAAATCAAGAGCACTTGGCTCTGATACCAACTGTAAGTCACCTAGAGGGGGGGTGAATAGGTGATGAGCTAATCTAATGGTTAATAATGCGGAAATAAAACTTATATGATGCAAACTAAAACTATTTAAACTAAACACCAAGTATAACACAAGAGTGTAGCCGAATTCCCCGTGAAGGGCTCTGGACTAACTCCTCAAGATTCCTCTAAATAAGAGTTGAGGTGCCGCGTTGGCTCTCTTGGTTGAATACAAGTGTTAGCAAACAATCCCCAAGCATATAACAATTAAGCTCTCAATATATATCAAGCATATAAAGATGAAAGCAATATAAGCATGCAAGATATAAACAAGAGTAAGAGATAGAGAGTGAGCAATCGCAAACACGGGAGATTTGTTTCGAGGTTCGAGCACACTTGCTCTACGTCCCCGCCTTCAACACTTGAAGGATTTCCACTAAAATCGATCCCACCGGATCACTCGGTGCCGCAACACCTACAAGGCGAGTTCACACTTGAACTCCTTGGACTCTCTAGTACCGTACACACCGCAAGCCCACAAGCTCGCCGAGGCTGCCCCTCAAACACCGAGTCCACACACGAACTCGAAACACCGCGAACACACTTGTCCGCCTCCTCAAAGTACAAAGATGGAACTTTGGTGATCACAACTCTTTGATCACCTAAAATCCTCTCACAACAAATCCCTATAGGTAGATATAGCAATGGATGGCTCAAGTGTTGTGTGAGAAAACAAGGATTGAAATGGTGGAGGAAAACTCAAGAAAATTACTTTGAAAACACTCTTGATAAACTCCCCTTTTGATTGGAAATATTTTCTCTCAAATAAGTGGAGAAAACTTCATAATGGAGTTGGAAAAACTGGCTCAAAACCCACTTAAAGATCTTATATAAAACAGCACCCAAAAGCCCCAATTTATAGAGCTAGAAAAACTAGCCGTTGGAGCCAGATTGGCCTGACGGTCGACCGCCCGGTCGACCGCCAACGGTCAGATTTCTGACCGTTGGGGCAGCGGTCGACCGGCCCGGTCGACCAAGGCCTAGATACAGAGAGCAGACTCTCTGTCCGGTCGACCGGGGCTTTCCAGAGAGCAGAGTTCTCTGGCGGTCGACCAACCCGGTCGACCGGCCCTCCAGCAAAGGCTGGCGTGCACGTCTGTGCACGTCGGTCGACCGGCCCGGTCGACCGACTTCAAGCTTCGGTCGACCGGGCCGATCGACCGGCTGAAGCCAGAACAGGAATTCTGGGATTAAAAACTTGGTTATTTTGGCTCAAATAAAATCCCATAAAATCATAAAAAATCTACAAAAAATAGTTTTAACATTATACTTTGATATACAAACTTGTTTGAGCAAAATCAAGACATGTTACAAACAATTTGAACTTATTTTTGTAACTTAAAAATTTGGTTCAAAACAAAAACTGTATTTTTCCAAATTTGGTTTTCTAAAACTTCTCCAAATAAAAACAAGACATTTTAAACACTTTGGAAGCATAGAGTGTATGGATATGATCCACTTCACAAACATGGTGAAATATCTATGTTTTTGACATTAAGCTCTAAATTTGGTTTTGGTTAAATACATGTAACTTTGAATACCAAAAACCAAAACGGTATTTTTCAAAAAGAAAAACTCTTTTGTATTTTTTCAAAATAAAAATTCTTTTATGAAAACTCATCTAGATCAAGAGTGTGTGTGTATATGGTATACTTGAGCAATCCATCAACTATTCTATCCTTTACATTTTATCTAAAAACAAAATCTTATAAAAACAAACCTAGACACAAGCCTTGATCTTGAAGTCTTCACTTGAAGTCTTCTCCTACTTCATGACTTGGTCCAAATACGATCCAACGAGCTAGACTCCTCTTGAGTACTTGATGTGGTCTTGATGCACAAGCTCTTGAATCAAACCGTGCTAGCTCCAAAACTTGACTTTAAATCTTTTGTTGAAGCTACACACCTACTAGGATCTTGATCACAAATCTGAAACTAATTTAACACAAGATCATTAGTACCATAATTACATGAGTTGATCATCATCAAAACTAGAGTGATAGGCCTTTGGCCAACAATAACAAGCGTATGAACACTTCTGTTAACGCTCACTGTGAAGCCACACTCGCGACGAAACTAGATGCATACGATGAAGCGAGCGTAAGAACACTATGCTAACGCACGTGATGAAGCCATGCTCGCAGTGAAGATAGATGCATACGGCGAAGCGGGTGTATGAACACCTTGCTAACGCAAGCAGCGAAGCTACGCTCGAGCAAGTTTTACGGTAAAGCGCTGAGCGCTAAATTCACCTTCCGACAGAGCTTGTAAAAACCCAGAGGGTTAAGCCCAAAGGCTAGAGATAGCACGGAGGCTGACGACCACGAAGGGTTGGCCAATCCATAATAATCCAGAGTTACAAGCAATACACACAAATACAAGTGATCGACTATGCTATTACAAGCATTCACCACACATACAATTTTTTCACCAATACAATTACACAAATCACATAATATAATGCACTCGCCGAAGCGAGGAAGAGCACTCACCCAATGTAACGCCCCGATCCCGGTGATACGGGGACGTCACTGTAACGTATATACGTAGGTCAGAACTACCCTCCCGTATATACGCTAAGCATCAGTACAGACAAGAATCAGAGTACGGAAGCAAATGGTGCATTATACATTCCAACACATATATATATACAATCACAGAGTTATCACCAGAGGTGATGAATATTACAATAATAATACATCACAGATATGCGCAAATGCGAGAATACAAAAGATATACATATATGAACAGTATAAAAGGGTGTCCACATACATGTATACAAGGAATGTACAAGTATGAATAGAAAAAGGGCACTCACGAGTTTAAAAAGGAAAACTCGAGAGACTCACAAGGGGGCCCGGAAGGATGGAGCTCTGGACGGTCGGCTGGAGATCCACGCTACCGCTGCGCCACTCTGATGCAGTAACAGGGAGGAGAAGCCACGCTCTAAGCTCCATGACCTGGACATGAGAATCCAGGGGAGTCAGTGAAACTCCCCAGGCGAGTAGGAATATGAAGGCCAGGTGGCGAACCAGTAGGAGCACAAGAGTCAAGTACAGAAGACAGGAGGGTTAGAACACAAATGAAGTATATATGAACGGGTATGACATAATCATCATAAAACAGGAAAACCAAGTGAAGCTGATTACAGAAAAAGTGATTGTATACGCTTAAGTCACGGTCCCATGAGACTAATACATCGAAGGAATAATCCAAACAAGGAAACCCTCATCTATATACCATTATCTCATGCCACAGAAACCCAAGCGTATAGAATCAGAGTTGCAAATCATATGAAAGCCAAACAGGAATACAACACGGAAATCATAACATGTATAGCAAGTGTAACAAGAATCATAGCAGAATCTATTATTATTATTACTTGTCTGACCCATATATCTAGGTATGTGACCTGGTGTACGGCCAACCCACATACATCCATATATAAGCTAGTCAAGGGTTGTTAACGGAAGTAGATGGAGAACTGACAGAGCTTCTTATAGTGGTACATACACCTGGGACCAGTTTAATGGTCCAAAGGTTCCCATACACCTGGGACCGGTTTGGAGGCCCAAAGTCCCCCTAACAGTAAACATGTGGGCCCTTAGTCCCACTAAAACTTTCCGCCGCATATATCATATTCCATCACTATAAGCAAGGTATCATTCCGGCATCCATCACTTCCTCCCATACCCATACAAGTTGTCCTTTTTATAACTTATGAACATAATTATCAGATTTCGGGAATGAGCAATATCATAACAAGAATACATAACAGTGATCAGTACATAACAGTAATCAGGTACCACATTCCCTTTATCGTGATAATTATAAGAATCGGTCTATCATGCTTGGTGTCAAGAGATAGCATGATAAATGGTGATGTATATCAAGTAACATGCATAACAATGGATTGATAATAAGTCTGGGTAAGTCATGACATAACAAGATGGTCTTGCCAGATAGTGGCATGTCAGGTGGTCAGGTGATAACATACTAGATGTCAGGTGATATACATGTGTTAAATAAAAGCATGCAACTGACTAGTCTGAGGTAATGGTATGGCAAGGTAACATAAAAGTAACCCAAAGTACAACGACCACGAAGGGTCGGCCACGCATGGTATAAAAGCATCAAAAGATATATAGACATGAAATTAAATACATGAAAATAGGAAGTGAAATACTTATCGTCCCGATGAAATGGGAAACCCAAATAGAGATAAGAGAAGAGCGAGACTACTCGCATACAAGAAAGTAGCGAGTGAGAATACTCGCCTAAATCACCAATAAGCCGAAAGATCCGAAATCCACGGAAGCTTGGGATGCGCCACAAAACCTGATATAAACGTGTAGAGAGAAGGGGAGAGAGAAAGAGAGAAGGGAAGATGATGTTTGTCAAGTGACAAGTCAAGTAATACATATCAAGTAACGAGTCATGAAGTACAAGATACAAATACATGAACCAAGTATAAGATCCAAAGTTAAGAAGATAAGTAACTATAACAGACAGCCAATAATTAGTCGACTGGGTGGACAGGGTAGTCGACTAATAGAGGGGTTAGTCGACTAGGAAGATGGGGTAGTCGACTAATACTGTGATCCAGAGAGTTGGATTTCTGTTTCAGGAAAAGGTTAGTCGACTAGGGTCATATGGGTAGTCGACTAACAGACATCTCAAGTCGACTAACAGTCATGTCAAGTCGACTAATACTGTGATCCAGAGAGTTTGGGTTTCTGGTTCAGGGAAGGTTAGTCGACTAGGGTCAAGGGAGTAGTCGACTAATCAAGGTTTCTAGTCGACTAATAAATAACCTAAGTCGACTAAAACTGTGTTTCCAGAAAGGCTACGTTTCAACTAGGGTTTTCTAGTCGACTAATCTATAGGTCTAGTCGACTAATCGGCTGGAAACAGCATACAGAACAGATTTTCTAGGGTTGGGTTTGATGGCTAAATAATCATGGATTGAAGACATAATTGAACATGATAAGCAAACCTAAGCATACTAACAATAATCTAAGTCTTGGTGATGAAAATTACTTACCAAAAGGAGAGGTTGATGATGGAGTGGTGGTGGTGGTGATTGAAGTTGATGATGAAGAAGATGGTGGAGTCCTTTGGTGTTGTTGATGCCCTTGTGGTTGCTTCCATGGTGATGAAGGAGGAAGAAGATGAAGCTAAAGTGTTGGAGTAGTTGTTGAGGTGGTGGAGATGAAGAGGAATTGGAGATGGTGAAGGCTAGGGCTTTGGCTCTTGATGAAGAGAAATGAAAAAGAAATGAAATGTAAAGGAAAGATATATATATAGTATTGGGATTTTGTGAAGGAGGAGCAATTTAGATAGAAGAGAGGGGCTTAATTGCAAAAAGGGGAGGTGAGGTGTCTATCAAGTGGACACTTGGCCGGCCATGAGAGAGGGTGAGGTGGAGTGATAATAATGAGGAAGTAGGTGGGAGAAAAAAGGAATTTGGAATTTTGGAAAATAGGAAAAGGCTTTGGCTTGTGGAGGAAGGAAAGAAATAAAGGAAAAGGAAAAAGGAAAAGAAATTATAATGAGAAGATGTTTTTCTTGGGAAAGAAGATGAAAATAATGGAAGTGGCGGATTCCCGGGATTCAGTTGCGGATGCGGAAATCTTTCGGGAAAATACCGGAATCGTCCGAAATTCAAGTATCTCGGAACGACCCGAAATAATTACCAAAAATCAAGAATATAATACTAAGTATCATAGTGAAAACCGTTTTAAGAAATACTTTATAGTTTTAAAACTAAAAATCCCGGAATCAGTTACCTACCGACTCCGATGGAATTTTCATAAAATCATAAAATCCTCAGAAAAAGAATGTAGGTAGAAAATGTGATTTTAAGAAATAATGTCTAAAGGCACTTTTAGAAATTCTAAACTGTTTGCAAACTAAAAATCCGGGAATCGGTCAGCGGCACTGGCCGACACCGGTTTTGAAGACTTTCATTTTAATTCCAGAAAAATCTAGAAAATCATAGAAAATATATAATATTGGAAAATGATATTTAAAACTAAAATCGGTCAATTCTAATTATCAGAATGTCTAAATCGAGTAATACTCTAGGATCGGGCCTTCGGTTCAGACTAAGGCTGACCCCGAATCCACGAATCCAAATCCAAGACAAAACAGTCATAAAAGGAATTCATAATACAGCATAAATACAGGAAACAAATCGAAAAAATACGACCGAAAATCTGAATACGCAACTAAGTACGTATTCCGGGAACGGGGTATTACACCCAAGCATAAAAGTACTCGCCTAACAAATCAAGGTACTCGCCTAAAATAGCTAGGGCACGGTGAAAACTCTGGGGAACGCTGATGGCATTAACACACAACATGCGTGAAGGAGAAGGAGAGGTGAAATATAGGAGAGAGAGAAATTAAAAGAGAGAAAGAGAGGGGAGAGAAAAGAAAGAAAGAGAACGAGAGAGGGTGCGGCTAGGGGGAAAGAGATAAGAGAGAGGGAGAGAGTAGAGAGAGGGAAAGAAAGAGAGAATGAGAGACAGACAGAATTAGAGAGGGAGAGAGATAGACATGAGAGAGAGAAGAGGGAGAACAAAGAGAGATAGAGGGACAGTGAAAGAGATACGAGAAAGAGAGGTGAAGAAGAAGAGAGGGGAAGGGTTGGCCGCTCGACCAGGTGAGGTAGCAAGAGGCCAGCAGCGGCCTAAGGTGGCTGGTCGATGGTGTGGCCATAGGGGGGTCGGCAGCACGGATAGGGCTCGGGTGGAGAAGGGGAGGGGAGATGAGAAGAAGGAGAAGAAGATGGTGGTGGTGATGTGGAGTGGTGATGGAGAGAGTGGAGGAGATGATATTGGTGATGGTTTGGAGTTTGTGGTGGTGGAAGTGGAGTAGATGGAGGAGATGGAGAGTGGTGGGTGGTGATGATGGCTGAATTTGGGGAGGAGATGGGAGGAGATTGTGGGGTGGTGGAATTAAGGGTGGTTGAAGGAGGAGATGGTGAAATTTGAGAGGAAGATGGTGGAGTTGGAGGAGAGGAATGAGGAGGAGATAGGGGTGGCCAGCCGACTGTATAGGGGGAAAAGAGTGGGAATCTCTAGGGAGAGAGTGAGATTTAGGAGAGGGGGAGAGTTTTTAGAGAGAGGGAAAACAATTGGGGTGTGGTGAGAGAAAGAAAGTGAAGAGGAAAAGAAGAGAAGGGAAACTAAGGGAAGAAGAGAGAACAATGTAGAAGGAAGTAGAAGAGAAAATAAAAGAAAAGAAAAAGGGAAAGAAAAAGGAAAAAGAAGAAAAAATAAAATAAAAAATAATAAATGAATAAATAAAGAAAACAAGTCGGGTCCTGGGCTCGGGCTGGGCTCAGGGTCCACAAAGTACGGGTCTGATACCAAATAATAATAAAAATAAATACAGAAAAGTAGAATATATACGAGAGAAAAATCGGGATAGTATCTGGGTACGTATCCCGAGAATAGGGCGTACATGGATTTGTATCTGGGACAGAGTCTTTGGAGGATATTGGTGATAATGGGAGGTGGCCTCATTTAAAGAGAGTTGTTCATTTAGGGGACCAGCCCAAGGTCACTCCTCGACTGGATTTATTGACCTAGAGAAGGGGAGCAAAGAGCACGGGGTTGCGCTACAGGAACAGGGTGTGTGCATCAGAGAGCCCATCATCCTCAATACTCAGCAATCGACCCCAGAGTAGGAAGCGAAACCATTGGAGACAGGTAGTGACATCTCGGCTTCTCTTGTGGGGAAAATAGTTAAGAAGAAAGGGGCCTTAGACTCTTTGTGGATAAGGTTAGGACGCTTAAGCTGCTGCTTCAGGATGTTCAGAAGGAATCAGGGAGAAGGTAGAATTCATTGAGTTTGCTGTTGCAGAATGCTCCCACGAAGAGTTTAGATTATTGTTGATCGCCGAGTCGATCCGTCAGGGACCCCAGGTGCGAGAGGCCTGGTTCTGAGTTGCAATTATCGACATTAAGAGAGAGAGAGAGAGAGAGAGAGAGAGCATGCCTTGAGGTATGAGTTTGTAGGAGCAATGTTTGCACAATGTGTAGGAGTGTCTTTGTTATTTGGGTAGTAGTGTTTGTATTTCTATACGAGTGTGATGCTACGAGGAAGGAGGAGTTTATGGGAGTGTTCTATCTGATCGGGGCGGAACCAGCACTTTAAAATGTGTGTTTTGTAAAATCAATGAAAAGCAAGCGTGCTAATGTTCCCTCGATACTTCTATTATAGCATTGGCTCAATGGGTTGAATTCACAGGGACGGGAGGCGATAGAAGCATTAACAGTTTATGTTCACGTCGATTGTTAATAGTTTCTTCTTTGTTAAGGAATTAGAAAAAGAAAAAGAAAAGAAATCCAGAAGTGATAGGTAAGAAGGAGATGAAAACGTCGATGTGAAAACAAATGAGAAATGGTTGTGAATTGGTAAAGCAAAACAAGAAAGTAGAAAATGAGAGATATAAGAAAATGAAATAAGAAAAGGTTTTGGAAAATGATAAAAGAGTTTGAAAATTGATTTTTAAAATAAGATAAAAGAAAACTCATGGCTACTAACTACCAATTGCTCCACTAACCATGCTAACCTCTTAGTGATAGTTGCCTCACATGGATCCTTAGCCATCACTAATCCTTAGCTTCAAGAGACGATACAGAGCATGACACATAAGATTGTTCTTCTACATTCAAACAACACATCTATACCACACAACAAGTTGCAAGCTACTATTAATTCATCAAAACTGGTTAGAGGTGAGCATGAAATAAAGAAGATATTGCAAGTTAGCAAGTTAGTGGGTTAGATGCTAGAAATGTTAGAATGTTAGAACCCATCATCATGAGCCATCAATGGCTCCTGCAAGAGCAAGGCCTTGTAGAGGCTACTAGATTCATATGGATTATCAAGTAAGGGGTTAGATGGTTAGTGGTTAGTAGTTAGATTGCCATTAGAAGAAAAGATTAGCTAAGTATCATGTAGAAGATGGAGAAGATTACAATGGAGAAAAAAGAAGACACCTTTATATAATTTGTCACCACCTATTACATCAATCTCTCTCTTTCTCTCTCTGAATCTCTCTACCCTAATACATAAATCTAAAAGAAAATAAAATACAAAAGAAAGAAGAAGAACACCTACACTACACTACACTAAAAGAGAGAAAACCTAGCCTAATTCCAAATCTGCTTGCATTCCGGCCTCTGCAGGGGTATTTATAGGCAAAAGAGGGTTCTAGAAGACGAGACAAAGCCACGCGTCGAAGATCGATAAGTGGCCCCACCAAATTGCCGCGGAAACGCGGCATTTGCCGCGTTTTCACGGTAAAACCAGGGACTTAGGTCCTTGGTTTTGGTGAGGACCTTCTCATGGCTTCGAGGACCTTCTTAGTATATCCGGATTCTGGTATTTTCGCCCGGATATTCGTCTGACGTGCGCAAGGGTCTAGGTTCAATGCATCTTCTAGAAGCTCCCTTGCTTGGCCTCCAAGAAATCCGGATTTAATTACCAAAAATAGGTGTAATTAAGCTCTTATTACCCTTTTGCCCTACTTGTCTTGATTATCTGGAAGAGAGACCAAAACACAGTTTAAACCGACATTTTATTCATAATTCAGTAGGAAAATGCGATATAATAATAAAGAACTGTAGACTAATCATACCCCCACACTTATCTTTTGCTCGCCCTGAGCAAAACAAGAAAAGAAAAACTATACTGCAAATGTTATTACACCACTTTCACAGGTGACGCGATTGCACTGAGCGTGTACAACAAGCCGTTAAACCTCTAGATTTCCCCTAGAGGAGCAGTTTTGTCTCTTGAGGGTTTTCAGCAGATTTCACCCACAAAATCCATAAAGAAAGAAGACAAATGTTAGTATTTTGAAAATACATTTTGAAAGAGAGACAAGTTTTTTGAAATATTTTTGCAAAAATATAAGCGATCTAAGATCTTAAGTCCACCAAAAATTATTCTCCCTTAAACTTAGTCTATATGCAAGATCTTATCTTCAATTGAGGTAAGAATTCAAAATTAGATTGAATATTGTATCCTTCATAAAACTAGATAATATGCACTTTGTGATAGTGAAAATTTCTGGGATTTCAACTCTAACCATCAAGTCATTTATTTATATATATATATTTTTTCTTTTTTTTCCTTCCAGTAGCTTCATTAGGCTTTTTACTTCACCCATGTAGCGAGCGTTTAACCGATGACTCTCAAACTAAACGGTCATAGGGCACCAGATGAGAAAACATCCCTCGAGTTTAAGGACTCGAGTAGATAAGGCCACAAAACTAAGAGAGATTATTTGTTCCTTATTACCACCTTTAGGCATGAATAATCATGCTTCTTGAGGCATAGTTATCCAGCTTAATAAGTGATTTTTTTTCTTCATATATATATATATATATATATATATATATATATATATATATATTTCTTTTTCTTTTTTATTTTTTGCTTTATGACATTTTAGGTCTTTGTTTCTATCCCAAAAATAGTGTTTGTGTAAAGTGCAAACTATCTAAGACAAAAAATTCAAGATAAAATTATCTCCCCAATCTTTTATACTTAACCTATAATTTTAAATAAGATCTATTATTTCAACTAGATTTAAGATGTCATAATGTTAAGCTTTCTTAATTTTCTTTAAAATAGATCAAAACTTTGTCTCTTATTTTAAAAAGTTTTTAAAGAAAGAAAAATCCTATACAAAAGGGAAGATTTCTAAAAGTATCCTAAAAGAAGTGAAAAAGAAAGAAAATCTAAAAAACTCTATGTTAGTAAACCCTCCCCCACACTTATCTCATGCATTGTTCTCAACGCATCGTTAATGTATGTATGCATGAAAAAAATAGAGAGGAAGAAAAAATTACCTCAAGGTGGTGGTTCCGGTGGTGCTCTGATTGGTCCACAAAATGCGACCCACTCCAATTTGCGTGGAGTTTAGAGGAACCCACCAGAGACATTTATAATACAACCCACTAGAATGATGTATATATGGATGATTTTTATTAAGAATTTTACCCCATCTAATTTTCAAATTTTCAAAATAATTTCAGAGTCAATTTTATCAACACCCTTGTCCCAAAATAGAGTATGGAAAGATGGAATGATTGATTTGGACTCAGAAAGTGCAGGAACTAATACTGACTCAGGAATTTGACTTAAGTCAAGTAAGGTTCAGGAGTCAAAATTGGTTCAGAAATCAGGTCCAAATCAAGAAGTTGAAACTCAAGTTCACATTCATTTTCTCACAACGGAATGTGACTTTCTAAGATTGGTGATTCAAGTTCAAGAATGACAGGTATGGGAATCAAAACTGACTCTTAAATGTTGCTCAAATCGGGTAGCAAAACAGGAGTCATTATTGATTCAGAAATTTGAACTGGATCACAAATTTGAGGATTGAAGTGACATTATTGTATGAGTTCAATTTCATAAAAATGAGAACTTGTCAATTTATCAATGAGACTTTCAAAAGTATAAATTGATCAAGTTCAATTTGTTAATCATAAAGATTGGTGATTTAATTTTACAATGGACTGGCACAGGATCCAATACTGACCCGGGAAAAGGCCTGAAATCAGGTAAAAACACCTCAGTTATTATTGAATCAGGAAGTGAAATTGAATTATCAAGTTGAGGTTCATGATCATATTCATGCTCAAGTTCAATTTCAAGAAAAGGATAACTTGCCAAACTGTCAATGGGATTTTCAAAAGTCCTAGTTTGGTCAAGTTCACATGGGTGAACTGGAATTGAATCTTGGTTTCTAAAATAACATGATTCTTTGGCTCTAATAGAATGGTTAGTGACATCAGGAATGGTCAAAGGATGAGAATGGAGAGTTTTGACCATCATATCTATGTCATGATTATGAGCGATTTGAGCTTGGGTCATGTTTTCAAGCATCTTTTCATAGTCGATTGGTTCATCGTTTTGTTATGATTGGGCTTGAAAAGATGATTTTTTTTGAAAATTATGGTGAAATCGTGAGTCCATCAGATTTTGTGATTGTTGTTCGGACTCACGCATACTCATTTTTAAGATTGATGGTTTTCTATTTTGAACTGGTGTGACTGAGTATGAATTTTGGTTTTGAAAAAATTGTGAGTCGAACTTGTTTTGTTGGGACGAAAGCAAGGCGTCTATACTCTTTTCTAGCTCAGACTTTTCTTTAATGGGTTGGTCTAGAAAAGGAGTATAGGAAGCAAAATCAGAGAGTGAATACTGTAAAAATTATGGACTAGGTGGATAAGGAGGTTGAAAATTTGACTCGGGGGAAGTGAATCCCCATTGACTCTGTGAAGAGTGAAAATTATTTTAAAAATTATGGTCATAAGATTGGGGGTATGGGTTGTATTGATTTGGATAAGTCCAAGCCGGTGTAGTAGGTTGGTTTATATTGAAAAAAAATGGGTTGGAATTATCCGAAACAAATGAGATCGGTGTGAAATATGGATTCATATTAGGATTGAAAGAATTGTTGTTGTTGAATTCTATTGCACAAACAATCACAAACAAAAAATAAAAAAGCAAACAACAAACAAAAAAAAGAAAAAAAATCAAAACCAAGCCTATACTAGGGTTGACCTAGACCTAAACGACTCCTAATTGATCGATTACCCAGGGGAGGTTGTTACTTGAATCCGACCACAAGCTAATCGGCCAGGTTGGGGCAAAAACGGTAGGAGGTATCCGTGCATAAGCAACGGGCTTTAATTACGTCAAACCACAGTATGTTCGAGGCGTAACCTCTTAATCCCCAATCTTACACACCGATTTCATAAGAGTAAGATCCAAAATAAGTTCCACCTTCGGTCAATCTCTTAATGAGTCCGAGATGTCCTTAAGGGCCAACATCTATCAATTTTTATTAAGGCTTGGATTGTGTGAGTGGGGAGGTGGTTTTTAGGCTAAGGAAGGGTGATGAGATCCCCACCTTATCTTGTATGAGTTTTGCCCTTAATTTCAATTCGTGTAAGTGTGCAATATAGATAAAAAAATAACACAAAGCAAGTAAATCACCCACGTGTTTGTCCTATGCTATATGCAATGTCATATCTACACCTCAATCTAAATCACAACAACAGAACAAAATATAGTATATTGGAATTGAATTGACACGTGCCTAAACGCAAATGTCTAAACCATTTTAAAAATGTTGAAATACCGTATTTTAGTTCTTTAATTATTACAGTGTGTAGGCAATCAAAGCAGAAAAATAGCAGCAACAATATAACAATATATGCAACTTGCAAGAATCCTACAAAAGATGAAGTCCAAATGCCAAACAAATGCCGCGTTTGCGTGGCTTGTCTTAGGTTTTCGCGGCACAATTATGGAAGCAGGGTCCCTACTTTCTAGAGCAGGGACATGCAAGCAAAAGGAGAGTTCTGCAATATTCAGTTTCTGTAAAAATTAACCTGCACACTAAAACAGAGAAGAAAATGTTAACAAAAACGTGAAATCAAAACCATTTCTGTCCCTGGCAACGGCGCCAAAAATTTGATCGGGACGGAACTAGCACTTTAAAATGTGTGTTTTATAAAATCAATGAAAAGCAGGCGTGCAAATATTCCCTTAATACTTCCGTTATAGCAATGACTCAACAGGTCGAATCCACAGGGACGGGAGGCGATAGAAGCATGAACAGTTTATGTTCACGTAAGTTATTAACAGTTTCTTCTTTGTTAAAGAATTAGAAAAAGAAAAAGAAAAGAAATCAAAAAGTGATAGGTAAGAAGGCGATAAAAACGTCGATGTGAAAACAAATGAGAAATGATTGTGAATTGGTAAAGCAAAATAAGAAAGTAGAAAGTGAGAGATAAAAGAAAATGAAATAAGAAAAGGTTTTAGAAAATGATAAAAAAGTTTGGAAATTGATTTTTAAAATAAGAAAAAGAAAACTCATGGCTACTAACTATCAATTGCTCCACTAATCATGCTAACCTCTTAGTGATAGTTACCTCACATAGATCCTTGACCATCACTAATCCTTAGCTTCAAGAGGCGATACAGAGCATGACACATAAGATTGTTCTTCTACATTCAAACAACACATTTATGCCACACAACAAGTTGCAAGTTACTATTAATTCATCAAAATCGGTTAGAGGTGAGCATGAAATAAAGAAGATATTGCAAATTATCAAGTTAGTGGGTTAGATGTTAGAAATGTTAGAATGTTAGAACCCATCATCATGAGCCATCAATGGCTCTTACAAGAGTAAGGCCTTATAGAGGCTACTAAGTTCATGTGGATTATCAAGTAAGGGGTTAGATTGTTAGTGGTTAGTAGTTAGATTGCCATGAGAAGAAAAGATTAGCTAAATATCATGTAGAAGATGGAGAAAATTACAATGGAGAAGAAAAAAGACACCTTTATATAAATTGTCACCATCTATTACATCAATCTCTCTTTTTTTCTCTCTGAATCTCTCTACCCTAATACATAAATCTAAAAGAAAATAAAAATACAAAAGAAAGAAGAAAAACACCTACACTACACTACACTAAAAGAGAGAAAACCTAGCCTAGTTTTAAATCTGCTTGCGTTTCGACCTCTACAGGGGTATTTATAGGCAAAAGAGGGTTCTAAAAGACGAGGCAAGGCCACGCGTCGAAGATCGACGCGTGGCCCCGCCAAATTGCCGTGGAAACGCGACATTTGCGCGTTTTTGGGGCAAAACCAGGGACTTAGGTCCCTGGTTTTGGCGAGGACCTTCTCCTGACTTCGAAGACCTTCCTGGTATATCCGGATTCTGGTATTTTCGCCTAGATATTCGTCTGACGTGCGCAAAGGTCTAGGTTCAATGCATCTTCTAGAAGCTCCCTTACTTGGCCTCCAAGAAATCCGGATTTAATTACTCGAAAATGGGTTTAATTAAGCTCTTATTACC
Organism: Agave tequilana; assembly: GCA_038442645.1. Lineage (NCBI taxonomy): Eukaryota > Viridiplantae > Streptophyta > Magnoliopsida > Asparagales > Asparagaceae > Agave > Agave tequilana. The sequence goes on from JAVJIF010004737.1 coordinate 135,142, forward strand.
CTTTTGCCCTCCTTGTCTTGATTATCTGCAAGAGAAACTAAAATACGGTTTAGACCGATATTTATTCATAAATCAGTAGGGAAATGCGATATAATAATACAGAACTATAGACTAATCACTATCCACCCTCTCTTACTTGTATTCCTCATTATTTATTTTATTTAATAAATTTACTGGGGCTAAGGCCCCACCTTTCTCTAAAAAAATATATGTTGCTGTATATGTATGATGAGTTTCTCAAACAATGTAACCAGTGTAAGATGAGTTTCTCATGCAATTTGAATAAGTATCAATAACATGTCAGAGAAATAACCTAATAGTATAAATACAGTGTCATAAAAGCATAAAAAATACTTCCAATATTTTGGAACATGGTATTGTGTTGGTGTCAGATTCCCCTAGTTATGAGTGCCCCACCCAAACATAGGGTGTTCGGTAGCGGTTAGTCCCTATTAACACCATATTGGCCAACATGTTGTTAATATTCAATCCTATAATGCACATGTATGTATGTATGTATTCTACATCTCGTGGGCATCGTATGTATACCCACATGCATGTCCTTGTCATGCTCATGCCCATTCTATGCACAAGTTACCTGTTGTCACAGGGAGCTCAAAGGAAACGGCAACTAAACAGCTTGCCTTACATTGTTTTTTCCTTGGAAACAACATAGCCTGCATCAAGTAGACTGTGCTCCTCGTTACAACGACACATCGATAAGAAATGATATGATAATTGGATTGCAAGATGCTCGTTCCCGGTCCCGCCAATTCAAGTGAGACCAACCAGTCCAAATGCCTGTCAGGATATGTTTTAAGTTTGAGGCCTTGATATGATTCTATTGAATTGTATATATAACAGAGTACGAGAGTATCACAAATATGTCCCTTGTCACAATTTTACCACATTTGGGGCCATGGGAATATCTCAATAGCAAGAGCTTCGTTTAATATGCAACGATTACGTCCAAGTGTTGAGAGCTCCTATCATATGCTGATATTTCTATATCACTCATCATCGCATATGTCCGATGCCTTCTTCCCCACCGAAAGAATTAAATAGTTGATAAATTCCTTCTACTGAACAAAGCTGAAGGAATCCTTTCTTTGGTGGAAAAGAATACCAATGCTTGAAATATCCTTTTCTCCTGTTATGGTTTGATCTTTCCCATCTTGACAGTTATCTAACTGGAGTTCCACTTACCTATAGAACATTTATTCTTCTATCTTTTGCTAAACAGTATTCATTATTATTGAAATTCATTGCTGACATTGTTACTGAATTGATCTATATTCAGAAAGCACTGTTGTAATGACCATAGAAAAGAATCATGTCAGGTAAATTGCTAGTATAAGCAATTATGTCTGCGTACTAGGAAAAGAGCACTAAAGTTTCTGTTGTTTTTGATCATATGACCTGGTTCTGATGTAGTTTCTGTATAGGGCCATTGTAGAGATGTTTTGGAGAAACTACACTGTGGATTGAGTGTGTCATGTGCACAAGAATTATTACAGTGAACATACTTAGTACAATTATATAAGCTAAGATAAATTACATCTACTGTGTGCGTGCGCGTGCGCACACTTATTGACAATCATAGTAATATAAGTTAAAACACTTGCGCCCTCTTGGCGCGCGCGCACACATTTGAGTAATATGAACCTTGGTAATCTTTCCCCACCCCCACACCCACCCACACACACTGACCATACTTCAAGAATTGATTGTCATTTGGACTGAGCTTTAGAGTTTATGCCTTTAACTTTGATTCATAAGAAGTTGATATTTTTTGCAATTCATTTTACTTCATTTTTTTCCGAGGGAAGAAATTAGTTTGCTTTCCGGGTATGGAATAAGGATGTGGGAGCGTGGCCTCTGCTTTATCTGTCTGTTCTTATTCACATTCTTCTTCTTATTCCTTTTCTTTTTTATTCTGATATTGTTCTTGCTATTTTGTTATCGAAGTAAAATGGTTGGATAAAAAGGGTGGTGGGAAGGGGCGGGGACTGCGAATCTCTGCGGTTCATGCGGATGGAATTAGGATTTTCGAATCTCAAGTGAAAATAGGTGCCCACTATAAATGAAAAGGAAAAAAAAAAAGAAAGTAGCTAGCATCTACTGTCATTGATGCTTTCTTTGGCATCTATTTGGTCAAAAATGTGAGGCTTATTCTTTGCCCCCCTGCAACAAAAGATGTGTGTTTTGGCATAGCCCAAAGGTGATAGGCTAAAGAACTAAGAGCAGCAGTCAGTTATCATCCACCTCCATTAGGATTCTTTATCTGTGTATGGGCATTTAGATTGACTTGAACATCTCTCTTTTACTTAATTTAGTTTTAGACACTATTGCATGTGTTATATAAACAATTAGAAGGGTGAGATCAGCGTTTCATTGCCTGTGAATATTGGCATAGTATTTGTTTGTGATGGGAGATATCACATGTTAAAAGAGCGAATAGAGAGAGATCTTATCTAATTAGAATACCGAGATCTTACATATCTAGAAAGATATTTATTTTCTTTCCATTTATCTGATTAGAAAACCTCGAATTAGTTCAAAGCACCACAGTAGCACTGAATTGAAGCAGCTTGGCAACAGAGAGATGATAGAGCTTACAAGGTTATGCTGAAGAGAATTTGTACTTGGGGCCTGTTTGGCTGCTGGAAGTGACCGTAAGTCGTAAGTGACTAACTCTTTTACAGTTGTAAGTGAGTTTTAAGTAAGTAAGTTTTACGGTGTTTGGTTGGTAATTTGAAATTGTAAGTGAAAAACTATATTGCGTTTTACGGTGTTTGGTTGGTAATGTGTAAGTCGTAAGTGACAAAGTTGATCACAAAACTAGCTTTTTGGTGATATAAGCATATTAAATATTATATTATTAAAAATTAAAAATATTAAAATATGAATATTAAAAAAATAAAAAATATTAGATTACTAAAAAATAATTTAATAATAAATTATTGCTAATCTAGTAATAAAAACGATTCTAATAACAAAAACTATTAGAATAATTAATAATAAAAAAAATTGATCTAATAATTAAATTTAATCTAATAGTTAAAAAGATTTCTCATAATTTAAAAAAATTAATCTAATAATAAAATATATTAATATAATTACAATTAACTGTGTGTAATACGAATTTACATGACCACAAATCAACTGTTTATATTACAAGTGGACTGTAAGCGAGATTTGCATAAGCACAAAATTAACTGTTTAGGCTGTATGTTACGATTTACGGTCCCAAATAAACACCATAAATAGTTTTGCTGCTTGCAAATGTCACGAACCGCTCCATCTTGGTACACTTGGGCTCATTTGGGCTTATCCTATGTGGTAGAGTGGGCTAAGATATACCATGTAAAGAGAGATATTCTCTATAAGATTCTCCTAAAGGGATATTCCATGAAAGATTTCTAGAGGGATACTCTCTAGAGGGATATTCCATGGAAGATTCCTGGAGGGATATTCTCTAGAAGGATATTCCATAGAAGATTCCTAGAGGATTCAAGAATAAGATATTTAAGGATGAATATAGGGGATCTTCTAGATATTCTATAAGCTTCTAATTCTAGAGAATTCTTGTACAAACTCTTACCTATAAATAGGGGCCAATGGTGTTCATTTGTAATCATCAAGAAAAGCAAGAGTAAACAATACAAGCTTCCACTTCTTCTCCAATTGTTCTCTCTCTTAAGTGAGTGAGTGTGAGGGTTAGGCTGACTTAGCTTCGCTTCTATAGGAGAAAGAGCGAGTTAAGTGCTGCAGGGTTCGAGTGGTTCGAAATCAAAAGAATCCGCCCGTGACAGTTGGTATCAGAGCTTAGATTCGGGAGTGATAATGTCGAGCCCCGATCTTCGTTCCAAGATGGGTGGAGTTGTAGATCCAAAGGATGCACCCAAGCCTCGTAGGGAGAAGTCCCGAGATGTCATGGTGACGCTGGAGGCACGGTTAGCTAAGATGGAGCTTACCATGGCGGATAAGCTGGAGGCTTACGACGAGCGCATCGAGAAGTTAGAGTCTGCGGGAGACGAGCTTCAGGAGGAGATGCAGTCGGCCTTGAATTCCGCCATCGACATGTTGCAGCAAGGGAACACTTCCTTCAGGGAGGAGAACGCGGTTCTACGGAACCACGTGGAGGTGCTCTTGAAGGAGTTGGCCGAGCTTAAGGAGAGGATCGACCAACACGATGTTGCATTGGCAACTCGAGGTATGGTGTCACATCCTCTTATGGCTAAAGATGTGCCCAAGCCGAAGCCTTACAAGGGGTCTCGGAATGCTCGAGAGATTGATAACTTCCTTTGGAGCAAGGAAGTCTACTTCAATGCTGTCGGATTTCGAGACGATGCATCCAAGATTCAAGCTGTGCCTCTTTATCTTGAAGACATCGCTACGTTGTGGTGTAGCGATGTGAGGATATGAAGAAGGGCACATGCTCTATCAACACATGGGAAGAGTTCAAGGCGGATCTTAAGCGGCAGTTCTATCCAGAGAATGCCGAGGACGAGGCCCGAGGTAAACTCCGACGCCTTACCCAAAAAGGTTCCATTCGTGATTATGTCAAAGAATTTTCAGAACTACTGCTGGAGATCCCCGACATGGGCGAGAAAGACTCCCTATTCTCGTTCATGGATGGCCTCTCTAGATGGGCCAGGATGGAAATACAAAGGCGAGGCGTCCAAACCCTTGCCCAAGCCATGCAAGTGGCCGAGTCTCTTATCGAGTTCAAGAAGATAGGAGATTCATCCAAACCAAAAGACAAGAGGGGCAAGCCTGCTAAAGGTGGGGGAGAAAAGGAGAAACCATCTAAGGAGTTTTCATCTAAGCCGGCATTTGAGAAGGGAAAGTTCCGCGGCAACACCAATGGAGGAGGCGATCGTCTGAAGAAGTTAGCATGCTACTTTTACGGAGATCTCCACAAAGCCATGGACTGTCCCAAGAGGGCTAATCTCGCTGCTCTTGTCCAAAAGGAAGAAGAAAAGCAACCGGAGAAGACTAGGCTTCATCACTTCGTCTCCTCAATGAGATCAAGGCAAAGGTGGATGAAAGGCCTCGAGGGTCAATGTTCGTCGAGACAACCATCTCCGGTAAGACCTTCAAGGCCCTTCTAGATACTGGAGCTTATCATCTTCTTATTTCAAGTGATGTTGCTAGCAAGTTGGGCCTTAAGATCTCTAAGGGAGGAGGCACCATTAAAGCCGTCAACTCTAGTTCCACTCCTATCGATGGCGTAGCTCACAAGGTGGATGTGAGCATAGGGGAGTGGCATGGCCAGGAGAACCTGACAGTCGTGACCATGGACGACTTCGATGTGGTGCTTGGCTTAGAGTTTCTGGACAAAGTGAAGGTTATGTTGGTTCCCTACACCAACACCATGTGCATCCTTGAGGGGAAGGCGTGCACAGTTCAGATCAAGCGGGAGAGCGTATCATCCAAAATGCTCTCGGCATTACAGATATCCAAGGGAGTTCGACGTCATGAGCCGGCCTTTCTTGCTACCATTAAGGTGGAGGAAGGCTCAAAGGAAGGAGAGGACGTGCCCAAGGAGATCCGAGGCGTCTTGGAAGCCTACCGGGACATCATGCCCGCCAAGCAAGCTTCCACCTAGGAGAGAGGTGGACCACAAAATCAAGCTCGAGTCCGGAACTCGACCTCCAGCCATGGGTCCTTATCGCATGGTGCCACCAGAGCTGGAAGAACTTCGAAAGCAGCTGAAGGAGTTGTTGGATGTCGGATATATTCATCCGTTGAAGGCTCCCTATGGTGCACCAGTGCTCTTCCAGAAGAAGCATGATGGTTCGTTGCGGCTTTGCATCGACTACCGAGTGCTAAACAAGATCACGGTGAAAAACAAGTACCCTATTCCTCTGATAGCAGACTTGTTCGACAGGTTGGGTCAAGCAAGATACTTTACCAAGCTTGACTTACGCTCGGGGTATTATCAAGTGCGGATTGTAGAAGGAGATGAATCGAAGACTGTGTGCGTGACCAGGTACGGATCGTACGAGTTCCTAGTTATGCCATTCGGTCTCACCAACGCACCGGCCACATTCTGCACTCTGATGAATAAAGTGTTGGAGCCCTTCTTGGACCATTTTGTGGTGATCTACCTGGACGATATTGTGGTCTATAGCCAGACCATGGACGAGCATGTGGAGCACTTGAGACAAGTATTACAGGCCCTTAGAAGCAACGAGCTTTATGTGAAAAGGGAGAAGTGCTCGTTCGCACAAGAGGAAGTAATGTTCCTCGGCCATACCATTGGAAGAGGCAAGATTCGGATGGATCAAGCCAAGATCCAGGCCATATTGGAGTGGGAACCTCCCACCAAGGTGACGGAGCTGCGATCTTTCCTTGGCTTGGTAAACTACTACCGGAGGTTTATTAAGAGCTATTCGGCGATAACTGCTCCACTCACCGACTTGCTGAAGAAGAATCGAGTTTGGGATTGGAGTTCGAAGTGCCAGGGGGCGTTCGAGGCTTTGAAGAGAGCTGTGACGGAGGAACCAGTTCTCGCACTACCTGACTTCAGCAAGCCATATGAAGTGCACACCGACGCGAGTGACTTTGCAATTGGAGGGGTGTTAATGCAGGAAGGACACCCTGTGGCCTATGAGAGTCGGAAGCTCAATGATACCGAGAGGCGGTATACCGTATAGGAGAAGGAGATGACAGCTGTGGTTCACTGTCTTCGAGTATGGAGACACTACCTACTGAAAGCACACCTAGAGGGGGGGTGAATAGGTGATATGCTAATCTAGTGAACTAAATGCGCTAAATGCAGAAGCTAATGCAAATTTTGCAACACACTTAATACAACACACAATTGTAGCCGAATTCCCCGTGAAGGGATCTGGACTAACTCCTCTTGATTCCCCTTGAATGGGTTGAGGTGCTATGTGAAGCTCTTGTGGTTAAGTATAAGTGAGGCACACACAAACAACCAAGCATACACAAGATATAGCAATATGAAATATGCAAGGTACAATGCAAGCAATGTATGATATGAATAATGAATGATGCTTTGCACAAATAAACAAGAGAGAGAGTTGAGAGATATTGGATCAAACGCTAACAAGATATGTTTCGAGGTTCAAGCCCCTAGCTCTACATCTCCGCCTTCACCACCGTGAAGGATTTCCAATCCACTATCTCCCACCGAGGGAACCTCCACCGAGGAAGATTTGTTACAACAAAGGGAGTACCGAACTCCTCTCTCAATACAAACACCACCTCACACAAGAGGGGTAGGCCCTTAGCCAAACAACAACCAATCCACCTCACACTTGAGGGATACAAACCAACAACCAACTCCACCTCACCAAGAGGGAGTAAACACCAATCTCCACCTCTACCAAAGAGGGGGCAGACCAATCACCTCAAATCCACAACCTCAACCTCTACCAAAGAGGGAGCAACCAAATAATGAGGGTTTACAATAGGTGGTCTCTTTCAACCACAAACAATCTCTCCTTTCCACAAAACAAAGATCCTAAATAGATTAGGATAGAAGATATAGCTCAAGTGTGAAAAACAAGTGTTTTGATCAAAGAAAATCTCTTGGGAAAAATACCAAATTGATATAGAAATGAAGAACAATAAACTAATTCCCAAAAACCTATTTTCTTTGAAAATAACAAAACACTTAAAAACAAATAGAATGAATCTTTTTGCTCTTTAAACTCTTTTAAAACTTGTTTTTAAAACCAGAGAATGGGAGAAAATCAGCTCTAAAAATCTTAGCCAAAGCCCTAAAGAAATGGGGTTTATATAGGCCAAACCAGAAACTAGCCGTTAGGCTGATCTGTCAGCCAGACAGGCTTCTGGTCGACCGGCCGGTCGACCGCCAACGGTCAAAAATCCGACCGTTGGAGCAAACCGGTCAACCGCCCGGCCGACCGAAATAAACAGAGAGTACTGCTCTCAGTTACCGTCGACCGCCCGGTCGGCCGTCCCATTGTGTGCCAGACGTGCACGATTCTGTGCACGTCGGTCGACCGTACGGGTCGACCGGCCTATGGTTCGGTCGACCCCACGGCCGACTGGCCTGGCCTGACAGACAGGTCTGGGTCTGAAACTGGTTTAAAAACATATCTTGAAAATTCTTTTAATAACTTCTAAAAATCCCAAAAATGTTTTTATCATATTGCATTGATATATAAACATGTGATAAACATTTCTACTCAAATATCAAGCATATGAAACCATTTTTGTTTCTTAATATTTTTACCAAAAACCAAAACATGTATTTTTATCAAACTTGGATTTTTCAATACATGAATAGGAAAGTCAAAATAAGTTTGTTTAAAAGTTAAGCATGCATGTATAGAATGAAGCAACTATACATATATCAATTAAACTTGTTTTGATCAACTATTCATGAAAATCAAAAACCAAACATAAAACGTGTGTGTTTGTGCACTTGAGCATATCAACTATACTAAGCTTTACAAATGGATCTAAACACACGATCTAAACTATGGATACCTAAGTCTTCTTGACGATCTCCATCTTCAAGTAGACCCGATCCAAAACTCCATCCATGGGCTAGGCAATGAGTGATCTTGAAGCTTGAGCCCTGGAATCACTTGTGAAGCATCCAAACACTTCTTGTTGAAGCTATCACCAAACTAACATCTTGTTAAAAGATCTGAGACTAAAAACACAAGAATATTAGTAGACATAACTACATGAGTTAATCATCATCAAAACTAGGGTGGAAGGCCTTTGGGCCAACAATCTCCCCCTTTTTGATGATGACAAAACTCATGGAGTTATATATGCATGGATTAAAGTTAAGCTTCAAAGAAGCTCCCCCTTAACTCATGCATAAAACAAATAAACATAAATATGCAATGTATGCTCAATGCATATAAACAAGATGCTCTAGATACCAAATGAAATATCCAAAACAAAGCATGCTCTAGAGACCAATTAAAATTAAACTTATATTAAACTAAAACTTAATATATGCAAAACATAAATATGCATATATAAAACTCAAACAAACTCAAAATCTTTCTCCCCTTTTTGTCAATCATCAGGGGTAAAAACCAAAACAAAACAAAATCTTCTCCCCCTTTTTAATACAAAGAAACAATCATCAATAAAGGGTAAAGGCTTAAAGCAAAATAATAAATTTTTCTCCCCCTTTTTGTTTGAAACAAAGAAACAACAAAAAGTATCAATAAGGGGTTACAATCAATTAAGATATCAATTTAAATATGTGTCAAAGATAGCATTTTGATACCAATTGAAATTATTATTTTTATCATAAAGTAAGGGAGTGGGAATCAAATACCAATTGAAAGACAAAATCAAATTTTCTCCCCCTTTATGAAAAACAAACTAAACACATGCATAAGCTTGTTTTAAGATACTAATTAAAAATAAATCAATCATTAGAAATTTTCGAGCTTAGCATAAACAAATATTTGTGCTCTAAGATATAGGAATATAGTAGGCACAAATAAAACATATATGTATGAAAAAAAATAGATACCAATAGACATTGATACCATTGAAATGAAAGCATACATACATAAACACATATGAGTATACAAAAGAATCAAGATTGATACCAATTGAAAGAGTTCAATGATACCAATTGACATAACAATAAAAGCATGGTATAACTCATATCAAAATGAAGAATACGAACTAGTTAAAATGAAAATTTTTGTTAACTAGTACGAAATTCTTCAAGTAAGGAATAAACTAAAAATAATTTTCATAAAACACATGTAAATCACATAGCACTTAAAAACACTCAATATTCAATAAAGTCCATACATGCTCATGAAAACATACTCATGAGAAATATTTTAAAAAATGATGAGTGCACAAGTAATGTGTGACATGGCATTATGAAATTTCCAATTAAGCTCAAAATTCCTTGAAACAATGAAAATCATCAAAATTATTTAATCTTCAAGGTATATGTATGTCTTATACAAACTAAAGTATACATACATATCCAAACACAACGAGTCCACTAAGATATATGCATGAAGGCACGTGGCTCAAAAATGATGTATATGTATAATAATAATTTGGATAAAATAGACATATACATGAAGTTAAACAAATAAACACGAAATCAAGAAAAACTAAATTTTCACCAAAACAAATTTCATTTCGAGGTATATGTATGAATTGTCAACACAATAAGTATACATACATACCCCTAAACACAATTGAGTCCATATATATAGATTTACATGAAAGGCAAATGACTCAAAGGGTATACATGTATATCTTAAAGTTTGACAAAATAAACATATACATGAAATGAAAACTCATAAAACAAATTCAAAAATAGGAATACAAGTTTAAAATGCATGAATCATCAAAACTAGACTATACTAGCACATCTAATGGGTTCAAATAAGCATTCAAGCTCAAACATATATAGATTTATTTGAGGCCCACTATATGCACAAGTATACACCTAGTTTTAATGAAAACTAACATCTAAACAAGTAATCTTAATATGAAGCATCAAAACACGATAAAAATCAACATGATAAACATAAACATGATTATTATGAATATCCACATGTTATTAGAACTATGATATACGCAATAGCAACCAAATAGTGAGAACACAAAAGAATTTATCCATATTAAACATGGGTGTCTCAAAATAACTAAACATGTATATCACAAATCTAATAAGCATGACATTTTCATAGTAATAAAAAAAAACATCAAAACATGCTATAAACAATGATATGAAAAGCATGTAAACAATAAATAAGGAGTTAGAGATTCGATACCAAAACCAATGAGGCACCTCTCTAGTCTCCAAAACGAGGTGGTCCTCCCACCAAATATCCCTTGAAAGTGATGCATCCAAAAAGGTTCTCTTTAAGCACGGAACGCATCCACTCCAAGGTACCTATACTCTCACGTCATGTGAGAGCTCACACCTACATCAAATAAAAGAGGGGTGGTCTTTGGTACCCATATCTTCTTGGGTCCATGGGAGTTAGTACCTTCTCTAACCCAAACGAATTTCTTTACTAAATTTACATTATGTAATCTATCAAAGCAAAATTTAGCAAGGTGGCCCATACGTCCACAATGTATACAAGTGTACACATGAGCATACATAGTGTGATGGTGTCCGTGAGGAGCATGTGTATGCCGTGGAGGATGTGCATGAAAAGATGGAACTTGTTTCTTTCGAACCAAGGATTCCAAGCATGTGTGGTTCATGGCACATTGGCTCATAGTGGAGCCCAAACAATCAACCTTCTTCTTAAGCATGGATATATCATTATCAATTAAAGAAGAGGCGGCACATGCAATAGGAGGTGTGTGTGATACTAACCTAGCATGGCAAACATGTGCATCAATCTTATTTTTCAAAACATCATTTTTTTTTAAACAAACATCTAAATCATTTGAAATAGAAATAATCTTATTTTTCAAAGCAACATTCTCTATTAAAGTAAAATCAACTTTTGAAGACAAATTTTCATTTTTCTTTAAAAGAGTTTCACTATCATTTTTAGATTTTAAAACTTATTTTCTTTAAGTGCAAGATCAAGTTGAGATTTTAATGAATCCCTCTCATTAGCAATCTCCTCTTTCTCTTGCAAAATAATATCAAGTCTAGCAATCAAATTTTTATTTTCATTATTAATGCCTAGACTTTTCTTTTTCAAAATGTTATATTTTTCTATCAATTTTTCACATACAATAGAGAGTTCTTCATTCAAAGCATGGGCATCAATATTCTCATTACATGAAGAACTAGAATCAAAACTATCTAGTTGAGTTTCCGATTGTACCTCAAGGGAGTCATTCCCTTGGACCATTAAGCATTGAGAGTCGGATTCTCCACTAGATTCTTCCTCCGGTTGGATTGGCAATTGAAGCTCGGAGGTGGTGGTTGTCAACATATTCCACACTGCAAATGCGGAATCAAAGTTAGAAGCAAGCATAAGATATTCTTTGTTTAATGTACTTCTAATGGCCTCAAGGGCTTGTGCATTGGCCCCTAAATGCTTGCGGTCACCAAGATAACATCTCTTGGTAGCGGTAAGGAAAACATGCAAACCTAGGGTCTTTAGGTACATGGACATCCTATACTTCCAAACAACAATGTTGGAAGGATCAAAGCTAGGTGGGGTCATGAAATCCCATGGTAAACTATATGAGTGTGCAAGCAAATGCAAACAATAGATTAGCAAACAAATGGATCTCACTCCTAGGGTGTTAAGCCTAAGTATCAGGAGCGTAGGCTCTGATACCAATTGAAAGCACACCTAGAGGAGGGGGTGAATAGGTGATATGCTAATCTAGTGAACTAAATGCGCTAAATGCGGAAGCTAATGCAAATTTTGCAACACACTTAATACAACACACAAGTGTAGCCGAATTCCCCGTGAAGGGCTCTGGACTAACTCCTCTTGATTCCCCTTGAACGGGTTGAGGTGCTATGTGAAGCTCTTGTGGTTAAGTATAAGTAAGGCACACACAAACAACCAAGCATACACAAGATATAGCAATATGAAATATGCAAGGTACAATGCAAGTAATGTATGATATGAATAATGAATGATGCTTTGCACAAATAAACAAGAGAGAGTTGAGAGATATTGGATCAAACGTTAACAACAAGATATGTTTCGAGGTTCGAGCCCCTAGCTCTACATCCCCGCCTTCACCACCGTGAAGGATTTCCAATGCACTATCTCCCACCGAGGGAACCTCCACCGAGGAGGATTTGTTACAACAAAGGGAGTACCGAACTCCTCTCTCAATACAAACACCACCTCACACAAGAGGGGTAGGCCCTTAACCAAACAACAACCAATCCACCTCACACTTGAGGGATACAAACCAACAACCAACTCCACCTCACCAAGAGGGAGTAAACACCAATCTCCACCTCTACCAAAGAGGGGGCAGACCAATCACCTCAAATCCACAACCTCAACCTCTACCAAAGAGGGAGCAACCAAATAATGAGGGTTTACAATAGGTGGTCTCTTTCAACCACAAGCAATCTCTCCTTTCTACAAAACAAAGATCCTAAATAGATTAGGATAGAAAATATAGCTCAAGTGTGAAAAACAAGTGTTTTGATCAAAGAAAATCTCTTGGGAAAAATACCAAATTGATATAGAAATGAAGAACAATAAACTAATTCCCAAAAACCTATTTTCTTTGAAAATAACAAAACACTTAAAAACAAATAGAATGAATCTTTTTGCTCTTTAAACTCTTTTTAAAACTTGTTTTTAAAACCAGAGAATGGGAGAAAATCAGCTCTAAAAATCTTAGCCAAAACCCTAAAGAAATGGGGTTTATAGGCCAAACCAGAAACTAGCCGTTAGGCTAATCTGTCAGCCTGACAGGCTTCCGGTCGACCGGCCGGTCGACCGCCAACGGTCAAAAATCCGACCGTTGGAGCAAACCGATCGACCGCCCGGCCGACCGAAATAAACAGAGAGTACTGCTCTCAGTTACCGTCGACCGCCCGGTCGGCCGTCCTATTGTGTGCCAGACGTGCACGGTTCTGTGCACGTCGGTCGACCGTACGGGTCGACCGGCCTATGGTTCGGTCGACCCCACGGCCGACCGGCCTGGCCTGACAGACAGGTCTGGGTCTGAAACTGGTTTTAAAACATATCTTGAAAATTCTTTAATAACTTCTAAAAATCCCAAAAATGTTTTTATCATATTGCATTGATATATAAACATGTGATAAACATTTCTACTCAAATATCAAGCATATGAAACCATTTTTTATTTCTTAACATTTTTACCAAAAACCAAAACATGTATTTTTATCAAACTTGGATTTTTCAATACATGAATAGGAAAGTCAAAATAAGTTTGTTTAAAAGTTAAGCATGCATGTATAGAATGAAGCAACTATACATATATCAATTAAACTTGTTTTGATCAACTATTCATGAAAACCAAAAACCAAACATAAAACGTGTGTGTTTGTGCACTTGAGCATATCAACTATACTAAGCTTTACAAATAGATCTAAACACACTATCTAAACTATGGATACCTAAGTCTTCTTGACGATCTCCATCTTCAAGTAGACCCGATCCAAAACTCCATCCATGGGCTAGGCAATGAGTGATCTTGAAGCTTGAACCCTGGAATCACTTGTGAAGCTTCCAAACACTTCTTGTTGAAGCTATCACCAAACTAACATCTTGTTATAAGATCTGAGACTAAAAACATAAGAATATTAGTAGACATAACTACATGAGTTAATCATCATCAAAACTAGGGTGGAAGGCCTTTGGGCCAACACCTACTTGGCTCGAGGTTCGTGGTGAAGACGGACAATATGGCCACCAGCTACTTCCAGACTCAAAAGAAGTTGTCTCCCAAGCAGGCGCGATGGCAAGACTTCCTAGCCGAGTTCGACTATGTGCTCGAGTATAAGCCAGGAAGAATCAACTTAGTAGCGGATGCACTAAGTCGAAAGGCTGAGTTTGCCGCTATGCTGAGTCATCCTCAGAGTCCCTTACTCGATCGCATCAAAGAAAGCTTGGCTCAGGACCCTGCAGCCAAGAATATGATGAAGTATGCTAAGGGATGGCAAGAGCAGAACGAGCTAGCGCGTTCGTGTCTAAGCAAGGCGGCCAAAAGGATGAAGAAGTGGGCAGATAAGAAGAGGAGACATATGGAGTATCAGGTTGGTGACCTAGTCCTTGTTAAGCTCTCTACTTTGGATCGGCACAAGAGACTACACAAGAGCTTGATAAGGAAGTATGAAGGCCCATTTCCTATTGAGAAAAGAGTGGGGAATGTAGCCTATAGGGTACAACTTCTCCCAACAATGAAGTATCATCCGATCTTTCATGTGAGCATGTTAAAGCCTTACCATAAGGAAGCGGAAGATCCGGATCGTGAGAAATCAAGTCGAGCACCAGTAGGAATTCGTATGGAGTTCGACAAGGAAGCAGAAGAGATCATAGCGGACAGGACGGTTCGTGAAGCAAACAACCACCTAAGGTTGGAATACTTTGTGAAGTGGAAGGGATTGCCAGATAGTGAGAGCAGTTGGGAACCGGCACGAGCTCTTTGGCAGTTCGAGGACTTGATCGAGAAGTTCCATCGGAAGAAAACTCAGCGATGAGGGCATCGCTCGGATAAGTGGGGGAGAATGTCACGAACTGCTCCATCTTGGTACACTTGGGCTCATCTTGGGCTCATTTGGGCTTATCCTATGTGGTAGAGTGGGCTAAGATATACCATGTAAAGAGAGATATTCTCTAGAAGATTCTCCTAAAGGGATATTCTATGAAAGATTTCTAGAGGGACACTCTCTAGAGGGATATTCCATGGAAGATTCCTAGAGGGATACTCTCTAGAAGGATATTCCATAGAAGATTTCTAGAGGATTCTAGAATAAGATATTTAAGGATGAATATAGGGGATCTTCTGAATATTCTAGGAGCTTCCAATTCTAGAGAATTCTTGTACAAGTCCTTACCTATAAATAGGGGGCCAATGGTGTTCATTTGTAATCATCAAGGAAAGTAAGAGTAAACAATACAAGCTTCCACTTCTTCTCCAATTGTTCTCTCTCTTGAGTGAGTGAGTGTGAGAGTTAGGCTAACTTAGCTTCGCTTCTAAGGAGAAAGAGCGAGTTAAGTGCCGCACGGGCTCGAGTGGTTCGAAGTCAAAAGAATCCGCCTGTGACACAAACACGTCCTTAAAGTGACACACTCATGAGAATTTGTACTCGGAGCATATAAGCTGCTTTGAGTGATGAGTTCAACTATATTTAATTCCATATCTAGGGAGAGGACCCCACATATATAGAAGCATAAATTCTTTGTGAATATTGTTGTGACACCTATATATGTCTCTCTCATTTTTTGCTACTAGAATTTTTCATCTTTTGATGATTTTATATTTCTCATGTGCTTCTCCCCTTTGTTAGTGGAGGGCCTCATGAATATAGTTCCAAATCTCTTTCTCAAGGAAAGAGATGATACTGCAATAAAAGCTGCCATCACCTTTTAGTGAGCCTTCCATCAGGATGTAAATGTTGACATAATGGCTATCATTATTCTCCAACCATCCCAAAACAGGAAATCTCTTCTGTTGAGAGATCCTAAATTTACAGCAAACAGAAAACCTAATTGAGATGAGGATCAGATGCTCCAGAAGAATGGAATTTTGACAAAAGAAGACTGTGGAGGTTCAGTCAGCAAGTTGCATGAATTGCTCATAGTTAAAATTTATTCTTTCCTTTTGATTATACTTTATTAGATTGATAAAGTAGAAGTTATCAAGCTAACACTTTCAAATGTTCATTCTTGTGCCAGGATTGTAGGTGATGCTATGAATGAATTTAGATTTGGAAGCCAAATTAACGCAATGATGAATCGGAAATTTAAGGATCAGCGGAAGTTGAAGGTGGGGAAGTATGTCGGGATTTGCTGTCTTGTATTTAAGATGCAGGGTAGGCTCATTGCCAATGAGAAGAAGAAACCAGAAATAGAGATTCACTCCACTCTATCCATTCTATTTCATTTTTCTTCTCTTTATCAACCTTGAGATATCTCGCTTAATTCATCAGTGTTTTTACCAAGACTGGCGATGCTAGCCCTTTCTTTCTTTCTTTCCTTCTTTTTTTCGTGAGTACTTTTTGAGGGGTTAAGCGTAATCAACACTCTCTTACTCTCCACATGAAGCTGAGAATCATTTGATGCTTTCATTGAGACACAAAAACTGAGCATCAGTGCTCCTGAAGCGAAAGACGAGCAACAAAATTAAGGAGTAATTAAATGAAGGGGGAGGCAAGTCAGAGTAACTTGTGCGCAATGGACAACTGCGCCAATGTCTCCATCACCATCACCGATAGCTTAGTTGAGAAATAATTTCGGGACTTTATGGAGGAAATCAAGAACGCGAGGGATCAGATAGATGTTGATCATCCTGAGACCTTGAAATGGCACGACTTAGGTTCTTAAAGAAATGTACTTGCTAATTGCAATGGTCTCTGGTCTCATCGCCTTTCTGCTTCTTTCTCAGGCGATACTGTACGTGCATCATGGGTATGAGCAATACACCGAGTTTTGTCAGAATCTCAAGTTCCAAATTACTTTGTTGCATGATGTGTTGATTGGTTTTCTATGGATAACTAGTACCGTCTTTTCTTCTGGCTACTGATGGTCTCTTACATCAAACTCTTTAATTCTTTTCTTTTAGATAGAATTGTTCTCTAAATAACCACTAACACAAAAAGAACCAATTGCGTCTGTAATTTCTCTTTCCAAGGGTTAAAAATTTATATGTAAAGATTCAATATCTAAATAAGGGCTGCCAATATATTGTTGCCCGATCTTCAACGTCTAGATCCTTTAAGAGTGCATCGGTGCTTTCAGTATGTATTGTTCGACTGAATATATTGACCGATAGCTAGGCTATGGTTGATTAAGAATTGGACATCGAATAGTCATCACAAAACTCCTGCATTTTATACATTTTTTGCATCAACATTTGTTGCGCCCGCTGTAAGAAATAAAAGCAACTATTATGCGGATTAACAGCCAAGAATCAAGAATCAATATCATCTCAAGAATTGAATACGTGATTAATATACATATACATTAAATCCCCATACCTGAAGCCATTGGAGAAGATTAGATGAAGGTTGAAGAAGACCTTGATTCCTCCCTTTTGATCCTGCAAACCCTAATGCAAAATAACCTCTTTTCTCTATCTCCTTTTCCTTGCACAAAACTCTTAGTTTCTTTTACTGATGGGTTCTCAAAAAATTATGAGAGAAGAGATTGTAATTCTTTGCAGGAGGAGAAAAGTGGGTCGCACATTTGCAAATAAACCCTTGAAATAATACCATCCATCATGGTACCCTTATATCTCAAAAGATTATATAAACTATATAAATGTGACTTTAATATGGGCACCCTTAATATCAGTTAACCTTAATTAGGAATCTAACAAATAACCAAGGTTATTGGTCCACCTTTAATGTGAGATTAACATTCTCCCACTTGGACCATTAACCGATTAGGTTAAAACTTTAGAAAACAAATAAAAGAAAAGACTCATTTGTAAATCATTTTTGACTCTATTGGATTCCATACCGAAAAACCTTGACACGTGATCACGAATTTAAAAACAAACAACAACTGATAAGCCCAAATATGAAATACTGTAATACTGCAATTAGCTTGGACCACCAATGCGAGTCATAGCGGTTATACAACATCCACGTCATACTCCCTTCTATGTACTACAACATTGATAACCCTTACTAATTGAGTCCATAACCATAATGACCCCTGTAATTGTCTTGTAAAGACATTTCCTGTTTAACATACATCCATACAAAATATGTGCACACATAATTGGATAACAGGAAACACAGAAACAACCTTTTATTGCGCAATAATGTCAATTACATAAGTACCAAAATATACATTTACAGATTGTCCAAAAGACCCATTCTAACAACATGTTCCTTAAATGTCTTTGGAGGCAATCCTTTTGTCATTGGATCAGCAACCATTAAAGTGGTACTTATACTTTCAATTGACACTTTCTGTTTCTCAACTCTTTCTCTAACCACCAAGTACTTCAGTTCTATGTGTCTGGAACCATTAGAGTACTTTCCATTCTTAGAGAAGAAAACGGCTGCTGTATTGTCACAATATATCTTCAGCGGCCTGGCAATAGAGTCAACTACACCAAGTGCTGAGATAAAATTCCTTAACCATAATGCATGATTTGTGGCCTCAAAACAAGCTATGAACTCAGCCTCCATCGTGGATGAAGCAATGATAGACTGCTTTACACTCTTCCACGAGATTGCCCCACCTGCTAGCAAGAAAATAAATCCTGAGGTAGACTTCCTGCTATCTGGCAAACCACCAAAATCTGAGTCCGAATAGCCGATCACCTCCAACTGATCTGATCTCCTGTATGTGAGCATATGGTCCTTCGTCCCTTGAAGATACCGCATAACCTTCTTAGCCAACTTCCAGTGCTCCATTCCTGGATTGCTCTGGTATCTTCCCAACATCCCAACTGCAAAACTGATATCTGGCCTGGTACAAGTACTTGCATACATCAAGCTCCCAACAGCTGATGCATACGGAACTTTCTGCATTTGACCCTTTTCTAAGTCATTTCTGGGACACTGGCTCCCACTTAATTTGTCACCCTTCTGAATGGGTGCAGGACTGACTGAACACATTTCCATATGAAATCTTTCCAAGACTCGGTTGATATAACCTTTCTGAGACAGTCCTAGCAATCCTCGAGATCTATCCCTGAAGATCTCTATGCCAATCACATAAGCTGCCTCACCCATATCAACCATCTGAAAGTTCTTGGTAAGATAGCTTTTAGTTTCATACAGCAAACCAATATCACTACTGGCTAACAAGATGTCATCCACATACAGAACAAGAAAAATAAACTTGCTCCCACTGATCTTTAGATATATACACTGATCAACAGTGTTTTCTGTAAATCCAAAAGATGTAATGATATCATTAAACTTTATATACCATTGCCTGGAAGCTTGTTTAAGTCCGTATATGGATTTCTTTAATTTGCAAGCCAAGTGTTCTTTACCTTCATTTGCGAACCCTTCAGGTTGCTCCATGTAAATTACCTCATCCAAATCTCCATTCAGAAAAGCAGTTTTCACATCCATTTGATGTAACTCCAAATCATAATAAGCTACAAGTGCCATAATGATTCTAAGAGAGTCCTTCTTTGATACTGGAGAGAAGGTTTCTCTATAATCAATGACTTCCTTCTGAGTGAAACCTTTAGCCACAAGTCTGGCCTTATATCGTTCGATATTGCCTTTAGAGTCGCGCTTGGTCTTAAAGACCCATTTACACCCGACTTTCTTACAGTTATCAGGCAATTCAACGAGATCCCAGACTTAGTTTTGGTCCATAGATTTCAACTCATCATTCATAGCATCAATCCATTTACTAGAATCATTGCATTCTATGGCTTGTGAAAATGAAACTGGATCTTTATTTATCCCAATATCATAATCAGATTCCTGTAGATACACCACATAATCATCTGGAATGGCAGATCTTCTTTCCCTTTGAGATCTTCTCAAAGCTGCCGGTTGTGGTGGT
This sequence comes from Agave tequilana, assembly GCA_038442645.1. Taxonomy (NCBI): domain Eukaryota; kingdom Viridiplantae; phylum Streptophyta; class Magnoliopsida; order Asparagales; family Asparagaceae; genus Agave; species Agave tequilana. The sequence goes on from JAVJIF010004737.1 coordinate 155,274, forward strand.
TCTATAATATTTTCAATGGCGATATCCTCATGGAGTGGTGAACCAATATCAATATGTTGTTCTGGTATCTCAACTTGATGATCAAGCTGAGGGACAACAATTTCTCTTGAAGGAAAGGTAATTGGGATATTTACCCTTACTACTTCAAGATCTACCTTTCTTGGTTCATCACTCCCACTAAATTCACCATTCTCCAGGAATCTGGCATTACCAGTTTCAACTATTCTTGTACTATGGTTAGGGCAATAAAATTTGTATCCCTTAGACTTATCTGGATAACCAATGAAATACCCAGATATTGTTTTTAAGTCTAATTTCTTTTCTTGTGGATTATATATTCTAGCCTCTGCTGGACAACCCCAAACATGTAAATGTCTTAAACTAGATTTCCTACCAGTCCACAACTCGAAAGGAGTTGTTGGGACTGCCTTACTAGGAACCCTGTTTAAGATATACATAGCAATCTTTAAGGCTTCATTCCACAATGAAATGGGTACATTAGAGAAGCTCATCATGCTCCTAACCATATCCATAAGTGTTCGGTTTCGCCTTTCAGCAACACCATTCTGCTGAGGCGTACCTGGCATTGTGTATTGAGCACAAATACCACGCTTTTCTAGAAATTTGGCAAATGGGCCAGGATGTTGTCCTGACTCATTATATCTACCATAAAATTCATCACCTTGATCTGATCTTATGATTTTAACCTTTCTATCTAATTGTCTCTCGACTTCTGTAATGAACACCTCAAGGATGTCAACAGCCTGAGACTTTTCATTAATTAGATACACATAACCATAACGTGACAGATCATCTATAAAGGTAATGAAATATCTCTCTCCCGTAAAACATGGAATTGAGAGTGGTCCGCAAATATCTGTATGAATTATTTCAAGGAGTTCTTTACTTCTTGTGGCACCTTTCTTAGTGTGTTTGGTTTGCTTTCCTTTTATGCAATCCACACACACATCAAAATCAGTGAAGTCTAGGTTATCCAAAATCCCATTCTTCACTAATCTTATTATTCTATCCCTAGAGATATGCCCCAGTCTCCTATGCCACAAGATAGAGGATTTTTCATTATTAAGCCACGTTTAATACCAACATTCGAATGCAGAGATAATAAAGATTGTGCAAACTCATCATTCAATGAAATTTTATATAAACCATCACATAAAATTCCATGTCCAACCGGAATTGAATTATACATTAAACTGAGTTTTCCACAACTGAATAAAACAGAATATCCAAAAACATCTAATTTGGATATTGACATTAAGTTCTTAGAAATCGAAGGTACATAAAAAGTATCTTCAAGATCCATCTGATGTCCCGTCTCCAAGAGTAGTCGATAAGTACCAACATATTCGACCTCCACTTTGAGACGGTTCCCCATAAAGACGAATCTCTCACTTTCCTTCGGTTTCCGGGTTGTAAGGAATCCCTGCATTGAATTAGTTATGTGAGTTGTGGCTCCAGAGTCAATCCACCAAGTATTAGAAGGTACTTCAGCATGATTTGATTCATAACATACAAAAGAAAGATTTATACCTTTCTTTTCGAACCAAGCTTTCCTCTTGTTGCGGTCCTTCTTCACATGTCCCTTTCTGCCACAGAAGTAGCACTTGACAGTGAAGACCTTTCCATGACCTTGGCTGCTTTCCCCATGATCATGCCCTTTCTTTGATGAAAATCTCTTACCTCTTCCATATTTACCTTTCTTATGGATACCTCCTTGAGTTACTGCCAATGCTGAGTGATGCCCTTCTTGCCTCAGTCTCACTTCCTCTTGTACACACATACCAGTTAGCTCATTCAAATTCCACTTATCTTTATGAGTGTTGTAGTGAATCTTGAATGGCCCAAACTGAGGAGGAAGTGAGTTGAGGATGAACTGTACCAAGAAGGATTCATCCACTTTCATACCCAGTGATCCTAACTTAGCAGCCTTATCAGTCATATTTAGAATGTGTTGTTGAACTCCTCTATTACCATCATATTTCATGGTGGTAAGTTCAGCCATAAGGGTGCCAGCTAATGACTTATCTGCAGACTTAAATCGGTCTTTTACAGCAGATAAAAGTTCAGATGCACTAGTAGTATGTGGGAGGGAAGTCTTGATGTTATTGGCTATGGTCATCTTTATGATCATGAGACTGAGTCTATTCGACCTTTCCCAAGCTTTGGCATGGCTAACCTGCTCTGCTGTACTTTCAGCAGTCACTTCATCAGGTTTCTCTACCAAAAGAGCCATGTCTAGGTCCAGGACACCCAGTGTAAACTGTACATGCTCAAACCACTCAGAGAAATTTGTACCATCCAGGGCTGGAATGCTAGTGGCATGAGTGTGAAGGGAAGTAGGGACGTTCACTGAAACATAATAGGACATTGCTCACATTAGGCCACGAATCAATACAATAACCTTAAATTTAATTAAGATGAACTATTGATATCACTTTGATTTCTCCTTTGGGCGAAACCTAAGCATATCTAGTGTTCACTCTTTAGGTGAGAACTTTTATCACCTACGTAGGTCTAATATAATTTATGTCACTTAGATAGTAAGTCATGTTACCTTTGGGTATCCACTTCTACACCACTAAGTTACATAAATTACACTACCCTACCCCGGTTCATAATTATTGGAAAGAGACTTTCCTTTGGGCCAGTCCCAATCTCCTAACTAGAACCGCCATCGAGAGTATTATTGTCTTTAATGTCACTTACATTGACAAGTCTTTTATGTAGTTGTATATTCATAAGGTTTACTAACATAGGTCACTTTGGCAACTACTAGATCAATAAGCCTTATGAATACAAAAACTAACCAATAATATTCTCTAATCTTTTATTTGAGAAATGCCATAATACTTCAATTCTATTACTTGACCAACATCAATCAATATTAACACAATAACTTAAATGTGTAACATACTTTAATGATTGATTATAAACAACCATTAGTCGACTACAAGGAAAGACTAGTCGACTTGGGTCAAGTCGACTATAAGGAAAGACTAGTCGACTTGAGTCAAGTCAAGTCGACTACACATTTAGGTCTAGTCGACTAGGGCAAGAAAAAATTAGTCGACTATACCCTATAATTAGTCGACTACAAATTTTATCAGTCGACTACACATATTATTAGTCGACTCCTGTTGGAAGGCAAACTCTCGGTTAAATATTAGTCGACTTGGCAAAAATAGTTAGTCGACTATACACTTTACTAGTCGACTAATCAAAAATATAAGTCGATTCCTGTTAGAAACAGAGAGTTTTCAACTTTCGGGAAAATAAATTAGTCGACTATAACATATGATTAGTCGACTAATAGTCGACGAAACAGTTATCAAATGGCAGTTCCTGTTCCGATGACTTAATCAAAAATTAGAGAAAATTAGGGTTTCTTAATCCTAAATTTTGATCCCTATTAATTGCATAATTAGAGGAGTATGAACATGATATTAGGGTTATGTAATCCTCTATTAATTCCACAATTAAAAGATCAAAAAATTTGATTTATGAAACATTAATCAAAACCCTAATTTACCATAATCTTTAATCCAAGATCTATTGATTCTTAACACGGCTCTGATACCAAATGTAAGAAATAAAAGCAACTATTATGCGGATTAACAGCCAAGAATCAAGAATCAATATCATCTCAAGAATTGAATACGTGATTAATATACATATACATTAAATCCCCATACCTGAAGCCATTGGAGAAGATTAAATGAAGGTTGAAGAAGACCTTGATTCCTTCCTTTTGATCCTGCAAACCCTAATGCAAAATAACCTCTTTTCTCTATCTCCTTTTCCTTGCACAAAACTCTTAGTTTTCTTTTACTGATGGGTTCTCAAAAAATTATGAGAGAAGAGATTGTAATTCTTTGCAGGAGGAGAAAAGTGGGTCGCACATTTGCAAATAAACCCTTGAAATAATACCATCCATCATGATACCCTTATATCTCAAAAGATTATATAAACTATATAAATGTGACTTTAATATGGGCACCCTTAATATCAGTTAACCTTAATTAGGAATCCAACAAATAACCAAGGTTATTGGTCCACCTTTAATGTGAGATTAACACCCGCTGGAGGAATCCAATACGCAAACATCAAGATCAGTGTAACAATAACACCGAGTCAATCACGAACCAATATAGTATGAACACAAATCAAAAATAGAAAGCGAGAACTAATAATTTAACGAGGTTCGATAACTTGCCTATGTCCTCGACGCAGAAAGGAGAAGATCTTATTCAACAAACAGAGTTACAAGGGTTACAAATTAATCTGAAGATCTAAATTAGAGAAACTATACACTAGACCGTGGAATTCTCTCAATCAAACTAACCCTAGAACTCCTAGTATAAATCACCTCTCTTAAGGTTCAAGATACAAATTAGGGTGCGGAGACCTCCTTATATAGCTAGAGGAACAACCAATATAATGTAACCCAAATTCGGATCGAAATCTGATTCAAAACAGAAACCCGAAACCAACTCATAAAGCCCAGAAACTGACTTGCGGTCAACCAACGGTCGCCTGCTAGTTCAAATTGTTTCTGTATCTCTCATGTGCAGAACTCTCGGGTCTGTCGATCGGGCGGTCGACCGACTGTAGTCTTCATCTTTCAATGCTTCTGCCCAATCAACCGGGTGGTCAACCATCTATTTCCTTCTTTTTCAAACGTGCATGTCTGTGCGCATGTGGTCGACCGCCCTGCTTCTTCCTCTGCTTTTCCAATGAGTTTAAAAACTCTATCAAGATTTTATCATCTTCTTCTCCCTCATAATTCTCCACCTCGGTGAAGATTTCTCAAATCTGAGCCGAACATCACGAATTGTCAACTTCAGCTTAGCAACTGGCTACGCATTATACCTGCCTACGTGCCCCCTACCCAAGAGATCAAGCCACATGTTGTTCGTCCAAACGAGCCCCACCGAGCTCAAACAACTGAAACCAAATCAACTGAAACTGATTCTGCAGCAACGAACCAACTAGATGAGTCATATGAACACCTTCATCTCGATCGCCATGAAGAACAATGGTCTTCAAGTTGAGCTAATCTAGCTCATCAACTAGAGATTCATGTTTCACCCACTTTCGTGGATTCACTTGGCTCTTTTCACTGCAATCAAATGAACCTATTTAGCATCCAAAACAGCTATATGATCTTCACTCAGTGTCACATCCGGTGAGATCTCAACTGATATTGGACCAACTGGAGATGGTGGAGTAGCATTAACCTCCACTCGCTGTGATACATCTTTGATCTTCATCCTCTCCACCTGCTGAGAGATGGTAGGCTTCAATAATGAAACATCATCAGATGTGACATGCCTGCTCAAGATCTTCTTGTTTTCGGAGTTCATAACTTGCAGCCTTTCAAATTTCCTTTGACTCCCAAAAATCACAAATCTTTTTGTTCGCGGATTTAACTTGTCATGTTTGACTTCAAAGTAGGCTTGACATTCAAATAACTGCAGCAAACTATAGCCATGAGTAGCTCCAACTGACCAAATACTTGAAACACCCCGTTCCCGGAATACGTACTTAGATATGCATTTTATTTTTTCAATTATGTTATTTTGATTTCCTCTCAAATTTAATTTTGTTTTATGATTATTTATATCACCGTTTGGTATTTGGATCCAGATTTCTAGATTTAGAATCAACCTGAGTCTGCACCGGGAACCCGATCCAGTGTATTGATCGATTTGACCTTTCTGATAGTCAGATTTGACCTGTTTCAATTTCAAACATTATTTTCTAATATTTTAGATTTTTCTTGATTTTCTGGGACTGGATTTAGTATCGACCAGTATCGCTGGTTAATTTCAGGATTTGTAGTTTGAAAATAGGATTAAATTTTTAAAATCTGATTTCACCATATGCCTTAAAATAATATTTATTATTTTTCAAAATTTTTGAAGATCGTTTTGAGTTACTCATTTTTGGGGCTTTTCTGGTGTTTTCGGTGTTTTCCCAGATTACGGAATTTTATCCCGATATTATTCTTTTATATTTTCTATTTTCTAATTTTTCTTCTCCACTCATTCTTTTCTTTTCTTTTTTCTTTTCTTTTTCTTTTCTTTTCTTTTTTTTTCTTTCCTCAAAATTCTCACTCAGCCACTCAATAAATTAATAAATATCCCAACCATTTTCCTTTCTCCTCTGCTAAACTCGGATCTCAGCGTTTATTACCAACGCGGATCTGACCTCCGTGTCTGGGCTTATTATAACCAGATGCGGGTCTAGTTTAGTTGAGATGCTTGTCTCAGTTAATAAGACGCGGATCTCATTCTATTCTCTCTCTCTCTCTCCTCTCTCTCTCTCTCTCTCACACACACACACACATATATATCTTCCTTTCTCATTTTCTTTTTTTCTTCTTCTTCCTACCGCCAGCCACCACCAATCCGGCGCTCCCCCTTGGATGGTTTAGTTGAGATGTTGTCTCAAGAAACAATCCCAAGCACATATCAATTAAGTACAAGATATATCAAGCATATAAAGAGATAAACAATATAAGCATGTAAGATATATAAACACAAGTGAGAGAGAGAGATGAGCAATCGCAAACACGGGAGAATTATTTTGAGATTCGAGCACACTTGTTCTACGTCTCCGCCTTCAACACTATGAAGGATTTTCAATATAATCGATCTCGCAAGATCACCCGGTGCCGCAACACCTATAACGAGCTCCCTTAAGAACACTTCGACCCGCAAGTCCCTCACTTGTTCCCGTAATAACAACACACGCAAGCACACTAGCTTGCCGAGGCCGCACCTCTACAATGAGCTCCCTCAAGAACTCTACACAATACGAACTCACAAGTTCGCCCCCCAAATACAATGATGAAATCTTGGTGATCTCTACACTTTGATCACCAAAAACACTCTCACAACAAAGCTCCTATAGAATAGATATAGAAATGGAAAAGCTCAAGCTTGTGTGAGAATACAAGGTAAATAGAGTGGGGGAAAACTCAAGAAATCTCTGTTGAAAACACTCTTTAAAAACTCTCCTTTTGATATAAATTTTAGCCCAAAAACATGTGGAGAAAAACCCTAAGAGAGCAGGAAAAAAACTGGCTCTAAAACTTTCAAAATCTTGTTGAAAACTAACCAAAACAATCCCCTTTTAAAGAGCTACAAAAACTAGCCGTTGGGGCAAACCCTTAGGCGAGATGACCTGTCAGTCGATCAGGGCCGGTCGACCGACCAACAGTCATATTTATGATTGTTAGGGTTGCCGGTCGACCGGGCGATAGACCGCACCCAGGTTTTGACCTGTCGGTCGATCGGTCGGTAGAACCAGAGAGCACTGCTCTCTGGCCAGTCGACCGCTCGGTCGACCGGGGCCAGATTAGAGTAAACTCTCTAGATCGATCGACCGCTCAGTCAACCGGCCCTCAAGCCAGGGCTTGTCCACGTTTCTGTGCACATCGGTGAACCGCTCGGACCACCGACTGCTGGCTTGGTCAACCGATCGGTCGACCGCTAGAAGGCCAGGTCAGGGATAATTAGGGATTCAAACTTGGTCTTGTAACATTATATAAAATCCCATAAAATCACATAAAATTCACAAAAATCAGTTCATTGAAATACTTTGAAATCCAAATATGTGTGATCAAAAATCAACACATATTACAAATAAGTTGAACTATTTTTGCGATATAGAAATTCTGCCTTAAACCGAAAACCGTATTTTTCATAAATCAAACTTTGAAATGAAAAACCGATTTCACTAACTTATTCAAATACAAAAACATAATATTAAAACTCATTTGAAGCATAGAATGTATGGATATGATCCAATACACATATAAAATAAAATATCTATGTTTTTGACATTAAGCTTTAAACAAAGTTTTGATAAATGCAAAACTTAAACACATGATATAGAAACATCAAATAAGTTTTTCTAAACATTTGAACCAACAATGTGTATGGATGAAATTCAAAACACATATAAAACATGTAAACTTGTTTTGATAAAATATATTAATGAAACATAAAGATATCTTCTTTGAAACTCAAAATCAAAACGATATTTTCTAAAATCTAAACTATTTTAAGAAAACACATGTAAATTTTGTGCGTGTGTATATGAGCTTGAGCAATCCACAACTAATCTATTCTTTATATTTTATCTAAAACACAAAAGTTTAACACTTACAAACATGACTCAAGTCTTCACGAAAATCTTCTCTTGAAAATCTTCTTCTCTTTCTTGACTTGATCCAAACCTTAATCCAAAGAGTTAGACTCCTCTTGAGTACTTGATGCGATCTTGATACGCGAGCTCTTGAATCAACACGTGCTAGCTTTAAAACTTGATTTCGAATCTTTTGTTGAAGCTAAACACCAACTAAGATCTTGATCAAATATCTGAAACTAAATAAGCGCAAGATCATTAATACTATAACTACATGAGTTAATCATCATCAAAACTAGGGTGATGAAACTTTAGGCCAACAAATATATATAAAAAAACTCAAACTTAAAATTTAAGTGGAATTTGAATTGGGTTATCGAATAATGGAGCCCCATTGCCGCCCTATTCGAACCTGACAATTACAAACAAAAACTCGAAGGGTAGAAAGACATCTTTTTTTCCCTTCGAAAGTCCATATTTTTATTTTATTTTCAACTTTTTACCTATTTTATTTTACTTATAAACTTTGACTAACTTTGATCTATGTCAACCGTACAACCAAAGTTGGATTTTATTTTAATTTTGTAATGTTTTTATGAGAGATAGGCTTTGGCAAATCCTTGTTCCTGAAGTGACTAATTTAAAACAAGAGCCCACCAGCTCTTTGTTCTTGAAATGGCTAAATAACTACAAGGGTTGCTAAATTTTCTTTACATCGGGCTGTTTGGATGGCCGGAAGTGAGTAAAAGTGAGTAAGTGAGAAATAGGATTCTTGTCCTTTTGAAAAATGACAATTTTTGTTTCTTTTCGGTGTTTGGATGATAGTTGGGAAGTATAATTTGAAAAGTATAATGTCTTTTTCGGTGTTTAGTTAGTAATGGGAAAATAAAAGTGGAAAGGTTTACCAGAAAGTTGACCGTAAAATAATATAAAAATAAAAATTAATCATGAAAAAATTAAATTGTAATTAAAATGCAAGTAAGAATTACATGACCACAAAATTAACTGTTTTGAACTGCAACTTATCACAAATGAGATTTACATGACTACAAAATTAATTATAGCACATTAAAAGTAAGGAAATGATTGTGTAAAAGAGAAGAGAAAAAAAAATGGTTTTTTCATTTTCTTTTTTTGATATTTGGATAAACAACGGAAATAGGAAATGATATTTCCTCACTTCCGTCCACTTCCTTAAATCCAAACAGTCAATGAAAAGTGTCTCCAATCAGGTGAACTTAATTTTAGTATAGACCGACTGGGAGCCACTGAAAACTCAAATTAACGCTAATTAAAATTGAACGAAACGATTTCCTCACGTAACTCTTTCACAAAAGTTATCCGTCTGCCATCACTCCTTGCTCTTCCCACACCACAAATCTCTCCCTTGCTTCCCTCCCCTTCTTGATTTTCTTCTTTCCCTCTCTTTATCTCTATCTCGCTCGCCCCTATCCATCTTCTTCCTCCTCCCAGCAAATCTGCAGTCCTCCTCCTCATTTTTCTTCTTCCTCCTCCTCCTCCTAGGGGTCCTCCCCTCCTCCTTCCTCACTCCATCCCCTTTTTCTTTGGCTCGGTTTACACCACTATAGGATATACTAATTATTTGTCTCACCCGAAAACTCGACTAATAAAATGGATCCGGTCTTGAATCTCAACGGATATAATGAGATTCAGAGCTCCGATTTAATTAGGCGGATCCGGTGGATGAATTAGACTATCCAACCCGAAAACCAACCCATTTATATCCCCTGTCTCATCTTTTCACAGGAACTCGGCGCCTCCTCTTCCGCTTCGATCTTTCTTTTCTTCTGTAATTCAATTTCGAACAAAGGATACGACAATGGCGGATCGAAGCTCTCGCCCCTCTACATGTTCTCACTGCGCAGGGCCTCTTTCCAAGGACATGGTACCATTCTTTCTCTATTAATTTTCTTGTCAAGTTGTGATCTTTTTCTGTTTAAACTATTTGTTTTGATGATTCCTTGAAACCCTTTTGAATTTGTGGAAGGAAACGAGCAGTTGGACTATTGCCCCGTTGATCCGAGACAGCTTTTCTACGGTACTAAGTCTTTACCATCAACTTATTTTAATTGAATTATTAGGGATTTATTTACTGTAATTATTTTATATTTTTGGTTTACTTGTGGTTGTGTGTTGTTGGGTTTAGATTGGTTCTGCCGTTGGTGGGACAGCAAGCGCTTTCTATGGATTTAACCATGGTATGTTCTTTCGTCATGAGTATTGCGTTAGATTTTGTTAAATTGACTGGATGTTTTGTTGTTCGCGAGAATTGTATATAAGTTCAGATAAATAAGAGTCGTAGCTTAGTTATTTGCCTGCTGGCTACTGTTAGTATACTGAAGTGTGCGCGCTTTTGCGGTGATAAGGTTGATGATTTTCTCAATAGATCTTGCTGCATAGATTCTTCCTTCGATGTCATAGAACTATGAAGAAACATTTAGCGCTTTTATTAATTCTGGACTCTTTTCGTTTTGCTATTTTATAAGTTAGGGCCTGTTTGTTTCGTTGCAAAACGTCGCAAGTTGTAAGTCGTAAAATGAGAATGGAAAAAATGAACTGTAACAGAGAAAATATATTGTGTTTTACGGTGTTTGGTTGATAAAGTGAAGTGTAATGGAAAAATATATTGTGTTTTACGGTGTTTGGTTGATAAAGTGAAAGTGTAAATGGTAAAATATATTGTGTTTTACGGTGTTTGGTTGGTAATGTAAAAGTGTAAGTGGAAAAGTTGACCACAAAATTAACTGTAGCGGTGATTTAAATATTATAAATACTATTAAATTAAATCTACTGTTGCAAATTAAATTGTATTAATAAATTTGAGATAAAAAATTAATAATCTTAATATTTTATTTATAACAATAATATTAATAAAATATTTGTATAAATAGTAAAATATTACTAAAATATTAACTAAATAAATAATATAAAATTTTAAGAAAATCTAAAGAACATTAATAAAATTTTAAGAATACTAATAAAATATAAATATTAAAAAATCTTACAACAATAATAAAATATAGTTATAATATTATAATATTAAAAATACCTGAAAATTATTATAATATAAATTTTATTATAATATTATTGTAATATTATAGAAATAAAAAATTAACAAAGTAAAATATAATTATAATTTAATAATAAATTATCATTATAGTATTATTATACTGAATTATTATTACAATATTAACATAATAAAATATTAATATAATAATAAAATATATTATGATATTAATAAAGTAATTTTTTATATTAAAAAATAAATAATTAAATATATAGTAATTTTATATTAAAGTATAATATTGTTATATTAATAAAATATTAACTCTAAATAAAATAATAAAAAATGGAATAAGTATTAATAAAATAATAAAGTATTAGATAAAATATTAAATAAAAATAGTAAATTAAAATAGTAAAATATTAAATATTAAAACAATAAAAAAATTAAAGATTAAAAATATAAAATAATTAAATAATTAAATAAGAAATTGAACACTATTTAAAATATTAAATATTTAATAATATTAAATTATATATTGATTATCAAGTAACTGTTTTTGAACTGTAAGTGTACTACAACTGAGAGTTACATGACCACAAAATTAACTGTAGCAACTGCAAGTGGGAAAATATGAGTGTAAAAGTGAGATTTACATGACCACAAATTTAACTGTAGCAACTGCAAGTGGGAAAAAAAGAATTGCATTTTGCAACTTGTTTTTCAGAGAAACAAACGGCGAAAAATGAAAAACAAGTTTTACGACTTGCGTTTTGCGGCGAAACAAACACGCCCTTAGATTGTTTAAGGCTATATATTATTATTATTATTATTATTATTATTATTATTATTTTGTTTGTAGAGACTTGGACCTATGCTGTACTTGACATGTAGAAAGATATAGGAAAAAGAGAGAAAAGCTCAACGGACACAATCCAAAAGTGTCGTACATCGTTACTATGGTACTACAAGTAATGTTTATTAGGTTACAATATTCCACTTCAGGTTTATTTTAGGAGAACATAAAAGGTTTGATATTAGAGTTTATTGTAGATGCCACACGGATCACTCTGCTGGAGTGCAGGTTACAGTACCCACAAGGTTCAGAATAATGGAGCTTGATGTGATTGGACTATCTCATGCTAAGTTGCACTGCCATGACCTTGATACATTGGTAAGCATGAAATTATTTTTTGTTTGAATCAAATGGATACTGGGGTTCGAAAACATGCCGTTTCGGTTCTGACTCGACTGAGTCGAAACTGGAACGGCCTCCCCCATTCCGAAAACGATCCGCGAGTCACATGTTTTTGCCATTTTCAGTTGACTCGGGGAGAACTCAGAGTTGACTCGGCCATATATCGGCCGAGTCAACCATGGACTCGTGTTGACTTGGCAGATATGACCGAGTCAACTCGAGTACTCTCGGAGTTGTACCATAAAAGCAAAAAAATAATGGATCTGATCTCCGCCCATCGCCGTTTGCGGAAAAAAAGAAAAAAGAAACACAAACTTACCTTCAATCTCCGCCTGTCGCCGTTGATCTCCGCCAAGTCTTCGAACAAGATCGGAGAGAGATCAAATCCAATCTCTCTCTCTCTCCCCCCCCCTCTCCTCACCCTCTCTCTCTCCCCCCTCTCCTCACCCTCTCTCACCCTCTCCCTCTCTTATACAAACTTTTTTTTTCTTTTTTAGTTTGGGTTTTTTTTCCAGATCTACACCTTAAATCTTTCATATTTCAAAATTTACCCCCCAAATTTATATATTTCTTATATTTACACCTCAAATCATCATATCTTCCCAATTACCCTCAAAATAAATTTATTTTGGACATGTGATATATGAAAATTGATGTTTACATTTTTTAAAGATTTTTCGTGAATTTTTCAGAATTTTTTGAGCTTTATTTGTAGCGTTTTGTGCGTATCGCCCGAGTCTGTTTCGAGACACCGCGACCGATGTAGAATGGTTCCCGTCGAGACAGCGACTGAGACCGCGACTTTGAACCATGATGGATACTTGCAGTAGCATCATGCCATAAGAATCAAGATTCATGGTATATGGTGCAGGGTTTGGGGGAAGGCAGTGGGAGATAGAGTGGTTAGGTGGATGTTTAGCTGAGATATCACTTGATTATGAAAGTGGAATAACCGTATCCATAGAAAGTAAGGACTCATGCAGCTTACTAGGAACAAGGAGGTCCAGAGAGTGCCAACTAGATGTTGTATGTATGGGTATCAAATGGATCAACTTTTTGTATTTATCAAAGTTTTCTTTGAGTTTCTCCAATCGATTTTATAGTTTGAGATATATCCAGCCTTTCTTCTATCTTTGTCTTGTGGATTAAAAACTCATACTGCAATAGCAATCTCTTATGTCATGGCTTAACAATCTTCAGTATTCATCAGCTCTTCCTCCGATCCTAAAATAGCCATGGGATTTGATGCTTAAGCATTGCTTTTACTTGTCTATGTGTTCTGTGTTTACTTTGTAGTTGTTCATGTCAGAAACCAATAACAAATTTATCCATCTGTTGGAAGATAGTTTAATGTTTCTATCTACGTTAATGATCTAAAAATTATGCTTCAGAAAAGATCTTTCATTTTTAATATCTAAGTATTATTAGTGGAAGGGAGGTATGTAAGTGTGTGTTCATTTCTGTGCACACACACATCCATGTCTTCATCATCTGTTTTTTCTTGTTAAGCAATTCTCTGGAGTCTGGACAGAGATATAGACAAACAGCACATGTTAATGATGAAACATGAAACTGAATTTTCTCCCTCTCACCTTTATGCATTCGAACTTTGGTCCAGACTCCTCATGCGAGAAGCATAAAATAGCACAGATTCTAGAGATTATTTGTTCCATTTATTTGCCTGGATGGTTCTTTGTTTTTTGTTTGTTTCATTTTTGTATAACACAATACATTATACTTGTTCACTAGATTTGAACCTATGATAATTGCCTAATTTTCTAAATTCAATATATGAAATATGAATTGCATCTTTTATTTTCTATTTGAAAATGCCACATGTCTTTGATTGGGGTTCCATTGCATTTATACTTATATAGTTGGTTAGTTTCATGCAAACGTTGACATAAACCTTTAAATATTTACCATAAATTTTGTTTTTTGCAGCTATGCCCATTGTGAGGAAATATGTGAAAGGACCAATGTGGGTACATTTCTTTATTGGGGTAAGCATACTAATGCTTTGTCTATTATTAAATAGGCTCTTGACCATGCATAAAAAACCAACTTATTTGGTTTATCATGTCAGGTTCTTGTTATAGAATCATCCTTTGCTTCTTTTTTACTAGATTATCATCTGAAGGAGTTCTTGCTTTCTGGTATGCAAGCACATCCTATTTGCTAGCTTTAACCCTTTTTTTGTCTGCTCCAATTTGTATCTATTTTTGAGCCAAACATCTAGTGATCTTCATTCTGACCCAAATTATACCCAAACAAGAGAACAAAAAGTGAAAAGAAAAGGTTAAAAAGCTTGTGAACCTTAAATGTTTTTACTGCAATACACTTCATCCCTGAATCTGCTTCCAGGAAGTTCTAGATGTTTATGATTTAAACTCCTCCCTGTATTTTTTAGAAACAAAATTGCATCCTTGCCAAAATTTTCATTCTTTCTTAACTGTGTTATAATTTTCTAACCAAGTTGGAGAAAGGCTGCATAAACATCTTAAGTGCAAGGTTTGAGGATCAACCGAAACTGATGTGTCATGCAAATTCTCAAACCGAAACTGATGTGTCATGCAAATTCGGATCCATTTTGACCTATCCGATTGGAAACTAGCATTATGATACCGATGACAATAAACTCAGGTTATTTTAGATCACCTTTAGCCTTTTGCGTTTGTTTCTCTAATACCAACAGTCGAAAATGATAAACAGCTATGTACATAACTAATGTAATTGAATGTTAACGGGTTCACAAGCAAAAGCAAAACAGGTTTTAGTTAAGCTACCGTATTACTGCAACTGCTATAGGCTCTTGCATAATATAACCAAAAGGGTCAATGGGTTTATGATATGAAAAGTAGTGTCTTTCAAGCTAAACTTAATTTTGTTTAGTATTTGAACTTCTTTTTGAATTGGTCCCTGCAATCTGTAACTTAGCCCAACTTTTTTAATGTTATAGGTTGACGGTTTGACCTTTTACTTTTTCTTCCATATTTTTCCAAGTATACTCTTTAGACCATATTAACATAAACTATTTGTTCTTTTCTTTTATTTTTTATTTTTGCAAAAAGGAACAAAAATCTGTCAAAAATCAAAACGATTTTTTAAAACTTAATAATAATAAAATTTAAACTAAGTTTCCCTGAATAATTAGCATTGAAATTGAAAACAAAAAAATGATGTATTTCCTATTTTAGCATTCTTAATATTAAAATGTTGTAATTTTCAGTTATTTTGTTATTTTCCCCAAGTTATTGTTGTTGCATGTATATACCAACTTCTCTTCATATTCATGTAAGTTAGTATATAAGTTCAAAAATCATGTCTATGTGGAAATTAATGCTGCATCAACTGTTACAGTATATAAAACACTATTGATATTTAAGAACATGTCAAAACTCTGCTGATTATTTGTATTATTTTTTAAAATTCTTAGTTTTAAAATTTTAAGCAGACGAAATAGAAATTCCATACTCAGAAATCCCAAAACTGTTGCTGCCAGTTCCAAACAGAGCTGCCCAATGCAAGCATCTATACTGAGATTTCAAGCCTTGGTTAAATGGTCGTAAATGATGTGATCACTAGAATATGTGCATGGATCAATTCTTTGGGCTCAGTTATGTAAAGGAAAAGCCTTTGTAATTTACTTCTCTTTTTTGAAGTTAGTTAAAATATCTCTCGAATTTGCACCCAAAACAAACTCTAAAAGTTTTAAGTATACGAGTATACTTACACAAATCCACAATAGTGGGATCAGTGTGTGGCTCTGTTTGACTCGAGAAATTATTTCAGTTTGTTCTTGGATATTGCCTTTTGGCTTAAATGTGACTCAGCAATGCATTCTATTATATGTAGCAAATCTTTGTAAGCTGCATAAACTTTGAGAATTCATAGGCTGTGCCCTTGTTGTATAGATCAGGCCAATCTGTAGTTCTCTCTACATTAATTTGCCTCTTAATTTTATGAAGGCCTTCTTTCCCATGATTGCTTTCACCATGAATCTTGCACTGTAACAGATGATTGGCCTTGCTGGAAGCCCATACTACTAGTTAATCAATACTGTCAACATATCTCAGTTTTGATTGCTCGATTGCTGACTCCAGTTTGATGCGTAAATGCTGGGTGCTGATGATCTATTCTATGAATGAACTATTATGTTGCAAGTTAAATATTTTCTTATGATCATAAGTTATGTAGGTGATAACTTGCTGACTCATGCTACTAAGGTTCATAGCAAAGCCAGGATCAGATTTCTTTTCTTAATCCCAAGTTTGGGTACCTAATGAGCTTTACTGTCTTAAGCCAAATCTACCAGAGAATATACTTTTACATTAGCTAATCTTCTATATTGTCAAGATGGCTTATATTTCCGTGTAGTATGTGTTTAACCTCTGTCTGCAGTTCTATAGTGATTTTAAACTTAAATATGAAATTTATGTAACTTGCAGTTCTCAAAGGAAATCTTATATTTCACTGATTTGCAAAGTATACACCTATTAAGGTTCATGACAAGCATTTTTGTTCATTATTTGTGTCCATGTATTTTTCTTTTTTAGTCAGTTTGTTCGGCATGTATGTTTGGATGCGAAGGAAATGGACTAATAACTGGCTCATCCTGTAATTAAACTGGCAGAACCTGTTTAGAAATCACGTCAAAAAAAATAAGGAATCTAAGATATGCAAGCTTAAAATGAGGCCAATTATTCGAGCCTTGTATCTTTAATAAACTAGCATTTCTGATCAGCTCAAATATGTATGCTATAAACTGGAATGTAGTAATTACCCAATAAATTGTCTTTTTGTTGTTGGCTCGGTGATATTTGGTAATTAGATATTCTTGTTTTTGGTATCAGTAGAAACTTCTTTAAATACGCTCTTTTAGGTGTTTGGGAAGTTTCTTAACTAGCAGTCATACTTAATATAAATTTAGATGAATATTGAGGTAGTTTTACTTGAAAGGCATATACTTCTCTTCTTCTTGTTACTTGTAGGTTTTTGCTAATAAACCAACAACACCTCACGTGAAAACCAGTTTTTTATGGGCAAAAATGTTATGATAACAGCTAGTATTCTTATAGAACAATTTAGTCAGAACAGGATATTTCTATGACATCTATCAGAATCACTTTACCCAAATCTTAAACCGTTGCGTTGTGGGCTAACAATATATAGCCAATACTTAACACTCCCCTTTGCTTGGGCCTTCAACATGTGGAAAAGCCTCGAGTATAAACATTACCGCTTGGAAAGGCGGAATAAATATGGTAAGCAAACATATTTTAAGTCGCAAATCACAAGGTTTGAACCAAGTATTTGAACTTGGAGGACTGATACTTATTTGTTATTCGATTATTGTTAATGGGGTGGCTACAGGCTTATATGTACACGACCCAGCAGGGGAAACCCTCAATTGGAGTCGTAGGTCTTTTTTTTTAACCATTTATCCAACTTTTCATCTGAATACATCTTGTGACACCCACATAAATACCTGATTGGATGATAGACAACAAACTTCCACCTTGGCTCATTTTCGATCAAGCACGCACACACTCTTCATGCTCCACTTAAGCCTGAATGTTGAGTTTATCCAGGACTTTACCATCGCAACTGTGAAGGCATCTCCTCTACACACACACTTTCTTGGCTTTTTGGTCCCCAGACTCGATCAAATCTTCATGACACAAACACAAACACAAACACAAACACAAACAATTTCAATTTTCTCTTTTTCCTTCACAAATATCTTGTAGCATCATGCATCCAGTAATAATACCTAACCCACCTTTAACTCTTATATCAAGTTCAAACCACTTTACCAAAAAGATTAAGTTGTTGGACTGTGGGCTAACAATGTATATAGAGCTAGAAAACTTGTAACCTTTAACAACATTTATTGATATTTAATTTATGTTTATGCTTCAACGTTTTTTGATCCACTTTCATAAAGACGAAAAGTACAAATAAGTATAACTACTCTATAAAATACCTTTTAGAAGAAACTTTTCAAGTGCAGCATTCTGTTTTTCTCTTTCTTTTGTTAAGTTTTCTTTCCTAACTATTATTTGACCCCTCATTCCATATATTTGTTTTTGATGCACCAGAGTTTCATTGCTATGTTGAATCATTGATGTGTAAAATTGCTTATCTTCTTGATGGAATGTGTAAAATGCTGCAAGGCTAAATCAAGAATTAGAATCTTAGACCTCGGCTTTTTTGCAGTATAAGCAAATACTGTTGACCTGAATATATAGGTTCTCCACTTTGATTTGTTTTTCTTGGACATCCTCTTCATAGCTGTAGCATTAACCATATATGTGTACTTCTTATGCTTGCAATGATGGGTCCATATTAGAAGAATCTTTACATAATAGTTATTTAAAGGCTAAATTACAAAAACTAGTATTGGCTTTTAGACTTTCTAAGAAAATTACGTTTAACTTGCTTTAGTATTATGCGTAAATCCCATTAAGTTTAAAAAAAGCTACCACCTGTTAGTTAATAGTTAATGATGACCTAACAACTCTAATTTGTCCTTGCCCTTATTAATTAATCACACCTAATAATGTTTTAAGTTGAATTTTTATAAAAAAATAGTCATAAAATAGTAAGAAGATTTTTTCACCCTTAATTTAATTTAGTTGAAAAACTATATAAAATATAAAAAATGGTCAAAATTTAAAAAAAAGAGATATCCAAAAATATTTCATGACACCTTTAATAAATATTAATCTATTTATTATTTAAGTTCCTAGATATATACCTCTCAAATCTTCTATATTTAGAAAATGCCCCCCCATCATTGTAATTGCTAATATACCCCCCAAATTTGTTGGGGGTCTAAACATTATACCCCCCCATTACTACAAAAGAATGAAAAGGGAATTTTCTTGTTTCTTTCTATGAAGTGGAATATTTTTTTTTAAATGACAATGTCATCTTCTCTATCTCTCTCTCAACCAAGCCCCGATTAAGAAGGCCCAATAAATGGGAGAAAAAGAAATCATACAAATCACATCTCTCTCTCTAACCAAGCTCCCGCTCGAATTCTTCTTCTTCTTCTTCTACCTCAGTTCAGGCTCCAACACCAAATAAGCCTCCAATCAAGTCACAATATTTAAAGAAAGTCCCAGAAAGAACTATTTTTTTTTTCTTTATTTTTTTTCTAAAAGGGATCAATTGAGCTGGAATAAGTTTGGGTTCGGTGAGATTGAGTTTTGATTGGAGAAGAAACAATAGGGGCACAATGGGAATTTTGCTTTTTTATCATCCATAATCTAACATATGTTAATAGGAGTGGTATAATTCTACGATCTCAAGGATTTGGAGGTGCAATTGGCAATTACAATGATTTGGAGAGTATTTTCTAACTAGGAAGATTTGGGGGTATACATGTAAAAGAACCCTATAAGATGTAGATTACTTTTAAATTTACTCATCAATGTCAAATTTTTATACCTTGAAAAATTTAAAAGGTAATTATCAGCAGTAAAATAAATTCTAAGAGTTACTTCAAATGCAAATTTGAGAGTGAATATAAAAATTTGCCCGCCTTAATTATTAATATTAGAAAAATTCTAAGAGTTAATAGAAAATCTTCTAATAATTTCATGAAAACATTAATAATTATTTGATTAATGCTAAATTTTATCTAATATTTACTATAAACCGATTACTAAATTCTTATATTATTTTAATTCTAAAAATAGTTTCTTTCAATAAAACTGAACAACATCAATAATTATTTGCTTAACCTCCAATTCTTCTTTCTTTTCTCTTCAAAAAAAGCCTCCAATTCTTGTTCTTTCTTTTTCTTTCTTTTCCTCCTAAAATCCTAACCTCTAATTCTTTCTTCTCCCCTTTTCTCAACTCTCAACTACCCTTCTTACTTTACACCGACCCATATTCGCCCATGTCCAAGACCCAAACCGAAATGAAAACCCAATCTTGCACCTGTCCACTTTGACTTCCAAGCCCCAAATAAAACCAGAATAAATACCCAACCTTACAACAGAGGTTTGCTTGAATTCACCTCCGCTTGTTTGAAATATTCACATTAGCACATTCATTCTCAATTAAACCTTTTTGATCCATCCAAAGATTAAATCTTAGGATCTTAAGGACCTATCAAGCATCAGTTGGCTTTGAACCGAAGGATGGGGGGAGAGGAGATGAGCCTAGATCTTTCTCTTGAATAAATTGGAGGAAGGGATGCCAGATGAGGAAAGGCGGCGGCTAAGCTTCTTGTCCAGGGGTCGGTGATGGGTTTGGGTAGTTTGGGTCAATATAAATGAAGCATGCAACATTCTCCTCACAAAAAAAGTTAAATGAAAAGAAAAAGAAAAGAGAAAGAGGAAAAAGAAGGAAAAAAAAAAAAGAGAGAAAGGGCAGACAAGGGTAGTTCAGGTTATTAAATGTTCTCATGTATCAAATGTGATATAAAAAACTACAAATGGGATTTTTTTTTGAAAGTTGGGTTACACATAATACAAGTTAAAGGTAGTATCTTTGAAAGAGTTGAAAGTTTATGGTAGTTTTTATAATTTAGCTTTTTGAACTCGGTTGTAACACCCGAAGTTAAGTGAATAGTCCCACATGGGATATGCTCTGAGAATGTCTCTAATATATAATAGTTTCTATGACTCAAAAATTAATCATAATTAGCATTATTTTTTGGGGGAGAACCGTGGGAAAAAAAATATACTCGAGGCATGACAAATGGTATCCGAGCTAGCACCATCCGGAAATGTGAGGAACTAAGTGTCACATGGAGCTAGGTGCTACACGAAGTAAAGTGTCATGCCACACAATGATGTGGTGAGGGCCACCTCTTGAATCCATAGGAGCCATTTCTAAAATCTCACGTCGCCTGATAAAGTGTTAGCATGATGAGGCGTCATATCCTAAACAGGGGGAGTATGTAACACCCCCAAGTTATTTGAATAGTCCCACATGGAATATGCACTAGTATATAATAGTTCTTATGACCTTAAAAATTAGCATTTTTTTTAGGGAGAAAGCGTGGAAAAAATTTCTCGGGGTGTGCCATAGTATGTTTTAAATGTCGGCCGACATTTCTGAATTCCGCCGACATTTCGTTTTCAGCTTTCACCGTCACGACATTCCCCCACCCGGCCCATTTGAAATGGCATTTTGGAAATGTCGGCCAACATTTCGGGAAATCTGATATGTTGATTGGTGTTGAAAGTTGGAGCAATTGAGAAATTTTTAATAATGGATTAGTGAATATATGCAAAATGTTTAAGTTAATTATACATATCCTAAACATATTTATATTTATGTAGTTATACATATGTTTTGTATGTATTACCTTGATAAGAATTTTTAAATAACATTATTTAAGACATCTAAGATATATATTTGTTATCCGTCATGACGTCCGAAATTGACTAAATGGCCCCGAAATATCTCCGAAATCTGAAATCTGACATCCGATTACGACATCCGACATTTCCCTGATATCCGACATTTAAAACACTGGTCACATGTCATATGAGGAATGTAGCCTCACCATATTTCACACAGCGAGTTAAAGGGCACATATAATGCCCTAGGCCCCTAGCACAAACTGATATTCACACTATGATTTATTTTCTTATCTGAGAACTAGCTGTGTACCTAAACCAAAGCCTCAACTGTTCAATCTGGTCTTGGGACTGGCATAACAGAATGGATTAATAGTTCAGATATTGGTTAGAGATAAAGGTATAGTTTAGAAAGAAAAATTTTATATGTTGGAGCCTTGATGTCTAAATTCTTTTACCTAATACCTATCTAATATGTCCAAAATGTCTATACTCCCATTTTAAAATGGTTTTTTTTAAATTTAATTTTTTAATATCAGTTCATATGTTGACAAACATAATATTGAAAATTCTTACAAACATAATATTCAATTTCACGGTGAGGTAGATATAAGGACAACATCTATTTCTATAATGGTTAAACTTTATATACTAAATAACTAAATCTTCCCTTTATTCTGTAGACATTGGTTCTCAGCTCCATCCTTCTCATATAATTGTCCAATCCTATTATTTGTAAATAAATAATTGCTGTGTTTTTAATTTTCCCTAACATTGAAGGAGGGAAAAAAGCAAAATTGATTCCTTTTTGTTGTATGCTTTGAATCTGTGTACCTTGTATATTTTCCTTCTCAAAACTTGGAGAAGATCAGAAGCGGAAACAGGATAGTTGGCGAAGCTAGTTTGAGAAGCTTGAATCATGTTCTCTAATCTTATATCATAGTAGGGATATGGTTATGTGGGTAGCTGGAAATGCTTAACTCAAATAATAGATTCTTTCATACATTTGGAATTGGTCATGGATTTTTATTCCATTGGACTTTCCAGCTTGTGTGGCAAATGCTGCTGTTCTCAGAGGCACTAGGGACATCAGCTTTGTGCCTTGCAGGCTGACAAAGTTTCAATCCTGAAGTGCAATATTTAGGGCCCAATGCATGCCTATGTTCTTTCAAATGTGCCGCGTGGTTCCATTTTAAAAGCTCGCATATTGCGAGGAAACATAAGCTCTCCTATGTTGTTTTGTAACCAGTCAGCATAAGCTTCAACCTCCCAATTGATTTGTGCTTGAATTTATGAATTATATCTTTCCTTTTATTTCTATGTATAATTTAAATGAATAAATCATTTAGACACATATATTACTTCTTAAAGTCTAATCTCGTCTTGAATTGGTAGAAACAATAATTAGTTGTTTTTTTGGTTTATCTTCTTTGGACCCGAATGAATGACAACAAATTAACGGAAGAATAGTTGATCAAAATATTACCTTTAATTTTCTTACAGCTTAGAGGATGTATATGGTGGTTGGTTAATTTCGCATAGAAATGAATTTGTTCTCTGTTGATCCATTTTTGCAGGCTCCTCCTGTGATTGTCTTCTCTTCTGCATGTGGGGATTGGCAGGTGATGTATCTTTTTTCCTTACTATACTATTCCTGTGCTTCTCCTTTCAACCAGATCTTGCATTCCATAAGAAAAGTAATGACAATGGGTAAAAGTGGATGCATTAATAGATGTTATAATGATCAACCCATTGAATACATCATTTTGTTAGATTTGTTAAGTTGCGCTCAAGATGATTGCTGGATTCTTTAGCTTGCTCATCTTTTATTCAACCTATAAACAAGTTCTATCAGTCGGTGAATCTGCTCCCTCCTTGTGTCAATGGCATCTTAGTATAGTTTTTTAGAATAAAGTCTCACGTCAATACATACTGTATATACTCATTCAAGATGCATACTGATACTGTTTACATTACATTAATATCCACATTTCCCTGTTGTACCATTTATACAAGGACAAGTTTTCTTCATCATTTATCACTCAATTCGATAAGATAGTATGTTCTAGATTCATGGCTGGTGTTTGTCAAGCTAGAAAATGTAACTGAACTTGAATTAGAGACCAAAGTTTGCTTATCAAACAATCAACATTATGCTGTTGGTAACCATTTTGTTGCTTGAAGATGTCTATTCTGAAAGATATCCCTGCTCACTTTTGTTCTATGACTATTATATAAAAGGATAAATAGTGTTAATAAGTTTTTATCGACTAAATTTTTTTTTTCCAAATTAAAGTAGCATAAAAACTAAGCCCTCTTTTGTTGAAATCAGCTACTGAGCACCCTACTCTAGAAGGAAATCTCATGGCTGCCATAGGGAACTTTCTGGATATGCCTCTATCATTAGAAAAACAGACGGTTTTGATACAAGATAGTTAACTCTGGAAGTAGCACATATGGCAGTTGTAGCGCTTGCTTCCAACTTGAAGTCCACCAAGAAGGGCACCTATGTGAGGCTCTCAACACTCAACAATCCAGAAAGAAAAGTAGGAAGCGATGTATGTACGTACGTATGTACGTACGTACACACTAGGATCCTTTCAAAAGGATTCGGACCGGAATCCTTCCTACTCAATTCAACCTCCTGACATTCAAATGCAAGTTCCACTCCGTTCAAGTTGATCTACATTATTTGAAGTCTCTAAAATTAAAAATCATAACATTTGAATACTTTTTTCTTATCCATCAAGTGATCATAAAACGGAGGGCCTAAAGTAGTGAGTTATTTAGTTTACAGTGTATAATATTTTAACCTAACAAAAATTGGTGTGTAGGGTTTTTTAAATGTTTAGATCATGATAAAATGGTCGATTGAGAATTTGTATCTTCAAAATCATAGATCCAAGCAAATGTTATTTTCGGCCATCCATTTTACACATACTTGATGGATAAGCAAAAAGTATTCAATGTTTTGTTTTACTCAAATTCAGTGCTACGATATTCAAATACTAGATTCACTATGTTGAAATTGATTTATATTTTTTAAAGTAATTAAAATCAAGTGTTTTGCAGTTTTCTTGTTCATGCATTAAGTAGACACAAAATGGACGACCAAATATCATATTACTTAGATCAATGAATTTAAACATACAAATTTTTGATCGAACCATTTGATCATGATCCAAACATTTAAAACCCTCACACACCAATTTTTATTAGGTTTCAAATATTCTATGCTATTAAACTAACCAACTCACTGTTTCGACCGTTTATTTTGCGCTTACTTGATGATAAACAAAAAATATTCAACACGCTTGAATTTTTATTTTTAAGCAACTCTTAACAATTGTAGTGGGTAATTCCAAGGGATTTTATCCACGCACCAAATATGTAAGATTAATCAATAAATTATAAAAATCAACCAATGCAAGCACAGAGATTTACGTGAAAACTTAAAGAGAAAAAAAATCACAGAGGGAGAAAATTTCACTATAATTCAGGAAAATTACAATGGTGGGTCGTCCTATCTCATGAAATAGGGTTTCTCTGGTGTCAATTGATCTCCCTTCACGTTAGAAGAGGCATGCTATTTATACAGGTAGTGTATGTTGGATAAGGTTGCAGACTCCAGCTCTGTTTAAACATTTAATCATTATCTCAGAGGCGGTTAGAGACAAACCTCTTGATTTGAATTGATTGAACGAGTGTTTATCTTTATCTGGTAGTCTACGTCCAGCTGTAAATATGGTTGATCTATTCCTGAACTGTAACCATCGGGTTTGAGTGGTGATTTGGCTTAGAAATAGGGATTCTCATAACTGATTCTATCTGCTTCTTCTAACCACCTAAACTATTTGAGTTTGAATTTAATGAGGATTCCTGTTCAGAGGTTCTGGAAGCAGCACGTGTCACTCGCTTGTTTGAGGCTGGCTGGACACGTGTCATGATCTCGAGAAGGTCGGAAATGACCACTACAAATGCCCTCTGCTTCTTTCTTTTGCGGATGTGTTCCCGGAAGCTCCGAGAGAAAGGGAGGGGAGCAAACTTCTTGAGTTTGGCCTTGGGCTGCCTGTGATGCTTTGGTTTTCCTCTTCTAGTGGCGTGAAATGTGCGTCCCATCCGCGGTCGCAACGGTCCAGCAACCGTCACTTTTGAGGGAGCGCGACACTCGACATTAGTGTGGCGTATCAAGGTTGATGGTTCATATATGATTCGTCACGACACGTTTTCGCCTCTGATCGAGGGACTGCACAAGTTTTGAGGGGTTTAAATGCGCCTCACTCTAAGCCCTAGAGGTTATTCTAACCTCTGAGTTTCTTCACCCTTCTCGTCTTCAGCATCTTTTTGCCTCTAGATCTTTTTTGACCATCCAATTTCTTTAGCAATGGCGAAGGGAAGCAAATCCGGCGTCGGCGGCGTGGGGAAAGGAAAGCCATAGAGGAGGAGAAAGGGAAGAGGTCCCATTTTCGTATCAGATTGGATGGACTTCAATTCAAAACCCTTCATGCTCCGCAATCAGGAGGATGTGAATAAGTATCTGGCGAGGTATGATGTCTGCTTAAACCCTGGGATCAAAGTCGAGTTTTGCCCCCACGGCATTGACGTCTCTCAGGCCCTGCCCAATGGGGGTGTATATATGCATCCTCAGGTTCTGGCGCTGGGGTTTGAGGCTGCGGATGATGAGGTTCGTCCTCAGCATTCTGACTTTTTACAGATTCGCCCCTTCTCAGTTGTCGGGAGTGGCTTGGTGTATGGTATTTGGGTTGGAGGCCCTCTGCACTCTGAACGTTCTCGAGACATGCTAGTGTGAGGTCTTTAGTGCCGCCTACGCGTTAAGGAAGACCTCCTAAGACTGCACGCTACTTTGTGCTCCAGAGCGGGGTCGAGAAGATTATCATCAATATGGTTTGACAGCGACCACGGCATGCGGGATACCGTGGTTTGAGTGACTGATTCGTGGGAAGCCGAGTCGAGGATGAGCGCGGAGCCATCCCAGTTGTCTGGAACTTGGGCCCCGTCTCTCGTGGCGGAGCCTCACTCACCGCTGATATCGAGGCAAAGTTGCAAAAGCTGACGGACATAGATCAAGATCACCGCAACTGGCGCTCATTATTGGATCCCAACCGTCCTCCTGTACCCCAGTACTCCTTTGGATGTCTGCTTCGAGTAAGCGCCAGCCCACCACCGAGCCGGGTCCCTGCTTCGAGAAAGAGCCCACTAGCCGTCAACCTCGGTTGGTCGAGGGTTCCAGGACGAATGGTTCCTACCAAGGAGAAGAGGGCCTTAGCTCAATCCTCACAACCTCCGCGCCCGAGGTAAATTCTTGATTTCTTCGGCTTTCTGTCTGAAGAGCTGGTTTTTTTTTATGCTTCTCTTTTGCAGAAGAGGATCAGGCTCAACTTCAAGAGTCTGACGAGGAGATGGAGGAGTTATTGGTGGATGCACCAGCTTATCCGACCATAGCTGCGGGGTAGCCCTTAAGATGCTTGGATTAGGCGCTCTGAGCCCATGGACTTTGGAGCTCGGGCGGCTTCGCCAGTTACTGAGGATCACGAGGGGGGTGTGGATGCGTCCCCCAGGCAGATGGATAGGGGGCAGAGCTTCCGATGGTGCCTTCTACTACTATTGCGGTACCTCCGATGATGAAGTAGAGGTAGCGACGCCCCTTGTTCTGGCTGGGGGTGGCCCGAGTCCTTGCCTAGGCTCGCGGCATCATAGGATATTAGCTCCGTTGTCGGGAGGCAGCGCGAGGGTCGCTGGCAGTGCCGATCCTTCGGGGACTGCTGCTCAGTCTGTGATGCTGTCCTCAGAACAACCCACTGAGAACCCTCCATTCGGGTTATATCTCCAGAAGGAAGATGTCGAGGCGACCCTCAGGTACGGGGATTTTCTAGGAGGGCTTGAGGAACTCAAGGCTCTGCTTGAAGGAACGGAGGTGGCACCTAAAGAATGAGGTCTTCAGGGTATGTATCACGACGCCTCTGTCTTGAGTTAGTTCTTTATACGCCATCTGACTTTGTCATTTTAGAATGTTTTGATGACCTCCGAGCTGCTAGACGACCATCGGGACACCTTGAAGGAGGGCACGATCACTGAGCTGTACCAGAAGGTGAAAGAGCTCAGTGCCGCAAGGAAGGCGACGACTGAGAAGATTAACCAGCTCCAGGCGAACCTGGACCATGAGGTGGCAGTCCAGTCAACTCAGGAAAAGAAGTTGGAGCTACTTAGGGCGAGTCTAGGGAGAGGAAGGCCCTGCAGGCTTAGCTGTCAGGTGTTCGGGGGGAGCTGGAGGAGAAGAGCTCGAGTTACAGAAGAGGGACTCCGAGCTGCAGTTGAAGGAGATAGGCATTCGGTTCAGCAGGAACTGGAGGAAATGCGCTGACAGGCTAAGAAGGCGGAGGCTACCCTAAAGTCGGAGAGGGCTGCCTTCGAGGAGGCGAAGGAGCGCCTCGAGGATGATTTGAGTCGGGCGCTGATTGCCCAGGACGCGACGGAGGCGCAAGAGCAGGTAGTGATAGACTAATGCCAGCGAGAGATGGTCTTCAAATTCAAGAAGTACAAAAATAGATGAGGACGGAAAGTGAGGCGCGACCCCGAGATATCCACTTGAAGTTGAACCTTCTTGGCAAGCTAAGGCATGGGAAGTGCTCTGGCGCACGGGTCCCCTGCCGCAGATACAGAGGCTTCTCCACATGCTTTATCTAATGATAATGCTCTTCCGGCGATCAGTCTTCCCACAGGTGATGCTCTGATCGCTGGGGTTTCGGATTATGATGCCACTAAAGGGGCGGATTTCCAACTTCCTCTTCCAAGACCTCAAAAAAGGAAAAAGTGAGTCTTTGAGAGTTTTTTCTGATTTATCTTTATATAATTCCAATGTAACTTTCTTTTTTAAGAAAATAAATGAAAAGTTTATCCACTGTCTAAATTTTATCTCGTTTTTTTGCTGTGCCTCAAGGCCTTTATGGGTGTGTTACCCCGTGGCCCCTTTGGATCATGCCTCTGGTTTGGCAGGTTTGGGCGAAGGGAGAGCCCGTCCTCGGAATGGAAGCGCTCGAAAACTACGAGTGCATCTCATCTGCCTGGGTTCTGCAGGGCTGGTCTGTAGGTGTGAGGTGCTTTGAGGAGCCCGGGATGAGGCCTGAGGGTTCCAACCTGAGGACGGTCACAAGGGGGTGGAACTGGATCTCGACATGAGCCCGGAGCTTTGTTAGATTTTCTGAATGCTCGTCGGAGGAGAGTTGCAAATAGCTTGTTCCGGACGCTGCCCGAGCTTCCCCGCTGCATAAAGCTCTCTGTGCTTGATTCCCTCACCCTCTAGCTGGACCATGAGCTAATTTTCCACAATGTCATGGTGAGTGACCTCGAAGAGAGGGTGTGTGAGGTGTTTTTGAAATCGGCCGATATGTTGGAGGAGATGAAGTTGAGGAATGAGAAACTGAATTTGGAAGTGAGGCTCATGGGGCAGCTTAAGGAACTGAAGAAGGCGCTCGACGATATCTCAGAGTTAGAAAAGAAGATCGCCTCCAATCAGTCTGAGATCGCCACACTCTGGGAGGTGATCGATTGGGAACGCGCCGAGAAGCTGGACTAAGGTACCAGGTCCGGCTGCTGGAGAGGGATTTGGAGCGCTGCAAGGCCGATGTTAAAGAGCCGAGGGGTGATTAGGAGCGTCAAATTAATCGCTGCAACGAACCCTGGACTGCCCATGACAATTCATGGTTCAAAATCGCGGTCTCGGCTGCCGACTCGCGGGGCACCGTTCTACATCGGTCTCGGCGTTACGGAATGGACTCAGACGATACGCATAAAATGCTACAAATAAAGCTCAAAAAATTCTGAAAAAATCACGATAAATCTTTAAAAAATGTAGACATTAACTTTTTTGTATCACATGTCCAGATAAGTATTTTGAGATAATTTGAGAAATATAATGATTCAGTGGATAAAATTAAAAATAGGGTGATTTGAGGGTAAGCATGAGAACACCAATATATATATGTGTGTGTGTGTGTATATATAAGACACGTGAGAGAGAGATCGACCCTCCCCTCCCCCGTCGTTCTCTCCCCCTCCATCTCTCTCCCCCTCCCCACCGTTCTCTCTCCCCCTTCCCCCGCCGATCTCTCTCCCCCCTCTCCCTCTCTGATCTCTCTCTTCTCTCCCCCCCCCGATCTCTCTCAATCTTTCTCCCCCTCCCCTCCGATCTCTCTCTTCTCCCCCCGTCGATCTCTCTCTCCCTTCCCCCCCGCAGGCGACGACGAGGGCGATCGGGAGCGACCTCGCAAATCTGATGAGTATTTTTTCCATTCTCGGGCTCAAAGAATCGCTCGACTTGGGGCTAACTCGGCCGAGTCAGACCGAGTCCCGGTCTGACTCGGTCGTGACGCCCGAGTTGAGGCCGAGTCCTCTCCGAGTCGAGCGATACTCAGAAAATGCTTGACTCGTGGCACGGAATTGGACCGACGTCGGCTGATCCGGTTCTGACTCGGTCGAACCCTGCGGCAATTTGCTCATGGAGGTGCGGGCGCTGCGCTCTCAAGTCACGATCTTAAACTCTGGTGGACGAGCAGAGGGCGCGAGTGGCTGGCTCGGGGGGGTCGGGCTGAAGGAGCAAGCGGTTGGGCCGGAGGTGATTGACGTTAACTCGAGGGGTCAAGCGATCGAGCCAGAGGCGGGAATCATTGGTTCGAGGGCCGAGCGATCGAACTGGGAGCATCGATAGCTAGCTTGGGAGGTCTCGGGATGGTCTGAGAATCAAAGTAGTGGATGTAGGCGGAGTTAGCCGAGTCCATTTGTACTCTTTTTTTTTGTAATTATCGCAATAAGAAAATCGAACCTCTCCTGTCATCAATAAAGGCCATTTTTTTACTGTGTCGTCTCTTGTTCTTGATGTGTTTGTATGGGTGCTATGGTGTGTCTTCTCCAGTTATAGTTTGCTTGGCAGATTGTGGAGGCATGGTGCCCGTCGTCGGGGTTGCGAGATATTTTAGATAGTCGTTCAGGTGGGGGTCCCCGGGTTTATCGGAGGCTGCTTAACTGTTGAAAGAACAAGATATAGATTGTGTTGAAGCTACCGTCGGGACGGAGCCTGTCAGTCTTTTGGCTCACTCGGGTAGCCGTCAGGGCAAGGCCCGTTATAAGCCGAGCTCCGAGCAATCTTTGTGGGCGAGCCTCCGTCTTTCAGGAGACTCAATGAGGGGTAGCCGTCAGGGTCGGACCCGTACAGTCTGTTGACTCTCGGGTAACCGTCAGGGTAAGGCCCGTGTAGGCTGAGCTCCGAGCAGTCGTGTGCAAGTCAATCTCTTTCAGGAGACTCCTCGAGGGTAGCCGTCAGGGTAGGATCCGTATAGTCCGTTGACTCGCTCGGGTAGCCGTCAGGGCAAGGCCCGTGTAGGCTGAGTTCCGAGCAGTCGTGGGCAAGTTTTCATCTTTCAGGAAACTTCCGTGGGGAGTCTCCATTTTTTAGAAGACTCCCCGAGGGGTAGCCGTGAGGGTAGGACCCCATATGGGCTCTTGAAGAGTTTGACGCGCTTGAGAAGGTATGAGATATCAAAAGTTAGAGAACTGAATCTTTTCATTGAATATTACATGGTTCACATAGTATCGTTTCGAATGAAAAGAGTTCCATCGCTTTTTTTTGTGAGACTGACTTCCCGTCCTGATGAGTTGTGCTGATGAATGAGCGCTTTAGTCGTCCGACTCAGCTGGGGTCCCTCTGAACTCAGGGTCTTCCTCCAGGTCGAGGATAAACTCGTCGAGGTATCCACGTTGAATTAGATCCTCGAGGTACCTTTTGAGGGCCCATCAATGCAGGGTGGCGTGTCTCTGACTGCCATAAAAAGAACAGTGCTCTGCTTCTAGGGGATCTGTGTCGTGCATGGTTGGCTTCGGGAGTTTCACCCATGGTTGATGCTTGATGATGTGAGGGATCTGGTCAGCTAGCAACTTCAAGAGGGTGAAGACTAAGACATTCTTGGTCTTCGTAGATGTCAGGGAAGTGTTCTTGTATGTTGGGGCATGATGCCCCCTCGCCCGCTTTCGTGAGTGATCGGCTTTGTGGCTTTCGGGGTCTCCGTGTGGAGAGATTACTTTGGAGCGCATTCTGTTTAGCTTGAAACGTAAAGCGGCCAGAGCTGTAGGATATTGGTGGACCTCGGAGGACGGGTCCACTTGGGTCTCCCTGACACCCAACTTAGTGACTCGTTGCGCTTTTCAAAGGACCTTTATCTGCGTGAGCAACTGATGGTTGACTTGCGTTACTATCTCTCGCTCGCGTTCTACGTTATGGCAATGGATAGCGACCAGTTCTCGTTCACAGTCTCCCTGGGCCCGTCGCCCAACTATCATCGCAGGTCGGCCGCTATCTGAACAAGATGTCCTCAGGAGAGTACCGACAACTCGAGTTCACCAGAGGCGTTTGCATCATGACGGGCGGCGTTCTTGCGCGCCATGGTTGTCGCGTGAGGCTGTTTTGAGGAAGGGTTAGGGTTTTGAAAAGGGAAAAGACCCCAAGTATGGTCTCAAAGCTCTCAATGAAAGCACAAATACAGTGGGTAATTTCAAGAAAATTTATCCACACACTAAAATATGTGGGATTAATCAATAAATTGTAAAAATTTAACCAATGCAAGCACAATATTTACGTGAAAACCCAAAGAGGAAAAAAACTACGGAGAGAGGGAGAGAGAATTCCACTATAATCTAGAAAAATTACAATAATGAGTCGTCTTATCTCATGAACGAGGTTTTCTCTGGTGTCAGTTGATCTCCCCTTTCACGTCGTAAGGGGCATGCTATTTATATAGGTAGTGTTTAGTGTTTGTTGGATAAGGCTGCAGAGTCCAGCTCTTTAAACATTTAAACGGTCATCTCAGAGGCGGTTTGAGCCAAACATTTTGATTTGAATTGGTTGAACGAGTATTTATCTTTATCTGGTAGTTTGCGTTCAGCTGTAGGTATAGTTGATCAGTTCTTGAATTATAACCATCGGGTTGGAGTAGAGATTTGACTTAGATATAGGGATTCTCATAACTGATTCTGTCTCCTAACCATCTGAACTATCGGAGTTTGAATTGAATGAGGACTCCTGTTCAGAGGTTTGGAAGAGGCTACGTGTCATTCGCTTAGTTGAGGCTGGTTGGACACATGTCATGATCTCGAGGAGGTCGAAACTGACCACTACAACAATGGAGTGAATCTTCAACTCGAATGGTCTAACATTGAATTTAAATAGGAAGGATTCATCTCCATCGCCTTCCTAAAGGACCTAAGTCTCTCTCTCTCTCTCTCTCTATATATATATATATATATATATATATATATATATATATATATATAGAGAGAGAGAGAGAGAGAGAGAGAGAGAGAGACTTGTGTCATTCTGGAAGGATTCGAGGCCAAATCCTTCTCACTCAAATACAATCCTACGACATCCGAATGCAAGGTCACTCTGCTAAAGCTGATCTACATTATTTCAAGTAACTAACAATAAAAATCATGTATTTTGTTTTGAATACTTTTTGCCATTCATCAAGTAGGTGCAAAATGAATAGTCGAAATAGTGAGTTAGTTTTATAATGTAGAATATTTGAAATCTAACAAAAATTTGTGTATGAGGGTTTTTAAGTGTTTAGATCATGATGAAAGACCAGATCGAAATTTGTATGTCTAAAGATGTAAATTTAAGCAATATGCTATTTTAGGCCGTTCATTTTGCTCCTACTTGATGGATGAGAAAAAGTATTCAAAAGACATGATTTTTATTTATTTCAGTGGGAAGGGTGCCTCGAATCCATCCGGAATGACACAAGTCTCTCTCTGTCTCAAATATAATCCTTTGACATCCGAATGCAAGATCTATTCGGTTGAAGTTGATCTATATTATCTCAAGTAACTGAAAATAAAAAATCATATGTTTTCAATACTTTTTGTCCATCCATCAAGTAGGTGCAAAATGGACGGCCAAAATTGTGAGTCGATCAGTTTAACAGTGTAGAATATTTGAAAGCTAACGAAAATTTGTCTCAGGGTTAAGTGTTTAGATCATGATGAAATGGTCAGATCGAGAATTTGTATGTCTAATGACATAGATCTAAGCAATATGCTATCTTTGGCCGTCCATTTTGCGCCTACTTGATGGATGGGCAAAAAGAGTTCAAAATATATCATTTTTTATTTTTAGTCACTTGAAATAATGTAGATCCAACTTCAACGGGATGGATCTTGGATTTAGATGTCGTAGGGTTGTATTTGAGTGGGAAGAATTCGGCCTCGAATCCTTCCGGAATGACACAAGTCTATCTTTATCTCTCTGTGTGTGTGTGTGTGTGTGTGAGGAAACTGGTGGTCAGTGGCATAGGAGGAAATTTCCTTCTATGGCTCACCTAAAACATCATTTTGCCACTGTAACTTAAAGATCCAAACTGTTCAAACCAATCTTTATGTGTCCTAAAATGCATATGGAAGAAAAATTATGAGTTTTTAATATGTATTTATATATATCAGTGGAACCTGATAACCCGATCTGAATCCAACCCCCTTTTTTGGGTTTGGATCCTTAAAGTCGGATCTGATAGCTTACTGGGTAGGTTATGGATTCTAAAAATATACATGACTCCTTATTAGAGCTAGATATAAACCCTTAAGGATCCATACCCAATACGCGATAAATTTTTTTTATAATTTAATTCACTTATTCAATCTATTTTTTCTAAATATAATTTATGGAAGTCTTTTGGTTATGTTTGGATAAGTCTAATATTTCCAGCAAAATAGAAGCAAAGTAATATGTTTCAGCAAGAGATCTTCAATGCTATGAGAAACTTCATGGTAGATAGAAATAATTGGATTTGCATAATTCAAACCTGAATCGGAATCTGATAAATTATTGGCTTAGATCCTCAAGCGGTTTCTAGCTTTCTTAGTGAGTTTGGATCTGCCTGTGGATCTTGTAGGATCCGGCCCGAATCTGGCCCAGTGCGAATCAAACCTTGCCCGTTAGAGGATCCAAACCCATTGCGACCCTTGCCAGTCGTCAAAGCTTGCTCGGTATAGGAAGGCAATTAGCTTCAATGCAATATAGTCATTACATGATTTTCTTATGGAAAAGTGTCTTTAGTGCACATCAATGGAGTAACTTGCAATTGTGTGGAGGCTTTTAAGATGGTAAAGAAATTGCACCCTAAGAGGGAGAATCATCCGACACTTGCAGACTTATGGGTTTGCAAAGGAAATGAAGTAAATGGGAACATAAGATGCTTTCTGCAACTTTATATTGGAGAAAAGTACGAAAAGGGATGTTTTCTTGTGGTTCCCATGGATGCTTGTCACTTGCTTTTCAGGCATCCATGAAAATATGAAAACATGACATTGTTTTTGACAGGTTCCAATATGCAATTCATGAAAATATGGCAGTGTTTTTGACATGTTCCAATATACATATTCCTTAGTGAAAGAGGGAGTGGGATACTTCCCCTAGATCCCAATTTGACAAAGAATTGGAATCTCCAATGAGGGCTTTGCTGTCGGGGTGAATCATCTTTCACAAACACAGTGACCTCGTCATGGACATGACGTGTTGATACACGACAAAATTTAAAGAATACACAAGACTCGCTCCTCCGACATGCTACGTGCTTGTTTGACGTGACACGATTTCGTAATAAGAGTGTTCATGCTAGATAGGTGATGATAGAGGAGAATGGTTGGAAGCAAGTTGATGTGGGACGGAGGGGGTTTGGGGTTTGTGGTGGGATTTTGGTGGAATTGAGAAAGAACAAGGAATTTAAGTAAAGAGATGTGATCACAGATTGCAATCTGGATCTTAGATTCATCGCCTGATTCAATTTATGAAATTAAACCAAACAACACAAATTTTCATAAAGAAACATTTTTTTGGGTCTTTCTCACATTTACTCGCCAAATCTTTCATATTTTCAAATTTACTCAAATCTTCGTAATATCATAATTACTCCCCAAATTCTTTCATATTTTCAAAATTATTCCCTAAATCATCATAATATCAGAATAACTCCCCAAATTCTTTCATATTTTCAAATTACTATCCAATTATCTATTATGAAAATTTGAAATCTCGAAAAATACCCTTACAATAGTACCAGAAGAGAAAGTATTGGGGTGGCGATGTAATTTTGATCGGAGGGAGTAATTTTGAAAATCTGAAAGAAATTGAGTATTTATGGTATTATGAAGATTTGAGCAGTAAATTTAAAAATATAGAGATTTGGAAAGTACTTATGAGAAAGACCCTTTTTTAATCAATTCATCCTTCCCGTAAAAATTCAGTACGAGGCAACCTACAGTACGTGCACCATACGTGCAATTATTGATAACCTCAAATCTACCCAAATCTAATTCAAATAAACTTAAATTTCAACCAAATCTACTCAAATCTAAATTCAAATAAAATCAACAAATTCTATTAAATCTGAACCGTTTGATTCCCCCATCACTCTCTGGCTTGAAAACATTCATCTCCGATGAATGTAGTGGCAGGTACAGGGTAAGCACAACTGGTCGAACTGAATCGCATCACAAATCTTCAATCAGGCAAAGGTGGTGGTCGGGAAATCAGCACTGATGCATCTTGGCTGAACCAAGATGGTGGAAGTGAAACTGGCTTTCGTGACAAGCCGGTTGTGAAGGATGGTCGGTCGAATCATCACAGGTAACAGACAGATACAAATCAACCATGATGAAAGTCGAGTTAACTGCACTTTGCATCATGAGTAGCCTGATTTCTTGTGGTCATGTCTTGTATAGAAAGATCTGCAATAGGTCGTAGACGTCAGATGATCTCAAGGATATAGTTGTAAAAGATGGCTCTAACTCTATAGTAGGCTCCACTGAAAGATCTACATGAGTCTTAATGAGAGGTTCTTCCACTTCTGGCTCTGACTCTTTCACTTCTGACTTTAAGCTCTGGATCTTCAATGACTTTTAGCTCTGGCTCTTCAATAACTTCTGGTTCTCGATAAGGATTGGAGGCTCTGAATTTATGTTAACATTTGCTGTCATGCCTTCTATAATCTTCCGGATGCCCTTTAGCGTCTCCCGAACTCAGTAAAGAGAAGGTTGAAGCATACTGAGTACGAAGTAGATCTTGTAAGACAAATCAACATCGTTAGAAACTATGATTGTCTTTCTACCATAATAAGCTTTCCAACCAGCCCCATTTGAGTATAGCGGCCTTTCTGTTCAGATGTCAGAACACAATAACTGAAGAAAAGTTCAAGATTGTTTTTTCACTTCTCATGCCCATTACGATCATGAGAATCCCGAAAATACGGGATAGCCGCATACATATAATTTCTTTTTCATCACCATCAAAATATATCTGGCGACCATAAAAGTAAAAGCCCGTGATGAAAATTCAGTACATAAATTCAGAAATTACCCAAGAATCTCAACAGCTCGTACTAGCCTCAAATCAGGCTGGAAACGGGGTCTGAACGCTGATCTTTTGCTGTAGAAACAATATCGGCACCCAAACACGGACTTGTAGAAGTCAGGTCTGCTGTTCAAATGCTGTAAACTCTTTTCAGTATCTCCAGGACTCAGCTGCGGATTAAACGCTTCTAACGAAACTCGAACGGACTCCAAACTGGCCTGAAACGGACTCCAAAAGCTCTAATGTACTGCTATTAAAAACATTGGCGACTTAGATGAGCCGCTGTGACAGTTTGGCTCAGATGAGCCGCGGCTCGAGCCACTGGGATTGTCTTGGCTGGGTCGGCTCGGATCAGCTCGTGGAGTCGTTGACGTCAGCACTTGAGCCGCTGATGCCAGCAATGGCTCGGATCTGAGCCGCTCTTGCGTAGCACCTTAGGTTAGAGGGTCAGGTCACGGGTCGGGTTGCTGGAGTAAACCCGAGTTCACAAAGCTTTACTTAAACTCGAATGGATCAAACCCGATTATAAATCAAACCTGATTACCTCTCTTCTTCCCCTCGATCGACAGCTAGGGCACGCGGGGATGAGGTCAGCGGCAAGCTTCGACGGGCGATGACGGTGAGACAATGACAATGGCGAAGGGATCTGACGAGTGGCGACGACGACATTTGTTGACGATGAAGATGGCGGTGATTGACGATGAAGATGGCGGTGATATCAGTCGGGGATCTCGTCGGTAAGTGTGGTCGTTGGCTGTAGGAGAGGAGGATGAAGGCGACGGAGGTAGAGGCGGTGTTAAAGAAGGCGGTGTTGCTGTCTATGATGAAGAGGACGTTGTCGATGACGACGGGGCTGGTGGCGACTCTCTGAGCAGGAAGAGAGGCGGCGGGGAGGGATGAGGGGCAGGTGGTGGCGTTGCTGCGACGGTGGAGAGGAGACAGTGGCGGGATCTGAGGCTCATGCGAGGTGATCGGAGGATTCTAGGGTGGTGTTGAAGCCGACGGTTGAAGCCGACGAAGGTCGATGAAGGATGGGGGAGCTCTGACAAGGGCAGTGGTGGAGTCAGACCGCCCTGATGAAGTCGGCGGAGGTTGGTGGGGGAAGAGCTTCAGTGAGGTCGTGTGGCGAAGACGAGAAGGCGGGGGCTGGACGGCGGCAAGCCCCGATGGGTTTCGTTGATGACGCAGGCAGTGAAGATGGACAATGTTTTTTTTTTATTCTTCTCTTTTTTTGAAGTGGATTTTGTGAACGAAAAAGAGCAAAAAATTCGGCTCTGATACCTAATTAATGTGGAGCGGAGGAGGATTTAGGTTTGTGGTGGGATTTTGGTGGTATTGGAAAGAACTAGGAAAAGGGACGTGATCACGAATCGCAACCCGGATTTGAGCTTCACCGCCTGATTCAATTCAATCTATGATATGAAACCAAATAACACAAATTTTCATAGGGAAATAATTTTTTAATCAATTCATCATTCCCTTCAAAATTCAGTACATGGTTATATATATAGCTTACAATATGTGCAGTTATTGATAAACTCAAATTTATCCAAATGTAATTCAAGTAAACTTAAATTTCAACCAAATCTACTCAAATCTAAATTCAAATAAAATTAACAAATTTTACTAAATCTGAACTATTTGATTCCCACATCATAAATTACTACCTATGATCAAATCTCTTCAGTTTCATGATGTTTTCCTTGTGAAGATTCCGTTAATATATTCTTATCTATGTTAAACGAATACTCACACGTCGAGACACACATACGACATGACATGGCACGATACACTTGACACAACAAATTTTAAAAAGTTTATTCAAAATAAAACTATTGTGTTAATACATGTTTGACACGTGTGCCTAATGCGACACGACTCCACATTTGAAATGTATGTGCTCAAAAAATGATAGCTATAACTTGCACCAGTGATTGAAACACTTCAAATTCATGTGATACATGTCTCGAGTTGTCCACAATTATGTGCAGTACTCCAAAAATGGAGGACTCATCACATTGCAAAATTTTTCACTCGTCGCACGTGTGCTTTGTAAAATGACCAGAAACAGAGGCATGGTTCAAAGTCTCGGCCGTTCCGGTTCCGACTCGACTTTCGGTTCTGACTCGGCCGAGTCGGAACTGGAACGGCGTCCACCGAGATGAAACCGTTCGACTCGAAAAAAATCCGAGTTGACTCGGCCATATCAGCCGAGTCAACCATGAAATCGGTTGACTCGACCGAATTGGCAGAGTCTACTCAGATTTTTATCTGAGTCGTGACTCGTGACGAAGGCTAAAAAAAACTTACCGCAGCCTGCTCGACGCTATCTCCCTTGCCGTCGTCCCTCCCTCGCTATTGTCTCCTCGCCGTCACGTCGCTTCGCCTCCTGCTCGTTGCCTGCTCCTTCCTCTACTGCCTCTCTCTGCCTCTCTTTTTCTGTCTCTGTCTCCCTCTTCCGACTCCCTCCCCTCTTCCTCTCTCGATCTCTCTTTCTGTGATCTCGATTTGAGGGAGAGGATCAAAAGAGGGAGGGGGAGAGAGGCAGGAGAGGGAGAAACATGAGAGGGAGAGAAGCGGGAGAGGACGGGGGAAAGAGAGGAGAGAGATCGGGAGAGGGGGAGAGAGAGTGGAGAGAGGAGGGAAATGAGGGGAGAGAGGGTGGAGAGAGGGGAAATATGAAGAGAGAGAAGAGGGAAATGAGGGAAGAGAGATATTTTAGGGGAGCAGTGGGCTCAGCCCGGGGGAAAGAAAAGAATAAAAAGAAAAAGGAGCAAGAAAGATATTGGAAAAATAATAAAATAATAGTATATTTCGCAAATTTAAACTAATTCAGAAAAATCTCTAAAAATTCTCAAAAGTAGAAAATATCATTCTGAGGAATAATGTGAAGTCAAATTCAAGAAATTAAATCCCGTTTGCAAATTAAAAATTCTGCCGGTCGCCACCGATTTTAGGAAATTTGCAAACTAAATCAAAAAAATTTCAGAAAATTGTGAAAAATCTAAAATATTAAAAAATAATATTTAAAACTGAAACAAGCCAAATTCGAGTCGTGATTTTGGACATGTGTACATATTCCGGGAACGTATTTGGGAACGGGGTGTTACACACCAGTTACCTCTCAAAACAATTTGTTTTAACATGTGATACATAAATTTTAATGTCTACAATTTTTTAGGATTTTTCGTAATTTTTTCAGAATTTTTTGAGTTCTCTATTTAGTGTTTGCGCGTATTGCCGTGGTCTGTACCGCGACGCCGAGACGATGTGGAACTGTGCCCTCCGAGTCGGTAGCCGACCGCGAGAACCGCGACTTTTTGTCAAAGCCCATTGTCTAAAGACTTCTTGGATAACTTGTAAAACATTAAAAGTCTGTTTCCCATCCAAACATTATTGTTCCATGTCCACCAGTATATTTTCTCCTAATTGTCATCCCATATTTCTATCTAATTATTTTCTATGTGGGAGGATCAATATGTCGAATTTTTGAAACTTAAACGTGTATGCATGAACTGGACACTTGTTAGTGTTGCCTATACCTTTTAGGTTCTTAAAGTCTTTGTTTAGAAAAAATGGTTACAAAAAGATCCACACCTCAGGTGATTAATTGGAAGCATGAAATGACAACTCAGGGAAAATGAATATACGAAAGACACTTCGAGGATGTAGACTTTTAGTTTGACCCAGAAGATTTGAAAGATGGGCTTTAATCTTCCCATGGGCTTGCATGGACCGGGACCAAATCCTTTTCTTAGGGCGATTTTTAGAGGATGCTTGGACACCTTGTTTTAAATATCGGCCGATACGGCCGAGATATCATCCGATATCTCCTTTTTTATTTGCTGCGATACGATATGAGGAAATCGTTCGTCATATCGTTTGCAGCAAAAAACGGCCGATATTTGAAATATCGGCCGATAAATCCCCTATATTGGCCGATAAATCGCCTGATATATCGCCCGATATGAAATAACTTATTTATTGCACGATTGCGTACAAATGTACATTATTTTTTACTATCTTTGCAAGCATATTATATCATTTTTATTAGGTAGATGATATGTATGACTCTAAACCAATTCTTAATTATCAATATTTCATTATATATAGTGTCTAATACGAACGCCCAATATGCGCGTGTATCCCCGATATCCGATATCCGATATCCGATATGATAAACCCCCATCCGATACGATTCCGATATCCGATATTTAGAACCTTGCTTGGACATCAATCTTTGCTACCCAACTCTATTGTTAGTAGCATGGTTTTAAACTAAGAAGCATGGACACATGCATGAAACATAGTATTTCTTAAAAAGTAAGACAAGGGAACACAATGATTATGACACTATAACATGCATATAAATAATACTAATAATAATACTAATAACTATATATAAATATAAATGCATAGTCATGTCTTTGCGTGCAAAAATTCATATATAGTTAAATGTGTCTAACTTCTGAAACATTTAAATTGTTATAGTTTTATACAAATTAATATTTTGATGGCATTTTTGTTTAACTAAAGTGTAATCTATGATACATGTGGAGAAAAATTCTTGGAAAATTTTTCCACACCACGAATTGTAAATGAGTAGGCAGGTGAAAGTAACAGCAAACAAACAAGCGTTTTACGTAAAAAACCCAAAAGAGAAACTACGAGAGGGAGAGATTCACTATAATATCAAGATTTACCTGAGTAATATTACGATTATAATCTCTAGTGTTCAATCCCCTTTGAAGAAGTAGGAGATAAGTATTTATATGTGAGGGTGGTTGATCTGGATCGAGTTCGCCAAAATCTCCGCGTCTAAACCAGCTCCGAATTCTAACTATTGAACCATCTCAATTGCAATTTGTTAGAGTAGTTTTCAATGTCGCCGAGGTAGTTTGGATTGGCATTTCTGGTTGTTACAATCGCCTGATTCTCTCAGTCTTTGGATGAGATCAATCAGGCTGATCCCATAATATCTGAGATTTACCAGATGTCGCGATCTCGCAGAGGTCAAGAATTGACCACTACAATACTTATGAGAAAGTTAATAAATATTTCAAATATGAAATATGAACAAAAAAGTGTGAGAAATGAAAACATACGTTCTTAAGAAGTTTCGAACAAGTGTCCTTGTTTAAAAATTTTGTACTTGATTGAGGATAAATTTGAGAAGTGTCCAAAGAAGTGTCGATATCCGACATGGGTACAACTTCATAATAGAAGTACCCATGCTACATAGGTTTAAATATCGGCTGATTCTATTATATATTGCCAATATCATATCGGGTTTTGAGCACACAATACGGCATTAACTTTATAATGTTGGCCAATATCGAGGCTGATATCGTCGACATTACCAATATGCTGATATGTGACAGATGATATTAACGATATTGATATAAAAACTATTGGTTGACTTCTACCGATTCCGATATTTTAAACCATAATTAGTAGTTCATCTATGCAACTTTTAATGTATGTTTCTGAGGCCGCTCTTAATTTGTGTTGGCAAGTCCTTCTATGCTAAACAACCATTATAATATTAGTATTTGTCACATGTATTTTAAGAGTGGCCACGCTAGGTGGGTGGCGAGGTGTCTAGATACTTGGCCTAGATGTACTGATAAAAAACTAAAAACTTTCTCAAGCGAAATCTAATATGATCGTACAATCAGAAATATTTAGGAAAAAAATATTTGATCTTTATTTTGAGATTTCGAGATTAGTTGGAAAGCTATATCAATTACATAAGAGAATCCCCGTACTCTTGCACTTAACCAAACTAAGGATGTATATATAATTTCAAGAAGCTTGTGAAGTTAGATACATCTATCATGATTTCATAAATAAACTCAAAAGCTATGATTAATATTAATATCACTTGTATTATGCTACAAGCCAGACAAACTAATCTTATACCTACTGATGCTTATGCAGGCGGTGCTGTTCCCGCTCTAGCGCAACTGGTGTCCTCATCGTATCATGCAGCCGTGTCATCTTCTTTACTTGCTCGATCTAGGGCCCAAGACGATGGTGTGCACAAGGCGAGAAGCTCTTCTCCTCTGTAATTATCATCTTTTATCTACTGAGCCTTGTTAAAATGAAATGAAGCAACCGTTTCAAGGGTTGAAACAATGTCCTCTGAACGGAGACTGAGGTGGTTTATTTTACTTGCGGCTTTGTGTATCTATGCAGTTTCTTCAATTTTGAGTTTATCTTTGTAAATGCATCTTATATTTTCGGTCCCTTGGGTTTACATAAACACGTTAATTTATTTAAATACAAAATCTACTTAAATCTTGGCTTGAGGGCCAGTGTAGTCGATATGCTTCAATATGTGGTTGCTTATGGCTGAAAGGTGATCGCATTGCTGAATGTTGGAGGTCATTCAATGTGGATAATTAAATGGGTCTGTTTTCGATTTCTTGAATAATTTATGTAGATGGTTAATGTACAAGTAAAGGTATGTGCATCAAATGCTTGTGATAGAGCAACAATGACATTTTGCTAGATCTCCCCAATGCCCATTTGTTCTGGTAATGATCTCCCTAATGCCCATTTGTTCTGGTAATGATGTCAAAATCTGAGCCCATCTCATTTTTGTGCTCTTTATTTCATAAATACTTTGAGGCTTTGCATGTTTCTATGTCTGATTCAGTAAGATTTGCTCGATTTGGAGGATTAATACTTGAGCTCTCCAACAATGCATAATTGCCAAGTTTTGGTTGATTTAGGAAGATATGTTGCTGGTTTATTTGATATATATGCTTTAGCTTTGCAAATTTCAAGTTTTACTAAAGGGTTTATATTACCCCACGTATAGACCAACACTAGGGGTGCAAACAAATTGGACATAGTATTTCATATCCATATCTGCTTTCAACTATTGATATCTGTATCCATCAAAATTAGATATCAGATGCTAATCAGATATTAGCGAATATATTAGCTTTATTTTATACATCTCTGATACGAATCAGATATTCTCCATGAGGGCTTACAAAATCACTCTTATGTGCTGATAATTACATTTTGGTGGAGAATCAATTCCTCCTTTAGTCTCCAACATGTTAGCTTCATTTTATACATCTTTCGCTACCTTGTACTTCTCCCTCTCTACTTATGTACTCTTCTTTTCTGGGCACTCGCTATGAAAGAAACGTGTTATCTAACTACGCATGGAATGTGGGAGAGAGGAAATGGAGAGCAAGGATTGAAACAGTAGCCGTAGTAGTAATTTTGGTAATAGAAATAAATTACCAAGATACCTATGAATAGGCTCATGATGCTCTCCTATGAGAAGCCAATGACCTATCTGACAAAACGATAACTCGAATCTCCAACCTGGGCACACAAACCCAAGGTCGTCACAAAGCGACCTAGTGAGTGGTAAAATGGAGGTGGTAATAGATACAATAGTAATACAAGCACGATAATAATATATAATACATGATGTTGTACTAGTGATACCATATAATAAGTATATCATGGGGGGGTGGTTTGGGGGGGTTTCTGACCAAAAACCTGACAGTGACTTGCATGGTGGAAAAAGTGTTCTATTCAGGCACAGCTCAAAATTTTCTTGCGCGAACCAATAAAACAGGTCGAACCCAAACCTACAATGGCGATAAATCTTTTATCGAATCGGTAGCAGAACCATTTTTCACCG
This sequence comes from Agave tequilana, assembly GCA_038442645.1. Classification (NCBI taxonomy): domain Eukaryota; kingdom Viridiplantae; phylum Streptophyta; class Magnoliopsida; order Asparagales; family Asparagaceae; genus Agave; species Agave tequilana. The sequence continues at coordinate 200,079 of JAVJIF010004737.1, forward strand.
GCCGCACTTCAAACAGACCTACAATGACAAGCGTATAACTATTGGCACATCTGTATTGCAACTTCAAAATGTTTGTTACACCAGATAACACAGGATAATTATGCGCATTAGTCTTGGTCATGTATGTGGAAAAAACAAGAGTTCATCTTATCATCCACCATCCCTAACAAATCTGGAATATTATTATTCGTAACACTAGATTAAGCGTTCTGAGTAGGTAACATCCGATCTTCAAGGGGTCTTCGCCTTAGGTGCCGCTGCAGGAAGCAACTGCACATAAAATGGCAATGACGGTCAGGTCCATACGTGCGACATTTCCTCTCAGAAACATACTGCAGGATGGAAGGTATAGTCAAGGGAAATCACCTGGTAGCAAGAAATAAGTGAACTTATGAATCCAAACCTCCGGTCACGCGAGGAGTGACCTTCTTTGGTGCCAGTTGAAGAAGCCCAATTGCCACCACTAAATCCATAGATGCTTTTACCAAAGCTAGCAGCCTTTCGTTTGACTTTTTAAGTTTGCTTAGATACAGCTCATCCTGCAACAACCGCATGGATGTTGCATTCCTAATAAGGAAACAAAAAGAAAAAGAAGAGAAAACAGGACCAAAAGCAGCTCGAAAACCTACTTTGTGCTTGTCGGCTTGCTTTAGCTCCTTCTCTAACTTCTTTAATGATGTGTTTATTCTTGCAATCTCAGCCACCTAGAAGAACATATTTATACATAGGCACATTCAGGTAATATTTATGTGCAAAGTTGAATGGCCATGAACAGAATATCCATGACACCTCAAATTATTCGCCACAACTTGTTTATGCTACCTATAAAAGCACCAATAAGGTTCTCGGCAATAGCAATTTTGAACATTCATATTATTTGAAATATATGAACATCGTCAATCTCTTTCATAATTTAGAAAGAATTCAACTTCAAATAAGAAAGTAAAACGAAATAAACTTCTAATTGAGTTTAAGTTGTTCTTGACCTGTCATACTACACTTGTAACGAGACTATAAGATAACTCATCCATTATAAAGCTGTCTTCTTTTAAAAAAATATAATAATAAGAGTCCAGTCATTCATTACTTTCCAAAGTATAAAATGACTTGACCCATAATTAAAAGTACATTACTACATTTAACAAAAGTTCTACTATTTTTGAATTTTAAATATGTTACTTATGCCTATTGTTGATGCACCAAAGAATCAAACTTGAATATAATTTGTGTTTCTAAATCTATAGATATTGTTTGATTTGTTTGTGTTAAAAATTAATTATTATTAAATTAATTATTATTATCTGAATTTAGGTGAATTTCTAGGTGTAATAGGTATGAAATCCAATTTACTCCAAAAAAGGCTTGAGATAAAATCATGAATTGTGTTAAAAAAAAAGTTAAAACTAAATAGATGTGTTCCCTAATCTAGATCAATTATAAATTAGAATTAAGTTATATATAAATCAAGAATTTTAATTTTTTTCTCTTGCCTATGTCAACAATATTCATTATTTTTAAAAGTCCTAAAAGAGTTAAATCTTAATTTCTTAATTAAAAGTATATTAAATAAATTTATCAATTATATTATTATTTCTGATAATGTATTAGTGTCGTTTATTTTATACTTGATGGACATCATATTTTGCATAAAATCAAATTTCAGTAGGAATCAAACTTGGAAGTTTTATTAAAAAAATTCGCTGTAAGACATTGTAAAAAGATATATTTTTCAAAAAATCAACATAACTTTCTATTTTGAGCAATTAGGTTGTTTCAATTATATCAAAAGTGTTCATTAATTATTGTAATTTAGAGAGAATTCAACTATAGATGCAAACCTAAAAGTAAGTCAACTCCCAATTGGTTTATATTTTGGTGATCCCCGGTCTTTCGTATCGTGCTCCGTAAAGGAATGGTAAGAAAGCCTGAGAGTTCTTTACTTCTAAAGTTTAAGAGGAATTCAACCTTAACTAAAATGTTAATAAATATATTACTATCTTAGAAATCAATTTATAAATAGATTCATGTTTCTACAATTAAATTAAGGTTTTGATTTGCTTCATCATTAATCATGATTAGGTATATTCTTAGCTATAATAGGCATAAATACTATGGCGATTTAAAAGAATTTCAGGAAAAACTACATATATCTGCATGTGTGTGTGTGTGTGTTCCCTAGTATAGGTTAACTTTAAATCTAAAAGATTGTGTAAATAAATAAAGAAGCCATTAGTTTACCAATATCAACACCATTCAATACTTTTTAAAATTTTGAAGCAATTAAACTTCCTTTCTTAACTATAAACATATTAAATTAATTATCAAATATGTTACTACATTTGGATTTATTATTATTTTTTTTTCTTATAGCTGATAGTATCTAGAGATCATACTTCAGTAAAATTCACCCTCTCAGAATTATGAGAGTTGCACAATGCATGATTTAGTGGATTCTTGTTTTAATAGGTATGAGATGCTATCATGATTCATAAAAAATTTAGTGAAAAAATAAATACATAGGTTTCTTAATCTAGATTAATTGACTTAGAAAATTTGCATACCATACAAAATTAAGGATATTGTTTTTATTAGAAAATTGAGATTAAATCAAATTTGAATAACTAATAAAATTTTCCATAAAAGGACTTAGCTATAAAAAAATCAAAAATGATCACCCCCATATGCACTTGGTGCAACTGTCTTTAACTAGTAGAAAAGAAAAGAGGAACAAACCTCAATCACAGTGGCGCAAGCAGAGGAGCCCATCCAGCAGAAAAGGGATATCCTGCCGATTAGCTCTGCCCGTTCCTTGTTCTAAATAGGAAAAATAAGAAATTATTTATTATATATTTTTTTAACCAGAAAAGGTTAACAGTATAAACTTCACACAACAAACAGGTTTGAACCTTGTATATTCCAGTCCTGCCTGCCCACACTATCTGATCGAGGAATAAGAAAGTTGACAACAGAGCATTCTTGGACTGCAAACGGAAACACCATAAGTCAAAATATGAAGTTACTGCATAACTGATAATTCTGACTTCAAAAATGACATCAATTACCTTTCCAAGTAAAATGAGTGGAAGCGGAGTTCCTTGAGCAGGTGGACTTATGAGAGCATGCAAATCATTCACAAACTACGAGATCAAAGATATAAGGTGATATAAAGAATTATAAGAACAGAAATAATCAAGAGATCTTATTTGAGTCAAGTATAAACTCTGACCTTAAAAAGTCGAAACACTTTTCGTGCCAAACTAGTTGATTTGTCAACATTTTGAGCAGTGCCTGGCTGCCCATTGCTCAAGAATTTTGACCCATACTGAATAGCCCTGCAAATCTTATCTCTGGCTTCAGCTTTGTTCAGATATAAAACTACGAGAGCGAGTTCTGCCCTTGTTGCATCTAATGTGCTCATCTTCTATCGAGCCCAAACCTGTGATTCCATCAGTTTAAGAGTAAAACATTTAACACATAAAGAAGCTTCAGAGCATGACTGACAGCATCAAAATTCATCAATTTCTTAAAGAAATTAGATAACTAATTATCCAAAAGTTCTGCAAATGAATGACCGCAACTATTCTAAGTGAGATTGAAACACCATCGGAACTTTAAAGAATCAGAATGAGAAGACATACGAAGCTGAATCATGTTCCACTCCAAGTCATTGACTTGATCCCATATAGTGGCTGTTAGGAATTAAAATTCCTTTGAGGACAGACTGGTTAGATTTATTGATGGAGATCTTGTTATGTGTTCATCCTTACTTAAACTTATAGCAACAAATAACATTGTTCTTCAGATGGCATGGAAATATTTAATTGAACATCAGATAGGACATAAGATCTCTATACTCTCCAGAAAGATGTTGTAGGATGAAAATACCATACCCACCGAAAATTAACAAGTAGAGAGGCAAATATGACAATTTGATGTACATACCTAGTGAATTTAATGTTTCAAACAGTACTAACCAAGCAAAAGTAGATATTTACAAGGAAAGATCTAGCTATGCATATAGAAAAGGGTTTATAAAATATTTATAGCTGTTTGAGATTAAAAAGATTCAATATGATGGAGAATTGCTAAATTTCTAACTAAAATTCTTCGAATATCTGTGCAAATGATAAACGTCAACAATAGAGATACTAATAAAATAGTGCTAAAAAGACACAAGGAAAGATCTAGCTATGCGAAGAAAAAAATTGATAAAATATTTATAACTGTTTGAACTTTAAAAAGATTCAATCCCATGGAAAGGATTGCTAAATCAGTGAACTAAAATTCTTCATAGTTATCTGTAGAAATGATAGACTTCAGCAGTGAAGATACTAAAAAAAATGTGCTATCCACTCCTAGCATCCACATTCACTGATAATGTAGCTTCAGTTTTGTACACAAGTTGTGAAAGCAAACTCTTTGTTCAGGAGCAGTTGTGAATCCTACATCTTCAATTCTAAGCTAGAAGACACCTCTTTCATTTAAACCTCACATATCAGAATCACTCCCCATAAAGAAATGCCCAAACCTTGTTTCAGTGGATAAGTAATTCATCAAGTTTCTTCTTGAAAGGATGCGCAGATCTAGCATAAAATTGATCTGAGTAACAATTCACTGTGGGTGAAGTTTCCTGGCTATTTGAATTCATATTCAGATATCAGGACAATGAAAAACATGCAGTACATCTAGTTATGGCAAAAAGGAACAATAGTTAGGATATGAATGTTAATTTCTTAAATTGTTCTGAACTCATGGATAATGTTTAGGGTAGCAATCATGATTCTAAATGTTCGGCTGACATGTTGATCAGAGGTAACATTGAGGATGCTAAATTACTAATAATGGCTCAACATTGCAGTTTGAGAGCTAGTGGCCTACTTGTTCTATATGCCAGAAACAGACCCCGAATCAAGAGACTACTTGGTCACTAGAATTTGTCTGTCCAAACTTGTACCAAGTTCCTTGCCAACTCCAGTTGATAGGCAAGGGACTCTAGGTCAAAGAATATGCATTGACAATATGTCCAACTTTAAGAAATGTCAAGAACAGAATGAGACAAGTAAGATGCAAAAGGTGTAAAACAACAAGCACTAACCGAAATATGAGAAGTGGAGTATGCTACTTCTTAAGGTTAGTTGGCAAATGTGATCTCTGAATGAGATGGTTATCTTATACCCATCAGGATCTATGAGAAATCCAAGTGAATCACAATAGAACAAATTGGGCCAAATTGCTTGTGTTCCACTTTATAACCAAGCAATAAAGTCTAGGCATCCTTTCCTAAAACACAAGGATAGAAGACTACCACCAAGCAACATGCAAAACATCCTTCTATGTCAGATAAATTTCGAAAGGCAGACTGAATCATGTTATCACAAATAATTAGCACGAGCCATCGATCATAATAATGCTATCATCAAAGAAACTCCACTTTGCTCTTTGTACCGCTATCTAAGAGACCAAGAAGTTCTGCCAAATGATTTTCAGCCCTTGTTAGTGTTTGTTTTCAAGCCTACCAATGCCGGTAGTAACTTGTTGTACACATTTACTACCATATAGACCTGAGAGAGAGAGAGAGAGAGAGAGAGAGAGAGAGAGAGAGAGAGAGAGAGATCCTCCAGAAACAACCTGGAAATAAGCTTCGTGGGAACTCTATGGCTGGTCATCACATGAATGATCCTCACTATTTATCTTGATCAAAAACGTATTTAATTAGTCGCGGGAGGAGATCTCAAAGGTTTGCAGCCGTGTTATCATATAGACCTGAGAGAGAGAGAGAGAGTCCTCCAGGAACAACCTGGAAATAAGCTTCGTGAGAACTCTATGGCTGGTCATCACATGAATGATCCACACTATTTATCTTGATCTACAAGCATATTTAATTAGTCACAGGAGGAGATCTCAAAGGGTTTGAAGCCTTGTTATCTATGCATTTATTGATACATCAGGTGGTTTAAAAAAAAAAAAATCTTTAAACCGTAAAATGTGGATACTGTTCAATGAACATATGCATGAGCTTGACTACACAGTTCTCATCTTATTCCTAATAGGATCTAACACTATCTCACTTCTCATTTTTTGGTTTCCCGCTCATTTTCCTCCTTTGAAACTTTTGACAGATTCCTATCCCCATGGGTAATTGGGTTAAGAGATGTGTTAACTCCTACTTTTAGGGTGAATGAGAAGTGTGTTAACTCCCTATTTTTTTTTTTTTTGAAACATGTCCTCAACTTTCATCTTATTCATCAAATACTGATCTTAGGTACATTTCATTTGTTGCTATTGTTTATGCAGTTGCTTATCAACTATTAGTTCAATCATCCCAGATGTTTGCTGATTAATGTAGATTTTGAAACAGTGTTGTTGCTGTAGATAGAAATCTGTGTTGGGATTTTGATAACTATTGCTGAACTGAAAACAGTCTTTCAATTTGTGTAGTATTTGTTGCATCTTCGTCAAGTTGTTGCTTATGACGTATTATGGTGCATTACGTTTTGTACCAGCACTTTAAAGGCACTATAGATATGAGATAGCATCTAAAAGATTTAATCATTTACTCATTTACTGAGTTTATTTTCAAGTTCAACCAAAACTTTTTTCAAAAGATCAAGTAGATGAATAAGAATTGCAAGTAAGTGATCCTTTTCATCTTTGTCTATTTACAGCTGTCCAGAAAAAAATCAAATCAAATTGCATTCATCTTAAGCACTCTTTGCCTTGCATTGCATCCTAGGATTGCACTAGTTAGTCCATTACATGGTAGCCACAAATAATTCACAAACCAGGATTTTAATTGGGGCGCAAATACAAGCTAGCAATCAAACCGAACACTCGTGAGATGAAGCATGGTTTAGAACAACAAGCCCACATTCGTCACATGACTCACATCCAAAACTAACTGGTTACGAAACCTCAACAACATACATATAGATCAACACAATGATCATGCAAGGGTAGGGGTAGGCATAGGAGGCCTAGACCAAATGTTAGCAAATGAAAGAGTGATTTGAGGAAGTCCAAATTTGAGGACAGCTAGCAAGGGAGAGGCACGAAAAGCATCAGAATCAAAGCATCAAAACTAATGCTGAGGAGTGGTAAACTTGAGGTCTGATTGAGAACCTGAGTATCAGAGTGCGTAGATAGGGTTGATCACTTTTTTTGAGCAGAGACATGCCTGAAGACAAGCAAGTAGAGGGGTTCTTTTTCCCTTGTTTTTTTACCTAGTTGAAGGGCTACCAAACAGAAAGGCAAAGATCACATCAGAACTAGAGAAAAAAAATGAAACAAAAGCTCCTTGGAGAGCTTTTACCGACTGATAGTGGGAGCACAAGAATTGTGTTTCCCTAAGAGATGGTTGATAAGCTTCAGCTGAAGACTAAAACCCTCTTTGACGGCCAAAAAAAATTCTTGGTCTAAGAATGATAAAGGGGATAGAGGGGAGTTTTGAGGAAGATTTTGGGTTAGAACTTAGATGAAATCAAGAATAATGAAGGGAAGATAATATCATGCTTGTAGCTTTATCTTCTTTGCTCCCAAGTTTCTGAACAATCTCCCTTATGGCCAAGTGGTAGTTCTTATAAAGATCTATGATTTGGAAAGTGAAGTAAAGATGACCCTGAAAAAGGGAAAAGATGATATGTCAAATGTTAACTTTGGGGTAAGATGGCATGTCTACATTGACTAATGTAGTAAGCATTAACTTTGGGGAAAGGGATAAGATTGTATAAGATGAATGACTTGGAGGCCAAGTAAAGGGTTGATTTAAGTTTAAAAGATCAATTGTTTTAGTTTGAATTATCAATGAACAATAACATGTTCTAATACTAAAAGAAAATACTGAATTTGATAAAATCAAAATCTTAGAGCCCTTATGTGGATTGCATCAATATGTGAGGTTGCAACAAAACTTAAAACTTGTGGTTCACAACTAGCATCCTCTACTAGAATCCACCATGTGAGATCGAAGAAAACACTTCTCCCCTTTGCTAGAAACATGCGGCATTCAATGAGGAAAGCCTTATAAGATAAATTTGGAAGAAGAAGAGAAATTAAATGTTAGTATAAAATATATATCCCTCAACCCCCGCCACAACTTTGGAGTTTTAATGCAGTTTTTACTATGATATATGTCTATCAGAGGCATCTTCAACCCCAGTTGGCTGAGTATTTAAAATGATCTCAGAAGAAAATAAAAAACACTATGTGCTAGATTTTGACTACAGTAGCTTGCAAGGGAGTGTTAAGCTTAGAAAAATATATGTCGCTCCTTACAAAACTTCAGAGTTTGGTGCAATGGCAGGGACTTTAAGATTACCAAACGGTTTTTTATTTTCTCTTTTCACCACAAAATTATATTTACTGTGCACCTTCTAGACATATATTCTCACTCAAACACCAGTCACGACTAAAAGGTGTCCTGTCTATTAGTGTCAAACACTTATCCAAAAACCTAAAAGGATGTCAACCTTTGTTTTCCACATAGGTCATTGCAGATAAAAATATATGATAACAACTTGCTTTATTCACTATGTAATTTTTTTTGTTCTTCCAAATGCACAAAATTAAAAAAAACATACAGATGCATGTTCAAAGGTATATTCATAGACAAACACAATTGTGTCCTCATTCTTAGTTCTAAGGAATTACGTTGTTCAATACAGGGTTTTGTGTTGAAATACAACAATTATGCCCATGTCCACATGTCATTTTTCTCTAAATATGTATAGTCCCAATGTCTCTTTACTGTTAAATCATCTGGAAATTTGATGTCCACCTGATTAGCCAACAGAATGTAGTCACATCCACATTCTTGGTTTTAGGCAGCTGTTATCTTTCGACACTATATTATTGTCTGAATATAACACTTTTCTTTGCATCCATAAGTTTCATAGCAGAGGTAATACTCATATATTTGTATTTTTATTGATTTATATATTGATACAAAACTTGGAGTTTTCACATTGCTAGCAATCAGCATCTTCTAAGCCTTTTACCACCTTAGCCATGTTGCACAAGGCTCAAAGGAATAAGTGATCAAATTTCACAGGCTGACCACCTAACGTCAGTCCTTTCTCCTATGAATTGGTCCAAAAAAACTGGAGAAAAACATGGACAACAACGGATCTAGAAATAAATCCACAAGAATTGGCAGTAAGAAAACCTACCTTTATCGTTTCCTCTGTTCAGCTCATGCAATCCGAGGCGCAATGCCTCAAAATTCTCCTAGACTCAAACGTTTTAAATTTCGGCCAAAATTTCAGTGTTTCACCCTCGCCGACACGAAATAGTGAGAGATGTAAGAGTGATTTCATTTTGGACCCCAAAATGCTGAAATTTCGAGTCTGATCCGCAATTTCAGGTGCAATTTGGGTCCAAAATAGTGGCCTAATTTTTTTAAACGGGTTCAAACCCGATGCCCATTAATCAACCCAAACTATAAATAGGAATTTGGGTTAGAATTAGGGCTCGATTCTTCATTTTCAAGAGCTGCGAGTAAGAGCGGCAAGTGACGAGAGAGGGAAAGAGAGATAGAGAGAGAAGAGAGAGGGAGAGAGCTTCATCGACGATGATGAGGCTCTAGAGAGCACGACAAGACTCCCACGAGCGCAGCGACCCTCCCCGAGCATCGAAAACCTTCCACGACCTCCAATGAGGTTGGGTGTGTGTGTGTGTGTGTGTGTGTGTGTGTGTGTGAGAGAGAGAGAGAGAGAGAGAGAGAGAGAGAGAGAGAAGCCCAACGAGTTTTCCTGACCTCCTATGAGCTTCCCGACCTCCGATGATCTTCCCCAAGCAACAACAAATAGCGGCAAGGCAAGTTCTGCAAGTGCTTCTCTTTTTTTGGGGGGTCATTTTCCTTTCTTTTCTATTTTGCAAGCGTAATTGATGATTTTGTTTTAAATTTTTTTTTAGCTTCAAGTACTATTTCAGAAGTGAGATGGTTTATGTTGTTTTAAATGGTTTATATATGTATTGTCTTCAATTTAGGGCATTTAGGACATAATATATGTAATATATATATATATATATATATATATATATATATATATATATATATATATATATATATATATATAATATATATCATAAATTGACACCAAATTTTCCCGAAATTTCCCGATTTCCGCTATCCGACATTTAGTTTTGCCATCTGAAATTGCCGCAAAATCCGACATTTAGAAACATTGTCTAGACTAAGTCAAGAAGAAGGGGGGAATGATAGGTTTAAAAAGTCACCAGCAATTAACAAGTTTGGACTCTTTAAGTATAATAACCAACTTAAAACATGTTCCTCATTAATAAGATTTGAGACAACTCCCAATGGACTAAGCAACAGCTACCTACAAAAGAAAGGATTATGGCAGGACTTTTCAAAGCACGTTACTGCCAAATTTTCATATACTTCGCAGGTCGTATTGACAAATATTTTACTCAGAAACTTAAATGTACATTGCAAGGACATCTAACCAAAACATATGTTGCACGGACACAGCCAGTGTTTAAGTATCGGATATCGGCGCGATATACCGGTCAGCAAAATTATATAATGGATACCGGATAAAGGGTGATATATCGCGATATGGTACTAAATACCGGCTGATATATCAATAGTCAGTACATATAAGACATTTTTAAAACAAATAAGTTATTATCCAAACATCATATAAAAACATCATTGAAATACCACAATGAACATAGAATAAAATAAAATAATCTCTCAAGCAAAAATAATAATAATTATCCAAATAAGTAACTATATCGGCCGATATATCTGATATTTCATCTCGGATATCGGCCGATATATCCGCCAGGCGGCAATATATAAGTTCATATCGGTCCAAAATGATATCTGGTAAATTTTTGCACTTATCGTATCGTTTTTGATAAAATACCGATATCTCGACCGATATACCAGAATATCGGCCGATATTTAAAACAATGGACACAACAACGTTGAAATGGACATGACACGTGGACACGTGGCAAATTCTTAAAATATACATGACATGTGTGTCCGACACGTGTGTCGGACATGTTTCGGATACGACGCGGCTCCATGGTAGAAGTGTTGGTGCTACATAGGCCATAACACATAAGAATTGACCTCCCAGTTTTAAAAAAATAGAGACCTTGTACAACCACATTTTGCTTTTCCACATGCGCTAGTTCTTTCATATTTCACGTCCTCATGATTAAATGGAACTGCAGTTTCTATATAATTAATTAATCTCTTGTCCTTTGGGGATCAGAGTGCATTCTATGAATTTAACTGCCACAAAGGAAAGATGAATGCCTGACTTGGAATATTGTGCTTGCCGAGAAAAATTCAATTATAGTCTAAACCGACATTCCTGGAGGTTAACACGCTATCGAGTAAGTTACATTGTGGACCCTTGTCATTCTATTATGTGCCTATGTGTGAAAACATATCCTTCTTTGTTAATGCACAAATCATAAGAAAAACAAGTAGCATGTGAACACGTATATAGACTAATAAGAAGCATATATGTAGGCCTTCAACTGAAAACACACATAGATTCATAGAAACATTTCAAATGCCGTTTTACCAAGTAGATCCGCAGAACTCTGCTTCTAGAATTTCGCATGCTGCGGCAATGTTTCTAGACATAATAAAATACTGCATAGATTAAAAGTATTCTACTACTTCTGAAACCTACTACTAAAGTACTATGTTTCCCGTTAACAATTTTGTCATTTCACGTTCCTTGTCAAGGAGATAGTAGTAAATTCCTAACATTAGAAACGCTAGAAAGTATCACAAATTGGGGAAGATGTGGATGTGAGGGAACTGATTACAACATGGGCATTGGTATGCAGTCCTAAATTTGTCAGCAAAGCCAGACCGAGACTAGAATTATCATCGCGCATAGTAAATTGGAATTAAATGACTTGACTGAGACAGTTCAAGAAAGAAACCCAATCATCAAATACAGAAGGCTCATAAGATGGTTGTGAACTGACCAGGCTTAAAATTTAGAGATGAAAATCGATCAGTCAAAGATGAAAGTATTTACCTATACAGAAGATCCGCATACAAGCGCCAAAGACAACAAGCATTAAAAAAGGGTTCAGATCAAAGTATACTATGTTGGTTCAACAGTGAAGCTTTACATTTAGCATCAAAGGGGGCAGCAAACACATTTAGCACTGAGAAACTCATCATGTAACATTTAGAGTGTCTTCCATCATGCTCATGGACAACCTTTTCTGTTTAAGACATACAAAATGGAATAGAACTCTGACAAAAAGAAAAATTACATTGGAGTTTACATTTAGTCTTCAGTAGCACCAAATGTTTAGGTAATCCAGTCTGAAACCCAATAATCTAGCCTAATCTTGTATTCCCCATTAGCAATAAATAACTACTGAGAGAAACTTCAAAGTATGCCTCAAGCACTTCTTTTCCAATGTACTTGCAGTTTATCAAAATCAAGTTTATATTTTTTTATGTCCCTAGTCACTCTTGGGTAATAATATTGCTTGAGACTTCATCCATGTGGTTTTAAAATTGACTTTCCACCATGGTGGAGCTAACCTATTGAAGTCCCTTATCAAGAAGGATTGGTGGCATTTTTTTCTCATCACCAATCTCTTCTGTTCTATGCAAAGTTCCCATCATGCACACACATTTATTCTGCTAATGACGCACACTTACCTCCACACTTCATCAATCAGCTCCAACTGAAATAAAATTAACCTCCAACTTCATTAGCAACAAAAAGCAATACATACTGGGTACATAAAAAAGACTAAATTATAAAACTCTGCAGCAAAAATTGGCTGCAGTAGCTGGCCATTAGGTGGAGATTATAACCACCTTTCAAACCAAAGCAAAAGATTTAAATAACTCAGGTAATCAATACAACTGACCGCTGATTTGAACAAAATAAGGAGAAAAAAAAACGGAATGAAACAACTTTACATAGAAAAAAAAAGTAAACAATAAAAAGGAAGCGCACTTTCTTAACTCAAGCTTAAAATTAACACAAAGGAAGTTGCGAGTCAATACTATTTTAGTTAACGAGTCAACCTAGAACGTGGGGCAAATCCTAAAATTAGAAGTTTTGAAACACCCTTGATTGATAATATTCAAGAAAAAAGACAAATTAAAGGAAGAGCAATAAGAAAGAACAAAATCAGATCTTTATGGATGAACCCTAAAATAAAGTAGATACGGGCAAGGGAACGAGAGATCAAACCTTGATCGCGCCCCTTCGTGTGATTGAGACAGAGAGAGAGAGAGAGAGAGGAGAGAACAAAAATTGGGGGCAAAAGACGATGATGATAAAAAGGCCATTGCGAGAATGGGTTTTTTTGTCGGTGGGGGATCAATTTGGAGTTTTGCTACTGTACTGTGTCACGCATGACACAAGCCGAAGAAAATTACGGAGAGGCCCCTCCCGAGGGAGAGTCATTGCGTAACTGTTGTGGGCCCCCACACGGTTGCCTGCTCTCTGAACTTACCCGCTTGCATCGTGTGGCGCCTGATGGGATCAGGGATTCAAGATTCCGGGCTGGCTTTGGAAGAGACTCGCTTTCCATATAAGCCCCTGAATAATATCCATTGCATAATCGCCCTCCTGAATGATATTGAATTTTTTTTTCTTGTGGTAATGAGAACTCATATGCGTTGTTGTATATAAAAAAGTGTGTAGGTTGTAAGCTAACAAAAGCATTTTTCTCTATATGTTATATATAATTTTTGTATGGACCATTTAATTGTGTGCGAAATTTTCATTTAGCTATTTAAATCTATGATTGAAGCTATTTATTTAATAATTGGGTTATTCTCATGTATACTCGGTTCGTTAGGTCAGATTGATCCAATTTACTCATTTAATAAATGGGTTAATTGGATCTAGTTGGATTAAGCCGTTTACCCTTAGGTCGGGTATGGGTTTGCAACATTGGCATGTTTATTAAATAAGTCGAGTGCGGGTTGACAACTAGTGGGTTGACTGAAATTTGTCTCTGCCGGATCTAATTGCTAACCCCTATATCGCTGACACCATTTATACTTTTAAATTGGGATTTTAACATATAGAACCTTATGTTTTTAGAAATAATATATTTCATCTTCCTTAAAAATATCTATGTTTGAGACTTTTATGTTTCTTGATTTTCTTTTTTGTAGCTATATATTTAACTATCAATGCACAACATTTGTATAAATGATGAATTTTAAGCATTGAAAATGCTTCAGTTAGTTTTAACAACACAGAGAGACAATTAGCTTCCACTTGTCTAAGTCAACACAATCGACAAGCACCATAGCCATGTTATTTGATGAAATCTAATGCCAAAGTAGGTAAACCAATGGAGAACATATAGCACATCTTTTTCTTTTCTTTTTAAAGGACTATTTAGATTCAAAGAAGTGGGCGGAAGTGAGGAAGTAGATTTTTTTTCCTTTTGAAAAATGAGAATCTGTATGTATCTTTTCTGGTGTTTGGTTGGTAGTTGGGAAGTGAAAATGCAAAAGTATATTGTATTTTCCGATGTTTAGTTAGTAATGTGGAAGTGAAAGTGGGAAGGTTGACAACAAAGTTGACCGTAGACTAATATTAAAATAAAAATTAATTATGAAAAAAATTTGAACTGTAATTAGTATGCAAATAAGATTTATATGACTACAAAATTAACTGTTTTGAGGTACAACTCATTATAAATGAGATGTACATGACCATAAAATTAACTGTAGCACTTGAAAGTAAGGAAATGATTGTGTAAAAGGAAAAAGAGAAAAGAAAAAAAGTTTTTTCTATTTTTCTTTTCTGGTGTTTGGATGGACATCAGAAGTAAGAAATGATACTTCCCACTTCCTCACTTCCGCCCGCTTCCCTGAAAATGAATCTTTTTGTAGTATTCATTTCATATCGAGACCCCCCCCCCCAACACACACCCCACACCCCCAACCCCCACTCAAAACAAATCAAACACCCACACACAAATATATTATCGCTATACAATATGAGTTCGGCAATAAGAGTTCTAGTATTGTTGAACTCATCAGGCTCCCTCCTCCAAAGACCCCAGGCATCAACTACAAAGAGTGAGAGTAATATTAGGAAGCGGGTGGGGGATATCCACATGATGTTCTGGAGCTATACTCTTGATAGAAATTTGACAATGAAATTGATGGCAAAAAGTCTCTTAGGGCGTCAAACCCAGTTCCAGTCCCAATGAGTGGTGAGGCTAGGGTGAGTTCGGTAACCAGTCAATGGCACTCCTCCGATGATATCTATGATGGCTGCTTTTCGAATCTGGTGTTAGGAGTGATGAGTATTTTTAGAGTGGTCCAGCAACGCAGCATACATGCATTATCGGTCAAAGCTTTGGATATGGGCTATGGTGGGGGTAATGGAAGAGCAATGGGTCCAAGATGGTGTAGAGCTCTTAGGATGATGGGCGAAGTCACTGCAGTTCTGTGTGTGGAAGTTGGACTTGTGCACAGAAGAAGATTGGGTAGAATGATACATGTAGCGTCACGCGCCGCTTCTCAAATGCGAAAACGACATGTGACGAGAGTCAGCGACGCATATACGCGAGGAGAATATCCCACATATACGCGCTAAGCTCAATGTAACTTGAACAAACTATATAAATCAACTATAATAACATTATAACATTACAATATGATATATGAATTCTCACACAAAATAATATGATTCTATAAATAAACAAATAGATCAAAAATCAAGTAAAATCATTAAATATAAAACGAAGACCATGAACCATTCCCAAGATCGGATGATCAAGGAAAAAATTAGACTCCTACCGATGCTTTGCAAGCTCCTCATATTACGTACAATATCTGGTCAGAAGAATAAAGTATCCCCTACATCTGGACATACAAATCTAGGGAATCAGAAAACTTCCAACGAGTTTGTAAAATGAGAGAAATAATATAACATAATATAATAATAAACATGACATTAATAAAATTATATTACAAACACTGTAACATACAATACATAATTAAATAGTAATGTAAACAATTATGATAAAATCATATATCAAGTCAAGTGTCTAGTATTTATATATGTGTGTGTATATGTGTCTGTACACACACACACACAAAACAAATGAGCATACATCAATTTACGGTACAATATTAAAAATAAATTTAGTTATAAATTCTAATTGTCATATGTAGTAAAATGCATCCTATACTATGCCTACTACCCATATCAATTAAGGTCCTATGTTATTTGAAACTGAGTGGTAGAAATATTGTTTGTATTTTAAGTGGGTCCCATACATACCCGAGACCATGGCCCATGTTCCTGACGCTGAACCAGGTTGTACCACTAAATATTCAATAATAATAACAATATGAATAATACGAGATGACAGTCACCCCCCGAAATCCTGCAATGAAACCGTTTTTTGACTACTCAACCTATATCTTAAGTCCACCAAAAATATAGACGTTATCTCACCTTTCAATTCACACATCCCAGTGTAATTGTTTAATGTTATTGTAACTTAGATTACTAAAATTGATCAATATCCATGTTACTAAGATTACTAGAATAATATGATGACAGTAACGATAACAATATCAATGTAAACATGATATTAATGTAACAATATAAATAAGACGATGGTGTTACCATTTGACAATATTTTTTCAATAATCCTAAAACACGAACAATATTGTTATCATGTAAACTCACGTACAGTGAGTCATGTTTTTAAAGTAAAATCATGATAATATTCAAAATTAATAGTTTGGTTCTTTCTGAAAATTTTCACTACTTATGATTATTATTAGCATTTTTCGCGCAAGTAAACAATTAACAATTCAATTTTAGAAATTAATAATTATTTACTAAAATATATTCACATTGCTTTAATGTAGGGATAATCTTAAATAATATCAGAGGAATACTTAATTCAATTGCACAACATTAAATATTAGAGTTTTTGATAATTTCCATAATTCTGGAAAGTTACTAATTAAAACAATATAATTTTCAGAAGTTAATAATTATTTACTTAAAATATTTATATTAATTATATGAACGAACAATTCAGGAAAATTTATTTAAATCATGAAAATTATAATTTTTAAATGTTTTTACATGCTAAAAAAATTAAATAAACAATTTAATTAATTAGACAGTAAATAAATAGATTACGAACTGAATTAAATCACTACAATAGAACAAAATTTGTTTAAAGAGATAAAAGCACTCACTGTTACATATTATAAATATTTTGCAAGTAAATCTTGTAAATCATAATGTATTTAAAGAATAGAACATTCACAAATATATTTATTATATATATATATATATATATATATATATATATATATATATATATATATATATCCAACTTGCATCATTTATTTGAAAGGATAAAATCTAACATTGAATAAATATATAAAATAATTCTAATAACTACCATAAAGCATGATCATTCAAATAGGATTAAACACCCACACACAACATATTCAAGGAGAGTTAAAGAAACACTCACAATAGTCTTAATGCAGGTATTTTACAATTTGCATAATATATTGAAAAGATAAAACACTTACGGGTAAATAAATAAATATTTTTATTAAACACAATAAGCATACTTCATTAAATAGAGTTAACAAGAAAACACTCATTGAATACGTCATAGATCCATATCAGATACAAACCGGTCTGTTGTGCTGACTGGAGGATCGAATCTACATCTGCTTTTAGAACAGAGGTCAGAACGCTTGCGGGTTGGATCCAACTCAACTCATTTGAGTTGCGGGTCAGGTTGATGAAGCGAGTCTGAGTCTGTAGAGAACATGAGAGCGAGAGAGAGTGTGTAAGGGGGGAGAGAGAAAAAAAAGGGAAAGAGATAGATGCAAAGAGTGTGTGTGTTGTAGAGAGAAAAGGTGAGAAGATGAATGAAGGAAGGGTATAGGCCGAGGAAATAAAATCAGGAGAAGAAGAACACAGGGGAGCTCAAGTACGCTGCAGGAGGAGGAGAGGGTGGTGGTTGCACATCATGGAGGAAGGGAAGAGGAAGAAGAAGAAGATGATAATAATGAGTGATGGTGGCGCAGCGGGAAAGAAGGAGAAGAGGCGACGGGCTCGGGCACACATGCGAAGAAGGAGGAATTGGTAGAGAGGAGAAAAAGAGGGGAAGGATAAGCATGTG
This sequence comes from Agave tequilana, assembly GCA_038442645.1. Lineage (NCBI taxonomy): Eukaryota > Viridiplantae > Streptophyta > Magnoliopsida > Asparagales > Asparagaceae > Agave > Agave tequilana. Next base: position 218,247 of record JAVJIF010004737.1, read on the forward strand.
AATTATGATGGAGATGATTTACAGCGAGGAGAAAAGAGGAGTGACATTGTGCAAGAGGAGAAAGAGAGAGGGATGGAGGTTAGTGTTGGCGGTGGCCACCGACGTGATGACACGAGGGTCAAGGTGAAGGAGATGTAGAGGTGGCGGCTAGGTGAAAGTGATGGGCGTGGAGGCTAGCGGGCACGAGCTGGTCTACCGTAGAGGATGACGAGAAAGAGGCATAAGGAATAGCAAGGTGGGGGTGGAGGAACATGAGAAGAAGAAGAAGAACAAGTGAGATAGACGACGTCGAGCGGCAAGCAGAGCTGGAGGTTGCAGAATGTGCAAGGGAGATAAGGGGGGAGTTGGTAGGAAAGAAGAAGAAGAAAAAATGGCTATAATTCTCCTCTCTCTCTCTCTCTCTCTCTCTCTCTCTCTCTCTCTCTTCTCTCTTCATCTCTTTCTAGTTATCCCTCAGTCCTCTCCCTCTCTTTATGCTCTACTGACCGGCGATGACACCTAGCACCCACACCCACTCCCTCTCTCTCCCAGGCACCCTCTCCCTCTTACCCTAAGTCTCTCTCTCTCTCTCAAGGTTCTCAAATCCTAACCCTAACTTTTACCCTTTCTCCTTCTCTCTTACCTTGTTAACCATCAGTCGGCCGTGACCACTGGCAGTGTCGGTGGCCACCGACAGGGCTGCGGCCAACAACAGGGCGATGATGGCTGAGGGTACGCGTGGTCACGTGTATTCCATGCACGAGTTGTGTCTAATTGAGGTATAATCTCTATAAATTTTTAACAAATTAAATGGTAATTTTGATAATTAGTGACTCAATTGAGTTTAGTTTTTCACTAGAAAATTTTGTGCGAGAAGAAGGTGACTCGGCCACTCAAGTAATGGAGATTGACAATTTGTGAGTAAAATAAATTATTTAATAAATGTGAACGTAATTGGTAGATACTTATAGTTAATAATAATAATAATAATATCATGTTGTGTGTGATATTGGTGTATGCTCAGTTAGGGGGGTTAAAATGGATATTTAGAGTAGTTATAATTCATACGAAATTGTATAAAGTCGAGATTTCTTATTTGCTTAATCAAACAAGAAATCGATGTAAAACTATTAGTTAATTGGTAAATTCATATTGATTAAGTTATGATATTATTCCTATATGTAATGATTGTGTTAATATGTGGCGTGAACACATATCCACGAGTGTATTGTCACAATAACTCGGTTATTGGGTAATAATTATGTTATTACAAGATATGTATGAACTCGGAAGATCTAAATTGTGATTTAGTAAGAAGGTGCCTTGGAACTCGAAAAATTTTCTAATTAATAGCGCAATGTAGATAATATTATGTTAGTCTTATGTGTGGATATTGCATATAGTGGTATAAAGATGAAGTTGTGATAAACTAACATATTGTAACAAGCTATCAAGTCAAAATTATTATAGTATTAGTATGTGGATCTTGATTTGAATGAAATATAAGTGTTGTTAAGAACCATATGTGAATTTTGATAATGAACTTTAAATAATTCACATGAAATTTTAAAAGAATTGTGTATATAGACTTTCTAATAAAATACAAGATACAACATATATGAGATCCCCGAAGTTTCAAATATTTCATGAGTAACTAATTCTATTTTGTTGGTTGGTTGATTTAGTGACTTATCTCATGCAAATTGATAATTATGGTGTGTGAATGTGGACGTGAATTGTATGTGTGTATTGGGATGGTGAAATGGTAGAGCTATTGGCGAAGTTATTGGCAATGATTATGTATTGTATCCATTCGTGAAGAAAGGGAAGTGTAAATGCTATACATGCGTTCAGTATTGTGTCCATTCGTGGAGGAATAAGAGTGCGAATGGAATATACATATTCATATATATACATGTGTTCATATATGTGTTATGTGGTACCCACTCATGGAGAAAGGGGAATGTGAATGGTATACACGTGTGATATGCGTGTAAATGTATGCGTATCCCAATCGTGTAGTGCGTGTGTTTCATATGTGCAGTGTTGCGGACATTGAAAACCCTAATCACTAAGTGATGAATATATCAAGAAAGAACACATACACACATACAAGAGATCGGGACAATCAGCTTCATGTCAAATCAACATCTTGATACAATAAATACTAAATTTAGAAATCGAATCATTAACTTTTATTTCTATTTTGTCCATTCTTATATTGTCTTGATAAAAAGTAATATTCGCTTAGTTTGGTCACTGAGCCGTCGAGCTTATAATTAGTCTCTAAAACTGCATATTTCATACCACATCTTCAATTTATTTAATATTAAATTCTGCTAATAATACATCTATTGTATGTTTCTAGGTCCATGGTGTGCAATGAAGAAGAAGACCCTAAATCATCATTTAATGGGTGATTAAAGGCCTATAATATAGCCATTGACCTTGGAGAGCAGTTTCGTCAAAACCAGGGACCCAAAACCAGAAACCGGGACCTGCAGCCGGCAGGGACAGAAGCGACAGCGCGCGGCAGGCGGCGCCGCGCGCGGCTCTAGAAGACTCGCGAAAACGCGATCACGCCCCGTACTTTGGGCCAGGGGTTTCCCTCTGGCCCCCTTTTCCCTGGTGCCTATAAATACCCCGGGGTTCTGAAGATGAAGATAGACAGAGAGTTAGAGTAGTTTTGCTTTCCATGTTGTAGTTTTAAGGTAGTTTAGGTTAGTTTTCTTCTTCTTCCTTTTTTGTATTTATCATTTCTTTTAGATCTTGTAATAGGAGAGAGAGTGATATATGGTTAGAAAGTAAGAGTGATTGTAATAAAAGGTGACAAGTTATGAAAGGTTCTCTCTTTACCTCTCTATGTTTCTTCTCTCTAACTCGTTTTACATGTTTAACAAATTTTCTTCTCATGGCAACTAATTACTAACCACTAACTTGCTAACTTCTTACTTGATAATCCACATGAATCTAATAGCCTCTACTTGGCCTTTCTCTTGAAACAGCCATTGATGGCTCATGATGATAGATTCTAACACTTTAATATCCTAACTCTCTAACAAGCTAACATTACTTTACTCCATGCTTACTCTTGTTTAGTTTTGATGGTTTAAGTGTAGCTTGCACTTGTTTTGTTGAGTTTGGATGTGAAAGTTATCGTGTGGGTCATGCTTCGAAACGCTCTTGAACTAAGGACTAGTGATGACCAAGGATACATGTGAGGCAACTATCACTAAGAGGTTAGCATGGTTAGTAGTGCCATTAGTACTTATTAGCCATGGATTTTCTTTCTTTTTCACTTTGTTTTAGAAATACTTTCAAAAATCACAAATATTTTATCTTCTATGTTCCCACTTCTTCGTGTTTCACCGTATCTTCTCTTTTCATTCTTTGTTTTCTTTTCTTTTCATTCATTAAAACATTGAAGAACCGTTAACAGAACATACGGTGTAAGCTTCTATCGCCTTCCGTCCTTATGGATTCGACTCGTTTTAACCTCTATACTATAACGGAAGTATCGAGGAAGCCAAAGCACACACACTTTAAATCTTGATTTCAAAACATACACTTTTTGTGCGCGATTTTTCACTGATCAGCTTACCCTTTGTAGTAATTCTCCTTTTTAGGTGTAAATAAAGGTAAGAGCCCTCTGTTTGAAGTTGAATTTATTCGACAAGGAAGAAACAAGTATTCATTGAAGACTTAATCGGTTTCTTTTGATATGTTACTTTGTACATGTGCTTATATGTACATATGCATATATTCTGACTCTCTGTGTGTGTGTGTGTGTGTGTGTGTGTGTGTTGTGGTGTGTAAGTCTGGGTATGGATTTAAAATGTATATGGGCATGTCTATAGTAAACTTTATTTTGATCTTGGCTTGAGATGAGATGTCATATGTTGGAAGAAAATGTTGGATATATATTTATATTATTAAGAGATAAGTTTAAAATCGATAAGTAGGCCGATGTTGATCGAAATTTCCTGTACATGTATTAGGGCAGCCCTTAGTTCTAAGGGAGATGCCGCCAAAATTTACAAATTCTAAAAAAAAAGATGATAAATAAATTGGATTTGATTAGATTAATCCGATAATTAAAATTTGAAACCTTACAATTGGTATCGGACCTTGAGTTTTAGACACGAGAATAGATTAGTAAATTGATGTATATAAGGAACAGAATTGCTGTGTAAATGTGTGTATGATTGTATGTTTGATTGTGGGTAGTTCTAAGAGGGTAGAAGTCTTTACGCAAAAGATTAATCTAGAACTGAGTAATATTTGGTTGCTCTTTTGCTTTCAATTGGAGTACCCGCATACATTAATACGGATGAGTTCTGCTGAGGGTGCGGACCTTAGGTAAGGACTACCAGTGGTATGGGACACTGGATAAAGGAGTAAACAAAATATCAGTCAAGTCTTGATTAACCTGAGACGTAAAGATACCAATAAGGAAGTGATCATGGCGTAAGGAATATTGGAAACAAAAATCCAAGAATTATATTATATGGATATTTATAAGGATTCTATTTTGAAATTCTGATAATTTTGTGAATAGATTGGTTTTGAGGATTTTATTTTTCATAAATGGATTTTTGATGTGGTCTTTATTTTTATATAAATGGGAAATTTTGATATTTTGAAGCTGATGTCTAGCTCTGAGAGTTTGAGTATAAGCTGGCCTGTAGAGTCGATGGATTGAGATGTCGAGTCCGATGAGACCAACTTGAAATTAATCTTTGCAACTTTTGAGGGTCCTGAAGAGATAGTTGAGTCTTTAGTACCCTTAGAGAGCAATGATGCAGTTAATTATACGAAAAATGTCATACATAGCCCCACTGTCATCTGAAAAACTAAGTGATGTTGATAGTATTGAGGTGGAGCCTCAAAAAGAGGAGGAGCCTTAAGAAGGCATTTATTATGGAGGCGTTCAGTGGAACATCAGTTGGTTGGAAGATTGTGACTTATATGATGGAGATCTTGATGATTGGGGCTTTGGCAATGAGTCAGCGAAAGAAACTAACGATAAAGAGGAGTGGAGATGAAAATTCCAGTAACAGTAGTACTGCATCTTAAGGAATAGATATGATGTATAACACTTTTGTTGGAATTCACGCTGATATAATAGAATTTTTGAGTAGATACACTGATGAATTTTGTATGTATATAATAAAGAACTCTATAAATGAAGTGTATTTTGGTATAGTTTTTTTGAATACTTTGTGATATGAATAAATATGGAGTTTTCTTGTTTTTGAATCATGTGTATATAGCTTCCTTTGATTATACTAGTAGTTATATATCTTTTCCTTAATTTCTTCTTTTTCAAATCTTTTCTTAAATTCATTTCATTAGTTCTTTTTAAACCAACTCCAAACCAACTATATTCTTTTCTTTTTCCTTTCATCTAAAAGACAGAGAATCTAAACTTGTTGTCAAAACAAAGACACCGAAAAGTTTTCATCGCATCTCTCCTTGTGGACACGACTCGTTAGCCTTAGGCTATACGATACTTTTTATTACGAATCATGCGCCTCCTTTATGTCAGAGTACATCCAGTCTGTCAAGTCCATCATGGACAACCTAACGATAGTAGCTAATCCAGTTGTCAACTCTGACCTCATCTCTACCTTGCTCAGTGGTATGTCTCTCGTGTACGACTTGTTTATCACCTCCGTCAGCACACGAGTTGACCATGTACTATCAGAAGAACTCATCAGTCTCATGCTTAGCCCTGAGATTTATCATAGGCATGCTATCACTACACCAGAGTCCATCATCCTCATCTCCCTTCTTTTACGGTCATACCACCTCCTGCACTCCAAACTACCACTCGGCTCTACCTTTTTTTCGTGGTCGCGGACGTAGCCGAGGCAGGGAGCGCAGTCATGGTCATAGATGTTCCTTCTTACCACCACATCAGTCCACCGCTAGCCGACCTCAATGCTAGATCTACAATCATTGTGACTATTATGCTAACCAATGCTACAATCGTTATGATGATCACTCCTTTAGCTAGCCCAACTGCTCTTCTCCGCTCTTATGGGAATAGCCCAGTTGATCCCAACTGGTATGTTAACTCTGGAGCCACTCATCACCTAACGGCTGACATGGCGAATCTGACGGTTCACTCAGAATATCAAGGACCCAACAGAGTTACATGAGTAACGGGATAGGTTTGCCGATCTATTCTACCAGTGCTTCTTTATTGTGTTCTCCTGCTCCTTCTTTTGTCTTGAAAAACCTTTTATATGTTCCTGGCATCACCAAAACTCTTCTGTCTATTAGTCAACTTACTGTTGATAATAAAGTCTTTCTTGAATTCTATCTGACTCTGGTTTTGTCAATGATCTCTCTAGTTGGAAAACTCTGCTACGGGGAAACTAAAGGATGGCATATATGTCTTCTCTCTGGGGAACCATAATGTCACCACCTCTCCCTGGGCTCTTCTCGGTGAACATGCGTCTTCTTTGGTCTGGCATGAACGCCTAAGCCATCCCTCCACCAGAGTTGTCTCCAGTATTTTATCTCAATATTAGCTTCCTTTCTTCATTGACCGTGCCGGTACCCATCATCCCCTGTCACCAAGAAAAAAGTTATCGTCTCCCCTTGTCGTCATCTTTCTCGGTTGCTACTGCTCCTTTAGAACTTATTCATTTTGATCTATGGGGTCCGTCTCCTATGTCCGCTATAAGTGGTCATCACTATTATATTAGCTTTGTAGATCACTACAATAAGTATGTTTAGCTTTATCCTTTAATTAATAAAATTGATGCTTTCTCCATTTTTCTTGAGTTCAAAGTACATGTGGAAAAATTTCTTGTGCGCTCCATTAAAGTACTCCAAACTGATAGTGATGACGAGTTCATCAAATTCAAGCCTTACCTACTTATCAGGGTATTGTTCATAGCCTATCTTGTTCACACAATAGTGCCCAAAACAACACTGCAGAGAGAAAATTACCACCACCTTGTCGAGACCGGCCCTCACTCTTTTAGCTCGGTCAAATGTTCTATTCCATTATTGGCCTTATGCTTTCCAAACGCGCCTCATTTCTAATCAATAGAATGCTCACACCCATCCTCCACAATCTCTCTCCCTACCGAAAATTATTTCAGAAAGCACCTGACTTCCTTTTCTTACGTATTTTTGGTTGTACTTGCTATTCTCACCTGCGTCCATACCAAACTTATCGGTTTGATTTTCAGTCCAGTCAATGTATTTTCTTAGGTTACTTGCCTTCGTACAAAGGTTATCAATGTATGCATATCCCCTCTAGTCGTATTTACAACTCCCGAAATGTTGTGTTTGATGAGTCTTCCTTTCCTTTCCAGTCTCTATCATCTCTCTCTCCACCCTGCTTCCATGCTCCTCCACCGATCCTAATCTCCACGTCTCTGTTACCTTTCACTTTTCCAGTCCCTCTTCTCCTGTAGGCCCTACCATTGACTCTCCTCCTCCACCACCACCATTACCTCTCCCACATACTTCTTCTCCACCTCCTCTGCTAGCGCCCGCCAATAAGTCTTCCTCCTCGTGTCCTCATCCTTGGCCGCTCCCAGTTCCCCTCCTATCATGACCCGCTATATGGTCACCAAATGTGACGCCCCGATCCCTCGGGTACGGAGACATCACTGCGACGTATATACGCAGGTCGGAACTACCCTCACGTATATACGCTAAGCATCAGCACAGGCAAGAATCAGAGGACGAAAGCACAATGGTAATATACATTCAAACAGAAAAGTACAAGTACATAGTTATCACAGAAAGTAATACAATATTACAGGAATATTACATCACCAGAAAATACAAAAGTACTAAACATGAAGAGATATATGAAAGCTGAGAGGTACTCACGAGCAGCAAGAGGGGCCCCGAGAGCCAATCAGGAGAAGAGCTGGAAGGAAGAGCTACGGCGGCGTCCAAGCTTCTACTGCACTCTGACCACCACGGGAGGATCCGCTGCGCGCTCTGATCAGTTTACAGCCAAGCCACCATGGTCCGGGCTCTAGAATCTGAACATGAGAATCCAGGATTGTCAGATGCAACCCTGCGAGTACATATAGTAAAGCTAAGTGGCATGCTTGACATGCATAACAGGTACATGTGTACAAGAAATGTGTATCGTAAATATAAGCACATATGAACATGAAATGAGACAGTAAGTAAAGTAACTACAGGAAATCAGTTATAAGCCCACATTACCGATCGGTGAGATTAGTACGTCGAAAGCATAATCCAAATAAGGAAACACTCATATATATACCCTATACCTCACGTCACTGTAGTCTGAGTTTATATAATCTGACTTTACCTTCACAATAATATAATAATGAAATAGTATGAAAGCAATCAAGTAATCCAACAAGATAGCATATGTCTAAGTGGTGAGCAGTATAAACTAAGAGCATAGCTAGTTAGTTATCAGGAGCATGTTATTATTAAGTTATTAAGACTCATCTGATCTGTATACGTCGGTATGTGTCCCATCCCACATACCTAAGCATACAGACCGGAGAGTAAGTTATTGAAAACTGATGGAGATCGACGAACTATGCTTAGAATAGGTCCCGTACATGCCCGGACAACGGTCAAGGAGTATCCAGTGCTGAGCCGGAACGTACCGCTAGGTACCGGGACTAATTGTACGCCAAACAGGAATAGGATGTCACCGCTCCCACAGGAATAGGCCCAGGGACTTATGGCACAACCGGCAGGCAGGGGAGTAGGGGTGCCAGTACACCCCACAGAAGCCTTTGGTGGCCGCTAGGACGAATCCAAGTATATGGTCGCGCGACACTATAAGACCATCATAAACATGGAGACTATATCAGTACCCATCAGTTTCCCCATCTCGGTGCAAGTTGTCTAATTATTAGAATTTGTCCAGTGATAATGTCCACAGGTATTCACATTAGTTCTATATTCATGGTTATCCTATTACGAGGATCAACAGGAGTATAGTATCAGGAGTCTCCCTTTTTCAGGGGTTCGTATAAAGGAGTTCAGGAGCACAGGAGTCCAGGAGTACCAATGTCTGGTAACATATATAAATAATATGCCAAGTCCCCGTAAAAGTGATAATCATGAATATGCCTATAATATAGGTATCAGGGGTGGTAGTGTCCGGTCAATGGTCACGATGTTAGAACAATGTACTTTTACCACATGAAAGCATGTCATATACCCGGGTGTCAGGATCAGGTGTGAAGTATGACATATCAAGTACCGGTGTCTAATATCATTGTCGTGGATCAAGTATCAATTATAACATGTCCAGTGTCGGTGTGAATACAGAGTACAACATCATATTTTAGTATAGCAAGGTATCATGTACGAAAAAATCACAGTAGCAGGTGTTAGGCATGTTTAAAATATCTACATATAAATATCATGCAATAAATTAAGGGTACTAATTTTTAAGTTTAATATAAAGCACTCGCCTGAAACCGGAATTAAATACCAGGTTAAAATCTGAGAAATCTACGAACCCGTGCGAGCAAGCCATAGACCCATATTATATATAAAATATATAAATTTAAATATATATAATATTAGAGAGGGAATGAGAGAGAAGAGAGGAGAGAGAAAGTTGTAGGAAGGAAGAGAGAGAGAAAATAGGGTATTTTTAGAAAAGGAAATAAGAATTAAAAGGGGAGGGATATGATTGAAATTATGGAGAAGTAATTAGGGAATGAGGGGATGGATATTTAGGGAATATAAAAAAATGGGTATATTTTAGGAAAAGAAGAAAAGAAAGAAAGAAAGAAATAAAGAAGAAAAGAAGAAAAGAAAGAAAGAAAGAGGTGGGGGGAGGGATGGCGGCGGCGGTGCCGCCGCCAGAGGTGGGGCGGCGCGCCTAGCCCGGGGAAGGGGGAGGAGTGAAGGGGTTGTTTGGTGGTTTGGAGTTGGTGGAGGAGTTTGGTGGTGGTAGTTGGTGGTGGTGGTGGTTATGGTGGTTATGATGGTTGTTGGAGGTGGTGGAGAGTTAGAGGAGGAGTGATGATTGAGGGTTGAAGTGGAGGAGGAGGTGATTTGGTGGGAAATTTTAGGTAAGAAGGTGAAGTGATGATGGTGGGTTTGGATGAAATTGAAGATGGTGGAGTGACGGTTGGATGAAAAGAAGTGGTGGAGTGGAGAGGGGGTGTGGGGGAGGTGGTGGCCGGCGGTGGTGATGGGGAGGCGACGGTGGTGATGGTGGAAATGGGTTTTTTGTTTGTTGAAGTGTTGGAGAAAATGAAAATAGAAAGGAAGGAGAAGGGAGGGTTTTTATGGAGGAAAAGTGAAATGATGAAATGGGATGGGAGAGGGGCTGTAACAGCAGCCATGGGCTGCTGCAGGCGTCTACGGCTGCGGCTGTGGCAGGGAAGCGCAGCGCATGGGGAAGGCAAGGGGAAAAGAGAAAAGAAAGAAAAAGAAAGAAAATTAAAGGAAAAGGGAAAAATAAGGAAAAAGAAAAGAGAATAGTAAAAAATTTATTATTAAATAATTAATTTATTAAAATATGTAGGAGTATAAAGTAGGAGAGTAGAGAAAGAAAAAGCAAGAAAGAAAATGTCAGTAGATAATATTATTATTTTAATAGGGCAAAAATTCGACTATTTCAGAAACGTTCCGAAAAATTCTCAAAATAATAAATAGTATTTTAAGATATCTGGTGAAATCAGATTTGAGAAATTCGATCTACTTTCAAATTAAAAATCGTGGAATATTCTGGCGATATCGGCGGACACCAGAATCGGTCAAATTTTGAAAATTTTGAAAAATCTCAAAAATGTATTTAGGTAGAAAATGAAATTTTAAGAAGTAACGTGAAACCTACTTTTGAAAATTTAATCCCATTTGAAAATTAAAAATCCGGGAATCAGTCAGTGATGCCGACCTACACCGGTTTTGGAGATTTTGCAGAAAAATTCTGAAAAATTCTAGAAAATCATGAAAAATCTAAAATATTAGAAAACAATATTTGAAACTGAAATCTGTCAAATTGGACTAGCAGAAAGATCAAATCGGCGGTATGGCGATATCGGGTTCCCTGTCCGGGTCAGGGCTGACTCTAAGACTGAGAATCCAGATCCGATACCAAAAAAAGAGAAATCACAACTTAAAAACAAATACTGGAAGAAAATTACAATAATACGATCAAAAAAATCAGGACACGTATCTGGTACGTATCTCGGGGACGGAGTGCTACAATCTACCCCACCTAACAAAAATTTCGTCCTCAAAATTTCTATAGGAGGGAGATGAACATGGAAGAGATTATGGTCAATGATGATAATATGATAAAGTGAAAGCATAAGGAAGATTACCAACTCTCAGGACACAAATCTGGGTTAGTGAAGAGATGACGGGAAGAAGCTGAAAAGATAGAAGGGTCTCACGATCCAAAAAAAGATTGTGAGGAAGGAATAGATAACACCGCACTTGCGATTGAATGTATATTCAAGACTCATGCTCTCCAGCTGCAAATTAATACATCATTAATCTGCCAACTGGTTGTACTGAGGATGTTAGAGCCTTGGCTCTGATACCACCCTGTGACGCCCAATCCCGCGGGTACGGAGATGTCACTACGACGTACATACGCAGGTCGAAACTACCCTCACGTATATACTCTAAGTATCAATACAGGTAAGAATCAGAGTAGGGAAGCACAGTGGTAATATACATTCTAACAGAAAGTACAAGTACATGGTTATCACAGAAAGTGATACAATATTACAGGAATATTACATCACCAAATACAAAAGTACAATACATGAAGAGATATATGAAAGCTGAGAGGTCTCACGAGCAGCAAGAGGGACCTCGAGAGCCAATCAGAGAAAGAAGCTGGAAGGAAGAGTTACGGCGGCGTCCAAGCTTCTACTGCACTCTGACCACCACGAGAGGTCCGTTGCGCGCTCTGATCAGTTACAGTCAAGCCACCATGGTCCGGGCTCTAGAATCTGGACATGAGAATCTAGGGTTGTCAGATGCAACCCTGCGAGTAGTATAGTAAAGCCAAGTGGCGTGCATAACATGTACATGTGTACAGAAAATGTGTATCGTGATATAAGCACATATGAACATGAAATGAGACAGTAAGTAAAGTAACTACATGAAAATCAGTTATATAAGCCCATATTACCGATCGGTGAGATTAGTACGTCGAAGGAATAATCCAAACAAGGAAACACTCATATATATATATATATATATACTATATATATATTATATATATTATATATATATATATAATATATATATATATATATTATATATATATATACCCTATACCTCAGTCATTGTAGTCTGAGTTTATATAATCTGAGTTTACCTTCACAATAATATAATAATGAAACAGTATGGAAGCAATCAAGTAATCCAACAACATAGCACATCTAAGTGGTGAGCAGTATAAACCAAGAATATAGCTAGTCAGTTATCAGGAGCATGTATTATTAAGTTATTAAGATTCATCTGATTTGTATACGTCGGTATGTGTCCCATCCCACTACGTCAGGATACAGACCGAGAGTAAGTTATTAGAAACTGATGGAGTCGATGAACCATGCTTAGAATGGGTCCCGTACATGCTCGGGACAACGGTCAAGGAGTATCTGGTGCTGAGCCGGAACGTACCGCTAGGTACCAGGATTTATTGTTTGCCCCAAGAGGAATAGGATGTCACCGCTCTCACAGGAATAGGCCCAGAGGCTTATGGCACAACCGGCAGGAAGGGAGTAGAGGTGCTAGTACACCACACGGAAGCGCCTGGTAGCCTCCAGGTCGAATCAAGTATATGGTCGCGCGATACTATAAGACCATCATAACCATGGAGACTATATCGGTACTCATCATTTTCCCCATCCCGGTGTAAGTTGTCTAATTATTAGAATTTGTTCCAGTGATAAAATGTCCATAGGGTATTCACAGTAGTCCTATATTCATGGTTATCCTTTTACGGGGTCAACAGGAGTTAGTATCAGGAGTCTCCCTTTTTCAGGGGTTCAAGTATACAGGAGTTTAGGAGCACAGGAGTTCAGGAGTACCAAAATCATGCCAATCCCCGTAAAAGTGATAATCGTGAATATGACATAATATACAGGTATCAGGGGTGGTAGTGTCCGGTCAAGGGTCACGATGTCAGGACAATGTACTTGTACTACATGAAAGCATGTCATATACCGGGCATCAGGATCAGGTGTCAAGTATGACATATCAAGTACCGGTATCTAATATCAATTGCAGTGGATCAGGTATCAATTATAACATGTCCAGTGTCGGTGTGAATACAGAGTACAACATCAATTTTAGTATAGCAAGGTATCATTGTACTAAAAATCACAGTAGCAAGTGTTAGCATGTTAAAATATCCACATATCAATATCATGCAATAAATTAAGGGTAGTAATTTTTAAGCTTAATATAAAGCACTCGCCTGAAATCGGAATGAAATACCAGGTTAAAATCTTAGAAATCCGCGAACCGTGCGAGCAAGCCACTAGCCCATATATATATATTAAAATATATAATTTAAATATATATATAAATATTAGAGAGGTAATGAGCGAGGAGAGAGAGAGAAAGTTATAGGAAGGAAGAGAGAGAAAGTAGGGTATTTTTAGAAAAGGAAATAAGAATTAAAAGGGGATATGATTGAAATTTATAGGGAAGTAATTAGGGAATGAGGGGATGGGTATTTAGGGATGGAGAAAAGTGGGTATATTTTAGTAAAAGAAAGAAAGAAGAAAAGAAAAGAAAGAAGAAATAAAGGAAAGAAGAAGAAAGAAAGAAAGAAGGTGGGGGAGGGATGGCCGGCGACCCTGGGACAGCGGTGCCGCCGCGGAGTTGGGGGGCGGCGCGCCTAGCTCGGGGAGGGGAGGAGTGGAGGGGTTGTTTGGTGGTTTGGAGTTGGTGGAGGAGTTTGGTGGTGGTAGTGTGTGGTGGTGGTGGGTTTGGCGGTTGTGGTGGTTGTTGGAGGTGGTGGGGAGTTAGAGGGAGGAGAGAAGGTGATGATTGAGGGGCTGGAAGTGGAGGAGGAGGTGATTTGGGGCGAAATTTTGGGAAGAAGGTGAAGTGGTGATAGTGAGTTGGATGAAAGTGGAGATGGTGGAGTGATAGTTGGATGAAAAGGAGGTGGTGGAGTGGAAAGGGGGGTGTGGGGGAGGTAGTGGCCCGCGGTGGTGATGTGGAGGCGACGGCGGTGATGGTGGAAGTGGGTTTGTTTTTGTTGAAGTGTTGGAGAAAAATGAAAATAGAAAGGAGGAGAAGGGAGGGTTTTAATAGAGAAGGAGGAGAAAATTGAAATGATGAAATGGGATGGAGAGGGGCAGCAGCAGCAGCCATGGACCGCTGCAGGCGTCTACGGCTGCGGCTGTGGCAGGGAAGCGCAGTGCATGGGGAAGGCAAGGGGAAAAAGAGAAAAAAAAAGAAAAAGAAAGAAAATTAAAGAAAAGAAAAAAATAAGGAAAAAGAAAATAGTAAGAAATTTTATTATTAAATAATTAATTTATTAAAATATGTGGTGTTGGCCCAGAGGCCTTCCACCCTAGTTTTGATGATGATTAACTCATGTAGTTATGTTTACTAATAATCTTGTGATTTTAGTTTCAGATCATTAAGAAAGATATTAGTTGGTGATTGCTTCAACAGATGAGTTTTGAAGCCTTCACATGGTAATTCCAGAGCCCGAGCATCAAGATCATACCTTGCACTCATTGGAGTCTCGCTCGTGGATCAAGTTTTGGATCGAGTCGACTTGAAAATGGAAGATCGTCAAGAAGACTTAGGTATCCATAGTTTAGTTTAGTGTGTTTTTAGATCCATTTGTATAGCTTAGAATAGTTGATATGCTCAAGTGAAATCACCTAGAGGGGGGGTGAAATAGGTGATGGCTAATCTAATGGTCACTTGTGAACAAATAATGCGGAATTAAAACTAAGTTGACCAAATTAAATTTCTTTTAATTACACTTATGTATAACTCAAGAGTGTTGCCGAATTCCCCTTACGAGGCTCTGGACAAGCTCCTCTAGATTCCCTTGAATGGGTTGAGGTGCCGCGTTGGCTCTCTTGGTTGAATACTAGTGTTAACAAGCAATCCCAAGCAAGTATATCAATTTTAAGCACAAGGGAAATATATCTAGCAAGTAAATGATAAAGACAATAACGCATGCAAGATATAAAAGAGACAAAGAGAGAGAGAGGGATAGAGTAAGCAATCGCAAACACAAAGGGTTTGTTTCGAGGTTCGAGCACACTTGCTCTACATCCCCGCCTTCGACACACGAAGGAGTTCCACTATGCAAGATCCCACCGGATCTCTCCTCGGTGCCGCACACCTACAAACCCTCGGACTCCCAAAGTCCCTTACACACCAATAGCCAACCGCTCGTCGAGGACGCACCTCGCACTACAAGTTCGCACCCGAACTCAATCACCAACAACAACGAGCACACTTGCCCGTTTCCTCAAATTACAAAGAAAAGATCTCTTTGATGATCACAACACTTGATCACCTAAAGAGCACTCTCACTACAACACACCTATAAGAATATCTAGCATGGAAAGCTCAAGTGTGTGGTGAGAAAGAGGAAGAAAGAGCAATGGAGGAAAACTCAAGAAATCACTTAAACACTCTCTTGATAAAAACTCTTCTTTTGATTGGAAGTATTTGCACTAAAATCTTGTGGAGAAACTCTTCTAAAGTATCTGAAAAACTGCTCAAGAAGTCTCCTAATGTTAACCTCAAAACAGATGACAAAATCCCTTATATAGGCTGCCCAAAAAGAGCCGTTGGGGTTCTGTCAGAGCTGGCGGTCGACTGCCGGTCGACCGGCCAACGGTCATTTTTCTGACCGTGCAGCCACCGGTCGACTGGTGAGTCGACCGCTCTTCTGGAAAGAACTGTCGGTCGACCGGTCCGGTCGACTGGCATTTTCCAGAGAGCAACAGGTTTGGGGCGGTAGGGTGTCGGTCGACCTCCGGTCGACTGATACGCACATGCACAAAATTGTGCATGTCGGTCGAGTGCCGTCGACTGCCGTCGACCGGTCCTGAGAAATTCTGAAAAATCAGAACTTCCAGGACCTGGACAATTTGGATTTAGTTATGGGTCTTGGATAAAATGTTTTGGTCTTGAAAAATCATAGAGTATGAGCATGTGTCATACTACTATCAAGGTAAAATACTTGGTAAAAATTCTTTTGATAAAAACCTAATTTTCCATGAAATGTTTTTCCCAAACCTTTATCAAATACAAAAACAGAATATTTGAGTCCATTTAAAAGCATGGTGTGTATGATATGATCCACTACACAATCAATATGAAATATCTATGTTTTGAAATCTAGTATACAACTTGGTTTTTGGTTAAAGAATATACATGATAGAAATACCACAAAAAAAAAAAAAAAAAAAAAAAAAACAAACAATATTTTGTCTTAAAGAAAAATCTTTTTTCAAAATAAAAGTTCTTTTCTAAAACAAAATCTTTTATGAAATCAATTAAATCAAGAGTTCTAATCAAGAGTGTGTGTGTGATATAGACTTGAGCAATCCACAAACTATCTATCCTTTACATTTTTACTAAAACAAACAAAACAAATTCTATACCTAGACCCAAGTCTTCAACTTCTTGAAGTCTTCACTTGAAGCTTCACATCATCTTGACTTGGTCCAAGCTTGATCCAAAGCTCCTTGGATCACAACATGCAAGCTCCAAATCTTGATCTTTTATCCTTGTTGAGCTATGCACCTACTAAGATCTTGATAAAGAATCTGTCACTAAATAAACAAGATCATTAGTAACTATAACTACATGAGTTGATCATCATCAAAACTAGGGTGAAGGGCCTTTGGGCCAACAATCTCCCCTTTTTGATGATGACAAAACTCATGGAGTTATATATGCATGGATTAAAGTAAAGCTTCAAAGAGGCTCCCCCTTAACTCATGCATACCAAATAAATAAGAAGATGTCAATAAAAGCACATGACATGTATGCAATGTAGGAGATGCAATCATATAAATCAATCATAAATCAAATCGTTTGCTCCTAATTGCAAGACAACATATATACATAAATACAATCTTACTCCCCCTTAAGAAAGGAACCAATACTTCTCCCCCTTAAGTAAGGAAATCATGAAATCATCATATAAAATCACAAATTCTTCTCCCCCTTTTTGTCAATTCAACAAAGGGTTCAAAGAAAAATACATCAACCAAATTTTTCTCCCCCTTTTTGTCAAAAACAAAGAAATCAAGGAGGGATATAGACAAATCAATCAATAAAATTTATATGCGATATAAATTCATGAAGAGGAAGACGTTAAGTTAGCTTCCCGACACATATACATTACATGAAAGAGGATGACAAGCCCTAATTCACATAACGTATAATATGTCATGCATAAGAGAGATGTGAAGCTCCCCCTACACACGTATATCATATAAAGAAGAGTTGTCAATCTCCTCAATTTATAATATACTCAACATGAATCTATATGTAAGAGAGATGTTAAGCTCTCCTTGCATATAGACAATACAAATCAAAAATTTTGAATTTTTCTTATGAAAACAAAATTTTGAAATATCTTAAAATACATATTTTCTTTTAAGTACCAAATGTAGAACAACAATTTTGAATTTTGATACCAATATGAAATACAATGCATAAGCTTGAAGATAAATAAGATTTGAAGTAAGCTTAGCATTACAACTTTGTGCTTAAAAAATATAAGAGTCAATTTTAGCTAAAGCACAAATACAAATCATATATATGTATGAAAAGAGTATATCAATGAAGTAGATACATACATATATGAAAGAACAAATATGAGTATATACAACAAGAGTCAAATTGATACCAATTGAAAATATCCAATGATACCAATGAAAAGTAAGCATAAGTGTAATACATCATATATTCTACCATATGAAGAATTCGAACTAGTTAAATGAACTTGTTTTAAGAACTAGTACGAGATCCTTCCATCAAGGAATAAGTTAAAAGTTTTTTTTTGTTTTTTTTTTTTTTGAAAGATCAATGAACACAAGGCACTAAAAAGCACTCTATCCAAAAAGTCCATATCAAAAGAAGTGAGTGTGATAGTGTTATGTGAAACATGGTATCATGAAAATTAGCAATAAAACTCAATATTCCTTAAAATCATAAATTTGAAAATACGAAAATCATCACAAATTTTAATATATGAAAATCATCAAAATTATATTTCATAGCATATTTATGTTTTGACAAGACATTAAGTTACATACATATCCCCATCCCCAAAATTCAATTGAGTCCTTATAAAATAGATTTGCATGAAAAGCAAATGACTCAAGGGTTATCCATGTATATTTTAATGTTTTGGCAAAATAAACTTATACATGAAATGAAATCACATGATCATAACATAAATCCAAATGGGAATACAAGTTTAAGAATGTAATGATCATCAACATAAGGCTTACTAGTACATCTAATAGGCACAAATAAGCATTCAACCCAATCATATATAGATTTATTGTGGTCCATAAGTGTACAAGTATAAATCCTAGTGTTGATAAAGGTTAACATTCAAACTAATATTCAAATCAATGAAGCATCAAATAAATTTTGAGAATATAAA